>JAWWLZ010000094.1:32737243-32753046 GCA_035041345.1 Poliocrania exsul
GCAAGGGAAATATATTGTCATTAGAAGAATTTGTGTTGTCTAAAGCAGCATGATATGGTGTTGAAGGTATCTGGGCTGGGTTTTCTTCTGCCTTTCATATAATTAATTCCTTCAACTTTGAATGTGCTGTGTTTACAGTAGAGTTTCCTTTGCATTTTAGTAGAACTTGCCGTTACAATCTTGTATCTTATCTCAGGGGAACTGACTGTTTTGTTTGAAATTTTGCACATCGTGACAACATTTTGCAAGGCTAAAATACTGAGACAGACTTATTTAAGTAGAATTTAAAAATACTTCAATTTTGTGGTTGTATAGTAATTTGTTTCCTAAACAGTCAAGAAGTAGATGGTAAAAATCAGGTTGCTGATCAGTTTTGGTGCATAAAGAATATATTTTAGATGAAATTGTTTTATCTCCAATGCATATTCTAATTGTGGAATCAAAGCCATGTAAAACAATAAAAGCATAGGGCACGCGTTCCATTTCTGTTATTGGTGAGTATGTTACGTGAGTATATGAAAGTATATTTTCTCCCATTTCTTTCATATTTGCTCCAGAAATTAACATTCTATGTTCATATCTAGGATTCCTTGAAAATAGTTTCTTCTGAGTATTAAACAACCAGACTGTAATTTATACAACTTAAAGAAGAATTTGATTTCCAGTCTAATATAGTCTGCTGACACAACTGTACTCACTGAAGCCACTAAAAATTAGAGTCTAATAATAGCAGGGGAGTAAATAATAATAGCTAAGTTCCTCTTAGCTCTAAATCTCTAAAATTGTGCATACTTTTATATTTGAAACCTTGCACAAATGGAATGACTAGAAAATAGATGCATGAAGTGGTGCACTAAATAGATATCCATGGACTCCTTTGACCAATTGTCACTTTTTTCCTCCATGTATCATAATTGCACTACAAGTATTTAGGAATACAGAAGACATGGTTTCCTTGTGAACCAGTTTTCTGGTGGATAAAAACAGTTGTTTGCATTGCACAATCTGGAATTCCTTTCTTATTAATGTAAGCAACACTAGGATTTATCTGCCTGTCTAAGAAATAGTCAATTCTCTAGAGTCATTTAGAGAAGCATTTGAGCACAACCAGCATGTAAAGCTGAGTTTTGAGTATGGTGTAGTAAGTCACTCTAAGCACAAAGTGCCAACATACGCAATGATTTTCCTATTTTAAGGGACTATCTCGTGGTGAATTGCAGATTTAGACTTCGATCTTCGTAAATTGAACTACTTACTTGACTCTTTTTCTGAATTCTGCATCAGCCTGAAAAGCAATGATTGTTTTTGTCACATACTCATATGATTTTTTCATTTGATGCAGCAATTTAAAATGCAATTTCTTATTTTTTTGTCTTTCAAAAACCTAACAGGAAATTCAAAACCAGTAATTTATTCCATTCCTTGAAAGCAAAAAAACCCAACAAAATCAACCAACAAAGGAAGCTGCTATGCTCCTAATAAGAACAACTGGCATTACTATAACAGGGTTGTCATAAAAGAGAAGGATGTGTTTCAGGCAGAAGAGTTTGCTTTGCATAATGGTTTTTGAAAAGCCAGCTACTCATTAGCTCTGTTGCAACTGTTAATACCCTCTTTTCAATGTTTTCTAGAAACTTTCTCGTTATATAATCTTTCTTTTTTTCCTACTCTTTACAGAGTAATTCTGCAGTCCAGTGTTCAGAAAAATAAAACCTCTGAACCTAGCATTTCTGACAGTACAGACATTACTAAAAGAACTACCAGGTCTGCTGCAAGAAAAAACAATTTAAAAAGGTGAGAGTTACCCTCTTTACAGATCCAGTAACTGTTCTGCAGGCAAATACTGCTGTATCATTGCTGGCAGTAACTTTGCCACAGTTCAACTCTTTCTCCTAGCAATGGGAGTGAGAAACAATTTCATGGTTTATGTCATGTACAGAGACTATCTGGAACCTTACATCTTGGGTAATTTGTTTATGTTGCTCAGTCTTTCAGCTTTGAGAATTTTATATTGGAATTCCTAATGTGAGTCAGAATTACTGAAGATGAGGGATCCTGGTAACATGAAAACCCCTCTGCCTGGAGAAAGAGATGGAAAAGAAGTTCATAGCATTAAGTAAAATATAAGTGCTTGAAGTCAAAACTATGAGAAATTTGATGGACAACTGAAATGGAGTAGTAGCAGAAACGTGTATAAAATGCATGTGTGTACTAGTGTGGGGGTTTTTACTGAGATTATGGCTGATAATGTGAACAGAGCCTGTTTGGTAAATCTTAATGAAATTATAAATTCAAGTGGATTTATGCAAGATTGAAAGTGCTTTGGGGCCCAAAAGCCTATGACCACACTACTGCTGTGTTTCTGTGTGTTTCCATGTGATCATACCCCTCTGTGGCAACTCTCCAGGTCATCGAAAATGGGCCTGAGAGTGTAGCTTAAAACTATCCAAACAATTTCCAGTGTTTACAGTTGACTGGAATTTGTCTTGTGCTCATAGTGCAAAAGTTTAGAATGGGTTTGTCAGGTGCTAAAGAGACTTAATTTTGTTGAGAAGAGTAAAAGGCAACTACTTTTTATGTTATGTAGCTTGATTTATAAATATTGCTGAAAATTCCAAGTTCTTGTGCAGCTTTTTCTCCCTTCTCCTTCTTCAGCCTGTTACCATAAAGTTAACAGAAGTTATGAAAAATTCACTCTGTCAAACAATGGAGATAGTTACTAATAGTAGACTGCAGTAAATTCTATTCAGGCAACTTTTAGCTGTGACTTTGCTTTGATTTACTGAACAATATGTTAAAAATAATCTCTTTTCCTGAAATATATGTTTTATTTAAAATCAAGAGTATTTTTCCTTTTGGTTCATTTGGGTTTTTTCTCCATTTTGCCCAATTTTTACCATGTCAGCTTTGGTCCAAACAGAATTGATGGGATTCTGCCTGCTGTTTTATTCTTGATGCCTCTCCCAGTTTTAATGTGCTTGCAGGGCTTTGTAGCTGTATACATGCACATGTGTAATTTGGACAGAGATTTTCCTGGAAAACACTTCTCCAGGTTGATCTGTGTGTTGTGTGAGATGAGAATTACCTATCCTAGGAGGAAACAAAATCTCTAAAATAAGAGTTCACAGAAGACTGCATTTATTTTGAAACAAGTCCTTTAGGTGTATTGCCAGATTTATGACTCTGAGGGCAAGGATAAGGTTTATTTCAAAGTTCATAAACTGCTTCCTTCATATTTTAATGGATTTTCTAAAACTTGCTATCCCAAATATTTAATTCCACATACTGTTTCTTTTCTTCTACCTTTTGAGATCAGAGAATTTCAGTCACTTTATACTTCCATCCAATAATCAAATTCGTCTTAGTCATGTCACAATTCTGGAGTTCTTAATTATCTTGTAATCTCAGAGGGCTAATTGGGTCTGGTCCCACCAAAAGGTATTTTGGAACGACCATACAATTTAATGGACTTAGAATGCAGTGCCTGGTTGTTAATCTCATAGGTGTCCTTTCATTTTTCCTGTAGCATTTGGAAAAATCTCACTCGTGGTTTTTTAGGATGCCTTTTTTTTTCAGCAAAATTTATTTTCATTTCTAGAAGCATGTACAGTTTGCATTACCTCATAATGCTCAGATTCATTGACCTCTTCCAGATTAAGTGGATTGCAGGGTAGAGAATAATTATTATTGCAAAATTGGCATCACAGCCTAAGCAACATCTGTCTTTGTCAAGACCTCACTTACTTCACTGAACTTCTGGCATTACTATGTATCATTATTCTTTCATTTTCTTCTATGATATATTCCAGTAGAGTCATCTTGCTCCATTTTTACATTAATCTCATTTGTTACTGTTTTATATCACTTTAGTCAATGCTTTCTGTAGATGAATCACATTTGTGACCCAGCCTAATGCAGTATAATCTGCAGAGACTGGGGAATTCTTTTGGCATTTCATTCTTCAGCTTTTTGGAGACACTATCATGGATTGCCTCCAGAAGGAGTTTTCAGCCAAAGCAGTTATCAACAGCTTAAAACACTCTATTCTGGCTTTGCAAAGAGAACTTTGGGAATTTCAATCCTATTCATAACATTCGCTGCATTTCCTTTGTGGAACATCTCTAGACGTCAGCTGTCACTATGAAAGAAGTACTGATAGAATAATATGTATCTAGTGATTGAAATAATACTGTCATTGAACTGCAGGAAATCACATTAGTAGATTGTTATCCAGTGTTTCTCTGTCAATGCCCTTTATTCTCCAGTTACGATGTCTTTCTTGTAAATTTGCCAGTTACTGAGATTTCTTGTGTTCTAACAAGGTGCATACTTCACATCCAAACCAACTGAATAATACTAAGACACAAATTAAACCATCTTTTCCATCGTACCACAGCGAACAGATTTAGGATTATATTTATAGTAAGTAGTTGATTAGAAATGAAATCTTGAGTAGTAGAGGCATTTTGATTGGTAAAGGTGCTTAAGGGGGAATGCAGATCAAGTTACTACAAAAAAAAAATCAGGAGTGTGAGTGAAAATATGTGAAAACTGTATTGTAGAGATTTCTTTACTTATTTTAACCAGACAGGAATATCACAAAAGCTAACAGAGAGGAATACACTTTAAAAATCTCATATGCTTTT
The DNA here is from genome assembly GCA_035041345.1 of Poliocrania exsul. Classification (NCBI taxonomy): domain Eukaryota; kingdom Metazoa; phylum Chordata; class Aves; order Passeriformes; family Thamnophilidae; genus Poliocrania; species Poliocrania exsul. Next base: position 32,741,890 of record JAWWLZ010000094.1, read on the forward strand.
GCTTTGCTGGATATTATATACAAAGTAGCCTTCTGCACTCTTTTTCAAATACTGAAAACTACCTGAAGCATTTCAGAGCTTTTCTACATGTAATGTGTAAATCTAGATTTAAAAAAAATACTAATGTTTCTTTACTATTCTTTCTACTTTTCCTATGGTTGTTATCTCAGAAAGAGAAAAACAATGCTTTACAGCGAATGCATTTGTTAAAATTATGGTACTTTGAATCCTCTGTTGCATTTCTCTGTGGAATGGAACTGTCTGCATATTGTCTGTGATCAGACCAGTCTGCGCTTTCTTGACAACCCCAGTATTGCTGTATTCTTAAATGCAGTGACTTTTCCTTCTGCTTCTTTCTTTGAAGTATCATTTGCCTATTTTACCTTGCCAGAAATGTTTGCTTGAAATACATAGTGAGTAATATTTAACTTTTTCCTTCAAACATGTTTTATTTCAGCAGCCAATCCATCAAAAGGACTAGACCAGTATGGCGTTGAATTTCAAATAAGCCACGAGTGTTGAAGAGGATATTCAGGAGTGAGGGGGATATTACCAGAGGGAACTTCATGCAGTTCAAGGAAGATTACTTTGGCTCCATTCTTCAGCAAAAAATGAAATAGAAGAATCTCTTCCATACTTGTAGAATAAAATGAACTGTGAACATGCTTGGTAGACATTTTTCTACCGTTCTAACACTTCCTCAAACAAAACCAACAAAATCTGTGTACGCTCAGACTCAGGTGTAAATACCTAAGCTCTCTATTATAAGAGGGCTTGCTAGTATGTATGATGCATGTGTATAAATTGTGATGGCAATCATTTAGCTGCTGACAACCAGAAACAAAATGATAGTGGGAGCTTTGGAATACATAAATCTGTATTTTCCATTCAGACTGGGCTGAAGTCTTCACTTGAGACTGAGAATCAACAACAAAAGCTTTATTTCTTACTGTAGTATTGGTACTCTCTTGTGTTCACTGGCTGTTTTCTTATTTTGTATGAAGTTTTTTTATGAAACTGCAGTATTCAGTACACTAAGTAACTATTGTCTACCAAAGAGTGCTTTATTTTCAGAGGTTGTGTTTGTTTACCTAGGAAAAACTAACTATAACTGATTAACTTGTTTTTAATAGTGACAAATTTTTAGTTGTTCACAACCAATAACTGTTTTAACTAGTTATAATTGCTTTAAATCTGGTATGATTTTAAAGGGGAGAAAAAACAGTTTACCATTTAAAGCAGTGCTGTTGTATCAAAATGTCATTACTGTTTCCATTCCTATCATCAAGTCTTTTAGGTGAAATTTAAGATTACCATATATAAATAGTAAGAATTTCCCCCAGATTCTATTGGCATGCTTGGTAACATGTGAATATCACTCGTTTTTAGCTTAGAGGCACTTAATAAGTGCAGCACACAAAAAAGGGAAAGTAAGCTTGCCATACTACTTAGATGGGTAGTGGAACTCAGGGGCAGTTAAAATTTTTGACATCTAATTAACACTTTAAGAACTACAGCTTACCTCTGTTAAAAAGCAGTGTCATTTTTAGAGGAGTCTATGAGACTGACATTATCATCCACTACAAGACAGTCTTCAAACACTGGCCATGGGTTTTTCCTACTTTTTTCATATTATGAGGTTACAAGGCTGATGTACCCTTGTCTGCCAACTGATGTTTATAGCTGCATATCCCTCAGATGAGGACTGTTACCACATAGCCTTAAATATGATTCAGTTATCTGTTCATTTAATGACTCTTACAGTACAAAGTAGAAGAAATTGAGAGATCTGAAATGTTAGTAATGGAATAACTGAATTTTTTAAAGATAAGATTACCTCTGCAATAGGGAGAATTTTATTTTTCTGAATGTAAATGTTCAATGACTAGTTTCAATCTACATCCTTTTAGATAAAAATATTTCTGTTAGGCCGGAGATTTTTAAATGCCAATATGAATAATCACACAGTGGTTTGGAAACATTTTGTAGCAAGAGCATCACGAGCTGGAGAGGAAGCAGGATGTGAAGTGTAAATAAGCTTACAAGTAGCATCCATTTGTTTGGATAGTCAAAATGTGCAAATATGAATACAAAGAAAACTGAAAAAGTATTGCACAAAATAAAAGACCATTGAGGCCTAGACTACAAATATTTTGTTTTCTCTGAAACTTCAGAGTTGCCACCATTTTATTCCAGTGAAAAGCGACTTGAAGAAGAAGGACTCATTCTGATAAGGCAATTAAAATTTCTTGGGGTTCAGAGGTTTGTGTTTTGGGGTTTTTTGTTGGTTGGTTAGAGTTTTTTAGTAAGCTGCTTGTCCAGGAGCTGAAGTACAGGTAACCAGAATGGCAGGTATATTGTGCAAATATGAATATTTGTTTATTTTTGAAGAAAATTCTTATCTTGAAAGGCAGAAGGGATGAAACTACTGAAGTGAGCATCAAAATGAGAGATTTAATATTTACTGTGTTTGGCTTTGCCTTTCAGGTGAGCTTCTTCTGGCATCTTTGTTTTTAACTTAAAAATAATGGGTCTATTTCCCACCCATTCCAAATTCCAAGCCAGCAGAGTTATTAGCACTTACAGGTTCATCAGAAGTAAATTTGCACACTAGTGCACAAATGCACACAATAGCAACTCTAGCTAAACCAAAATTGCATGTTTGGCATCAATGCATTTCAGGATACCCCTTCCACCACCCAGTATCTTATTGAAAAATACATAAATATCAAAGGGATTTTACATTTGAATTTCCAAACAGCCTTATGTGGAAAATTACCTCATTACCTCATTGTATCCCATCTAATTTTACTGCTTAGTTTGCTGTTAGGAATTTTTAGTACTTTGCCTAAAATTTTTATTACACCATACCAAAGTTGTCTTAGGTACAAGAATGAAGAGTGGGAATGGGTTAGGGAGTCCTTGGTTTCTAAATCTTTTTTGAAGTATTATGTGCCAAAATGGAATGTGGTGGCAGGTGCACCACCATTGTACCAGAGAGCAGCTGAGGGAAGTTATTTCTGCTGTCATCAATAAGGAGTTTTTCCTCAAATTCTTTCCCCTTTCAAATACATGCTGGATGAATTCTCCCTTGATCTCTTATTCAAAAGTATGCTACATACCCAAAAGCTGTCATATCTTCAGTCAAATAGCTACTTTGCATTATAGCATCAATACCTTAACTCAAATATTAATCCTGTCTTTTTGCCCCAGTATGACAGCAGAGGAAGTGCTGCTGATTTAAAATAACAACAAAAAAAGATTTTTAGAGACTCATGTATTAAAGTAGAAAAAAAAAGAGAAATGTAATGTTCACCGGTTTGTTGCACTGCAGTTTTTATATTAACCATTTGCAGACTGTTTTGTGTAAACTCATGTAGACTATCAAAGTCTAAAATTTTTTGACTAATCAGTACTGTGCATCCTGATTATTTTTAAATTGTATATTTCTAATCATATTTTTTTAACTTGGAGTGACAGAATGGAAGTTTATTTTGCTGAAGGTATTTTTAAGATAAAGGTTCATATTACCTTGTAATATTAATTAGTTCAATATGCATTTGTGTCTCATTTGAAAATATTGCATATTGCATTTGATTTTATACAAAATACTGAGTTAGTAGAGAACTGTAAACATGAATTCTGTAAAATTAAAAATAATCAGAAGTTTGTTTTCTGTTTTATTTCCATCACTCTAAAAAAAGTACGTCACAAAACCATCACATCTCTCTCAGACTGACTCATATACGCACTGTAAAATAATACAACACACTCTGTTGCCTGAAAATCTTTAATTAAAGCACAAATTCTTAAACACATACTTTTTAAAATTCAAAAATAAAGAATTTCTGGCTCTACATTTCAGCAAACACAGTTCAGAAAACAGGAATTGTATTTGAATCATTGGGATACTGTTACACAGTAAAAAATCATGGTAAGATGGAACAATGGGGTTCTGGCTATTTTTTTTTTCTTACTCTGTGCTAATACGGTACTAATTTTTGGAAACCTGCATTATCATAAATACTATTTGCTTTGATACTTACCATGAAACTGAAGGTTTCATAGAAGTAAAAACTAAATTTTCAGAAACACTTATTTTTGCATAAGCATTGGTGATGGTGTAGTCTCCTAAAAAATCCAAATACAACAGGAAAAAATATTGACCTACTCAAATATTTATTATTATCTACATTAGAAAATGCAGAATGTGCAGACACCAAGCAAAGCCTGTTTGACAAGCAACTAAACTTACACTTCCTCCAAAGATACATTTTTCTGGTTGGAAAGTCTGTTCTGTTGTAAGGGATCCTTTCTAGACTTGCATGAATGTTTAAACCACCTTTTCCTGACAAACCAATTCCTGAAGAGAGTGAATGATGGGTTTGGCCTGGGGAAACATCAGTTTATACATGTGGTGCCCACAGGAAACACAGTTAAGCCCTACCATAGCAATTTAAAGTGTACTGGCACTGGGCAGAAGACTAAAACTCAGAGAAAAAACTGAACAGTGGCCCAGGTTCAATCCATTTACAAGAATAATCTGTTTACAGTAGTTCTGGATAACTTTGATTTGGTTTTATTTAGCCTCCTTTGCATTAGTTTCTACATAGCCTATCAAGAGTAGGCAAAAACATGCTGTAGCAAGAAGGATGCACTGTTTAGACATACTCAAATCCAATGTTAGAAACTGCATGCTTTAAGCCTAGTTCACTAAGAGTTTGTTGAGAAAGAGGTGTTTAAGGGGGGGTTTCTCACACTTTTGTTTTTGGGCTTGTTTTCACATGGATTTGACACAACAGTAAGCCCCAAAAATGGAAGATCAAGAGGAGACAGACAAGGGTAATGTGCTTGTGAACCTCAGGGACTGATGCAGGATGTGATGGACAACAGCAGTTGCAAAGATGATTTATCTCAAGACAAAGGGGACCAGAGGCTGGCCCTTGTTTTAAATAAATGGCTATCAACAGTTACGTGGATCAACCAGTGGTATAGGTCCTAGAGTTCTTTAGAGAGTGAACAGACCAGCCTGGGGAGAACAAAAATACAGGATATAAGACACAGACAACTGCCAAAAGAATTTCAGGGACCAGTGGGATTGAACTGACATCAGCCCTCCCTTCCCAACACTTTGGGACACCTGGTATGGTGACAGGGAGGATATATATCATAGGAACCAGTAATGGGAATCACATTGGTATAGGGATTGAACTATGTACTGCAATTGCTATTTATATTAAGTGTAATTTATATTTGTGTGTGTTTTCACTCCAAACCAGAAATGCCATGTGACATGAACCATCTTCAATTAAGTAAATTTGGTATTAAACATGACACCCTCCATCCATGGGATATCTCCAAGAACCTTGCCAAGTGTTGGACTGTGACAAATGAGTTGGAGAAAGGCAGCTAGAAAGTCTGTCCTTCAAACAGCTCCCTATTAAACTCTGTCTCAAGTCCAGAAGGCTCTAAAAACAATCACACAATCCACACATTAACAGAAAAATAACCAAACCACTAACAAGTACAGAATTCCTGGATGTCAACTTAGAATTCCTTTCTGGCAAGAGAAAAAAAAAATCTGTACCCTGCTGGTATTTTTACTTTTTTGGCAAAGTTATCCTGCTGATTTGATAACATTACACAAAATTCAGTATCTTTCCTTCAAAGAGCAACTACAAATCTGCACAGAGGAACTACTATTGCTAAAAGCAGACAAGATCTCATTGAGTCCTATTAACTAGCTGTGACACATCATAGAGACAGCAGAACACAGATTAAAATATTCACACTACTTAGCCTAAACAGGGACAGCAAAAACTTTATTCAGCTTACTATGGGTTAGTTTGTCTCACACATAAAACTGCCATTAGTTGTGATACAGTATCTAAGCTGCTCTGAAGACGCAGCTATCTTCAACATTTATGGCGTCACTCCTTCAAAAGGTATTTGCAAATAAAAGGTTGCTGAAGATATAAGGTATTTCAAATTAAATTCTAAGTAACAGAGTGAAAGTGTAACAGTTGTTACTTCTCCCAAAGACTGAAGGTTCCCGCCTCCATGTACAAACTGTTCTTGCTCTGTATGTTACTGAAAGCCTGTTACTCAGTGACTGAAATGCAAAGATTACCATGTTTCACATTCAACTGTTGATCCAATGAGTGAGTCAATGTTACATAACTCTCAATATGGCATAGCTACATGTGTGTATATATATATATATTAATAGGAATATGTGTGTGCATACATGCCAGTGACAGCTCAGAAAAAAGGAAAAAGTTATTTGAAAGTTGCACACGAATAATCTTAATGACGTAAGTGCACTAGGGCTACAGATTCTGGGTTGGGCCCAAAGGATGCTCATACCCTAGGGGACTGTTTTCACACAAGTTTAATCAGAGCTGAGAGCTCATTTCCCATAGGCTCAACTGCCCAGTATTGTATATATCAACGCAGGGCTTTTTACCTCTGAGTATTTTTATTCATTCTTTGATATCTTAAGCACAGACATTCCTCTCCTCTTTCCTTTAAAAGCACTTTCATGTTAATATACTCTTGCCAATCCTAAACCCTGGTACTACATATGATTCATATCAACACTATCATATATCAATGACAGTCCTGGAGAGAGGTGAATTCCTTTCTTTGCAAACTTACTGGGACTTACATTAATCTCAAAGTTGAAGCACAGTAGTTTTTCCTAGGCCACTCACTATATTCATCCAACAGTACCTTGCAGTTATTAGAGTAACATGACTGCAACACAATTTAATCTCTTCTTGAGATGCATGCCATATTTTACTAGTTGTCTCAGGTTTGGCTTAGGTTTTTTTTACCAACACTAGACTGCCTCCTCCCTCCCCCCAGAGCCCTCCTGGCAGAGGGGAAAAAAAAAAAACTCGAAAGAAATGAACTCAAAAGAAACTGAAGCGAATTAAAAAGAAATTATATTTTCTAACATTTGCAACTACAATGCAATGTGTATACACTATAAAAAGCCCCACCCCAGGAGGGTAAAAGGAAATAGGGGAAAAGGAAGGATTAAGGGAAAAGGGTACTCAAACAAATGAAGCAGACAAATACAATAAAACCTTCAAGAGAGGAGAACAAGCATGAAATGATCTCACCCACGTCCCGGGCAGGGAGGAAAAAACCAACAGAAGCCAAGGGACTGTCTGGTCTCTCTCTCTTGCTCTCCCGAGCTCCCAGCAAGAAGGGCAGCAAGGCAGGAAGGACAGGGGAGTCAAAACTCCTCCTCTGTTACGTGGAAAAAACACGTGTGGAATACTTTGTAATGTCTACTTCTTTGGATACCCTGGTTACTGAGGAAGCCATGGATCAAACCCATGACACTAGTGTTTGTATGCACATTCACACCTGCTAACCAATTGCTTTACAGGAAGAAGTAAAGATAAACCAGGAGTGACTGTTAGCAGCAGATATGTGCTTAACAGATACAGCCATTTTGATACCTTAAATATGACAGATGGCTGAGATTTATTCTTCTCTTGTCACAGCCAGGCAAAAGAATTGCATCACTGCCATTACTTACAATTAATAATTTCTTCTCTATACTTCGATATACCATCAATTAGAGAAACTCTTAAGCCATATCCAAGTCCGACAGACTGAAAAATAAAATTATTATGTGTCACTGCTCTAAGAAACTTTGTGCCTAAGCAGTAATGAACTATGCTAACCCTCATTCTTACAAAGTTTTGGGTGAGGTGGGTTGTGGATTTTAGTTTTGGTTGGCTGGTTTGTTCTGTTTTTTAATTAAACAAACTTGTAACCAGTCTCTTTTTTTTTTTTTTTTTTAACCAGGAGTTTTTTAACAATCTGCTGACCAAAATTTGATTGTACAGATACACTTTGACAAGTCCCTTAAAGCATTCTCCAAAGAACTTATTTGTTATTCTGTTTTGAAAAACAGATCAAAGTTAGAGGAATAAACAGTAGCTTTACAGCTACAGGAAACAGATTGAAAAATAAAACAATTCTTTCAGCCTTTCAGAGAACAGTCAGAGCTGAATTATATGCATCACACTAGATTCAGCCCAGTAGCATAGCAAAGTTTCAAGGTTTTAGTAGAAAAAGGGAGGGTTACTTTTAAGTATTTCATCACTTTCCTAAGGAAAAAGAGGTATTAGTAGAGGAGGAGGCACATTCTAGACATGATGGAAAATAGAAGCATGCCTTGCAAAGAAGCTCTCTACATCTACACATATGCTCGGTTCTGCAAGTAAAAACATTAAAAATTCAGACATTCTTCCCTGTCCAATGGGATAAGTGGAACAGGAAGGGAAAAACAAGCAAAAATATTCCAAGGCCCCCAAAGACAAAATTACTTCTATACTACAATTATTAAACTGCAATTTTTGGCAGAAACACACAGCAATTATTAAAAAGGGCAGCAGCAGTTAAATCTTAAACTGCAGTGATTTCAAGTAGCAGCTCGCTCCTACAAGGTGAAGGAGTATATTTCATCCAGTTCAATTACTCAAATAGCAGCAGCATGGGTTCCTCTAACACCAGCTACTACAAGTTGTTAGATTATCTCTGTGCTGCTAAAATGAACTCCTTGTGAAATATGATATGTTATAGCATATTGTCATATAATTAATTTAACAATGTAAAAAAATTTCTTTGGGCTGAACTACTCTGCAAGCCATCTCTTTGGAGCATACAAAAAAGAGACTGTAGTCTTTCCAGGATGATTATATCCTACTTGTGTAAAGCTTTTTCCATGAGGTTAAGTCCTTTAATTTTCTTAGTACTCTTAGGTGTTTCTCCAAAGTGAAACCCCTTTTTTTGCTTCTAAGTCTCATCCATTATGTGCTGTCTAAGGAGACTCCTTAGAAGTGAGGCAGAGAAATGGGAAAAAATTAAACGTTTATATTAATATGCTTTCCCAGTAAACTGAAAGAACATGTTCAAGTTGAGCAGGCATTTGAAGACCCCTGTGAGGCTGACAGCTACTTCCAAAATGTCCAGTGTGGTTGTGCATGCATTTTTTCTGTCACCACTTCTCAAGGCACTATTTCCTTGTTTCTCTCAGATATCCCAGAATGGCTCTGTGCATCCCCTTGGACAGGAAACAAGTTAGGGAATATGGCTCAAGTGAGGAAGTAAGTTAAAGCTGTAACAAAAGAATATCCCATTCATCCCCAATGTCACAAACTTCTTGGTAAGAGGCATGAAAAATTTTAGTATTTAATTGCTCCTGCTAGAATTAAAAGCTTCTTTAACAATTTTGTTCTGTCTTTAGCTCAAAATTCTTACTTTACGTAAACATCTTCAAAGTAGCTGCAGATTATATCTTGTTGCTGATGTAGGACTTATGGTGAGGTGTCCATTAAAAGCATCTGTGCTGACTTAATTTTTAAGATCACTCTCCTAAAGAGAGATGTTCTGTTTTTCTGGTAAGGACTGCGGTTTAAGGTTTGGGTTTGGTGGGGAGCAGTTTGTTTGTTTGGGGGGTTTGTATTTGTTTTGTGGTGGGGGTTGGCGTTTTTTTTCTTTTGTTCCAGACTACATCCAATAGCAAAAGCTTCAATTTACCACTCTGACTTCTTAAAATAATATCTGAAACCCAAACCAATGAACATTTTTCTTTTTTTGCCAAACTAAGAATTGCAACTGTCTGAAATATACACCTCACTCAAAAAAACAGCTTTCAAAAGCACAGTGAAATAGAGTGCCAACTGCAGACCAAGTTGTACAGTTTATATTTCACCATAGTGTCATCTCTATATACACGTTTTTTGAACCCTCTTCCCTTCAACTTCATTTGAAGCCTGGTAGTGAAGTACTGTAAGCCTTCCCACAGGTTTCACAAATGAAGGCAGACACTGGAACCTGTGACAGGATGCCAGTCCACCCATATTTCAGGACCCAACTGTATTAGCAGACAGGTGCAATCATTTCACATCAAACATCCAAACAACCTTTTCCAGAAGGAAACAGGCTTTCTTTATCCACACCAGCATGAAACTGGTCTCGTCACAGCTGCTCCAAAGCTACTTTGAGAAACCACCATTCATGACAGTTCTTCACACTAAAGCTGGAAAATCCTCAGGATCATAAGGATTTGGAGCAACAACCTCCACCTATAAAGTAAGAAAAGACATTTTATAAAAATGAATTTATATATAAAAATTTCAAAAGCATCTGACAGCTATGTATATGTAATTTCCCTTAAAAAGGTCCATTCTTCTACTCAAGTTCAATGCTACCGCTACTAAATCCTACTTCTACTCAATTTGTATCCATCACTATCACAGAAATGCTAAACATTTATCTGAGGAGGTATAATTTCTTCAGTGTGAATGTATTTATAATGCTGATCTACTGCCTAGAGAGGACCAGAAAATCACAAGCTCTGCAGCACTGAATGAAGGAAAAAAAGTAAAGCAGTCTCAAGCAAAATACTGTATGTTTTTAGAAGTAGCATTACTGTATTTTACATTCTAAAACTACTCTAGATACTGGATTGTAGTTTTAAACTCTATGCTCTGTTACTATAAAGAGCCTTTTTTATTCAGATGAAACAAATGCATCAACACTTCCACATTATTCTGAAAGTTCCCAGCATTAAAGCATTTTAGTCACAGTAAACTGAAACCTGTTAGTATGAAGAAGAAAGATGCCATTTTCCAGTGTGCAAATGCTTTTTGTTTTGTTTTGGTTTTGTTTGGTTGGGTTTTTTAAGAAAAAGTTAAGTGGAAGGTTTTTTTTAATGTCTATATTGAACTCATGCATCATTCTGTAGGATCATAGATTTTCTGACCTCACTCTCAGCAATCAAAGTATTATTACTGTACTACACCAAAATTTTTCCAAGAGATACATGCCTTTAGTAATTTTAATTACTTTCCAATTTATGTCAAAATTCATTGCAGAAACAAATATTCACTGCATTCCTTCCTCTGGTTACCCTCACAGCATCTAGTAATCAGACATTTTGAAATATGTGTTAACAGTTGTGAGCCTGAACCAGTATTTAAAGTACATGATACAGGCCAGGAACTCAAAATTAGCAGGAATTAGAAACAAGCCTGTTGCTGCAGAAATCAGTAATTCCACTCAAAAGGGGTGGGACACACACACAAACACCAACAACAGGGGAAAAAAAAGCCCCAAGCAAGCAACAAGAAC
>JAWWLZ010000094.1:32753146-32771276 GCA_035041345.1 Poliocrania exsul
AGCAACAAGAACAAAAAACAAACAAACAAACAAACAAAACACATAAAAAACCATTACCACTATTTCTCGTTGAGGTCTTATCTCTTCCACTTTTCTACCATGACCACGATCACCTCGGGCTCCTCTTGATCTATGGCCAGGGCAAGAAAGGCTCCCAAAATTAATATCCAGCTGAGATGTTATGTCATTCGTTGGTTTTTGAGAGACATGATAATTATCTTCAAAGTGTTCTTTTTGCAACTAAAAAGAAGATCTGGTTAAAGTCTAAAATTTCCATGTACAAGATTCTCCCCTCCCCAGTACACATGCGCACTTGAATTACAGACTAAGCAGCACATAAAACAAGATGACATCTGGAATAGAAGGCAGGCCTTAACTTGCACAGGATTTTAACAGAGATGTAATTGCAGCTTCCCAGATGCCTGTTGGCTCAGAGATTCCTGGCAACTAAATCTTCTGTACCTGCTCCCTAATACTGAAGATGTTTTTCAGAAATATCATCTATGAGGTTTTTGAAGGGACTAGAGAATCAGACTTAAGCTACTTACTCCTGCAATTATCTCCAAGTAATGGTTAAAAGGCCATACTAAAGCTTTCCAATTGATGTATTTGTCTACACATCCTCAGTTATGAGATTACTGTTGTTTTAACTCTGTGTGTTCCTAGTAGCTAGTGGATGTCAGACTACCTCTCATCACAACTTTAATGTGCACTGTAGTAATGACAATGTTGTTAGACACGAGATCAGTTATCACTGGGCCACAACCACGTTGTGGGGGTACTTCTGGGTATGTGCCAAAGGCGGGGATCAGCTCCCAGAACAGTGTCCCCATGTCAGCAAAGATGACCGCTGGAATCTGTGGCCATATGGCATGAAGGCTGACATGGGGCCCCTGTGAATTAATGAGGTCTGCCTGGTAACCCATCCACACCACAGCCCCTGGAGCCTCTGCTCGGCTGCAGCACCCTCACTATGGCTAAGGGGACAGTAAGTGGTCAGTGAACCAAAGATCCCATCTGAGGGGAGTGGCCACAATAGCCAGAGTCTATGAACAGGCATGCTCAAGGTCTTCATCAGGCTCTGGCCATGTCGCCTTGAAGCCACCAATGTGTGACCTTCTAAGTGGTAACTACTTTTCTCTCCTCTTTCTCTCTCTCTTTACTCTTTCTTCTCTTAATCTCTCTTTCTTTATTCTTTCTCTTGTACCTATTCTCTGTACCTCACTTAAGCTGCATGGAGTTTTTGTTTGCTGGGTATAAAATAAGTTCTTACTATAGCAATGTTTGTTACTCCTCGTAATTTGTTGTAATGTTTTTGTGAAATTGCATGTTTTTTTCCTGCAAAACCCTTTTTGCCAAAACACCTATTTTCTCACTAAATTAAAAGACATCTCTTAGAGAAAAATGTGTAGTTTTTCTCCGAACACAAATTCAAGATACCAAAGGACCAATATCTTTACAAGGGTTCATGTGCCTGAAATCTCCTGAAGCCTAAAAATAGAATGTACACTCAGTAAAGCTTGGGGCTTCAGGACCGGGGTGTAACAGATGTGTGTGTTAACTCATGCCATACAATGATGAATTACTTATTCAATGTCGAATTAATGGATTTGACTTGCCCATGCTACACAGTTCCTGTGCATTCTATGTTCATTTTGACAAGGTCTTTTGACACTGTGGGAACAGAAACTTTATGGGCAAAAAGAATAGAAACTTTATGGGTGAAATAAACAGAAACTTGTATGCACTCTTCACACACTTGCATACTCTATTCAGAGTTTGTGAGAGTTATTCTCCCCACCCCTACCACCACCTCCCTCAGAGAAGAAAGAGGGGGTAATGGCAAGTCTGACCAGCGAAGTCCCACTAAAAAGAATGCAGGCCACTTCAGTACTAGTGCCTGTCCCTGGAAATGCTCAACGATCTAAAGCAATTAAGTCTTAAAAAACTTCAAGTTTTGATATTAATATTGTAACTAGACAAAAGATAATGCATGTAGTCCTAAAGGCATGCAGACTTCAAAGATCAAAATTCCATTATGCTAGACTATATGCACATACTTTTGTCACCCCAAAAATATGAAATCTAAGTAAGCAAGAATCTGGAAGTCTGCTCTTTCACTCCAGAACTCAAAGTTCTGCCTGAAATTTTAACCTCAGTAACATAATGGAATAAAATATAGGGGAAGGGAGCAGGATGCGTAAGCACATTACAGCAGAATAAGCTCTCCAAGTTAGTTATAAGTGGGACCCTACATCTGGGGGGGGGAGAAAATCATATATTCCAAGTGTACAGTGAGCTGGGATCCAGCACAGATGAAAAATAGAATGCTTAGCACCCAGACTAACATATATCAAAACCTGAGTTTAATATATATAACACGTGTATACTGGCACGTAAGCTAAACAGGATTCAAGGCCAGGAAAAGAAGTTTTTAGTGAACCAAGTTTCTCTAGCAGCATTACCAGAGATCTACACAGGTGGCAGCATCAAAGACACAGATATATATTGCTAAGACTGAGCCATAAGGTAGAACAACTTGATACATTATATACTTTCATACAAAATAGATGTGATCATCTGAGAGGAAAAAAACTACCACAGAGTAAGTTAAAAGCAAGTCTTGGGGCACAAGTCATTACAGTAATAAAGCTTAGATATTGCTCTTGTCTGTCCAGATTATACTAAAATTAGTAGAAAAAGAATAGAGACAGTCCTAATCCTGGGCATAAAGGACAGTTTACAGAATTCCTGAGGCAATGCTTACATCATTGTTATATTTTGACTTGTGAATCACAACTGCTTTGGAAGGAACAGTCGATTCTGGCTTCCGAATGTTGAATTCAGGCTTTGGCCGATTCTGTTGCTGAAGATTTTTCCACTCATCTAATGTCATTTCTTGAACAACTTCTTCCACTGGCTTTGCTTCAGCAGCTCTAAATGTTTATAGTTGCAAAGTAAAAACCATTAGCTTGCAACATTCCAGGATGGACAAGAACACTAATCTCTAAAGTAAGGATACTAAACAAAACATTTGGAACGTTTCCAACCAAATTATTGACTTTAATTTCACTTACTCCCCACACTAATTTTGAGAGTTTTACATTAATATAGGTGGGAATCTTGTTCAAAATCAGTCATATGAACAAATGCTATCTGCAGCCACCTGTATTAGTGTTCATCCAGTCTTGTCATAAGTTTAAGTCTTAAGATTCTAGACAAAAGATTCTAGAAAAAAACCGCTGTCTTTTGATCGGTCATACTCCTAACCCTATAGTTTAATAATGGATCTACCCCTAGCAAATATAGCCACAGTAAATTAAACAGAGCAGTTTTAAAACACCCCAGTCACATGGTTTCATTGACTTGTACTGCATAAGAACAACAAGACGAATTAATGTTTCAGTGGAAATTTCAATCATCAAAAAGATATCATAATCACACCATGGGATCTTCTACATTATTATTAACATTTCCTTTGTTAATTTCACAAGATGCTTCTTTGATTTTTTTTTTTGTCAGATCCAATAACACGCAAGGAGACAATATTTATCACCTTGCAAAAACAGATTAATCCTGGTCACATTTTAATTTGTCACAAAGTACAATAGTGATGATAATTCAAGAAAAACATGGAATACATTAGAGTCACACTGAATATTTCTGAACTGTAAAGACAGAAGGTTTTATATCTGTAAGATACAAAGAGACTACAAGATGTAAGACAAAACTGAAGATTCTTTTCCACTTATCACTGCTTGACTACTTTTGTGCCACTTTTCTGATGCTGACCACGACTGGCTTGCCCTGGACCAGGAGCTATTAGAGCGCTGCAGGCATACCTGTTAATAATACTTCCAGAAAACTATTCCCTGCTAAGCAGCACTGCATGCAGGGAGCATAAATTACTCCATCACCATAACTCTCTGCTGCATAAACAAGTCAAATACCATGAACTACAGGAAAACTCACACGGATTACTCGCAGACACCTGAGAAACCATTTCTCCCTTCTCTCACACAAAACTGCCAGTGCAATAGCAGTTGAAGCAGTTTCCCTTACACTGATTTTTCTGGAAAACTCTTCCACTAGGTCTCATCTGGTGGGAGAACTGTGGATTTGGTATTCCTCACTCAGTTGCAGTTCCAAGCCTTCTTCCACCAAATCTTGATGATTTTCCCAATGTAGATATACAGCTTATTAATATAAGTTAAAAAATGTTTATCATGGAAAGAAGCAGAGTCAAATGACAAGTGAAGTGTGCATTTTGTTTTTGAAGTTATACAAGCATCCCATCAGAATACACACATTTGTTAAGAGTGTTCAGTACATTACAGAACTAGCCTATATAGGAACAGACCTGGTCCCTCTTCCTACTTCATCTTGCAGCAAACCATTCTATATCTTGCCAGTCAAAATTAGGCAGTATTTTGAGACACTCAGCATATGACACTTAGGAGCAGAACTGAACAGTGATGCAGCCCTCAATTTTGATTCCAGGATGAACACAGTTTTAAATTCACTTCACAGAAGAAAAACAAATACACAAGTCCTGTCCTATATGCCTCCCCCTCTGACATGCCTTCATCCCCTTTTACTTTGAAAATTCCAGCTATATCAACTAGCAGTTAAAGGTTAAAAGACTGGTAAAGCAGCCTGTAGTTCCATGCTGATTAAGATCTGAAATTGTATTAGAAGGACCGAGTTAAATAATAAAAAGATACTGCTGAAAGAAGTAGCTACTTCTTGTAAAATACCAATAGATACTGTTGAATGTGTAAGACCATTAAGAACAAATTGCACTCCAGTATTTCATCTTTTTTGTCCTCAAGAGTCAGAGGCCAAA
Organism: Poliocrania exsul; assembly: GCA_035041345.1. Classification (NCBI taxonomy): domain Eukaryota; kingdom Metazoa; phylum Chordata; class Aves; order Passeriformes; family Thamnophilidae; genus Poliocrania; species Poliocrania exsul. Next base: position 32,757,993 of record JAWWLZ010000094.1, read on the forward strand.
TAATTTTTTATCAATTATTTTAAGCTTCAGATGTAGGAGTTAGTGTTGGAAAAACAAGATTAGTGGTAAACACTCAGAGGAATTAAAAAGGAGAAAGCAAACTAATAAAAGGGTCTATATTAAACTGGTTTAATTTCTTCCAAAGTCACTAGCTCAGAACTGAAATGGTAAATTGCCTTTCTGAACTTCAGGCAGTCTTTTCCCCTCTTCTCTCATAAAATTTTCAACCCATTAGAGACCCAATGTTTCAGTGCTTGGTGAGAGTTGTAGAAAGATACAGAACTGGTTGCAAAAAGTAGTTATCAATCTTTCAATTTGCAAAATAAATCCAAGTATTTGAGTAGGGGTTTAAGGCAAGCTCTGTGCAGCCATCCATATGTAATATGCAATAGATTTACTGCATTTTCTATGGCACAAAGATTACACGATAGAAGGGCGATAGTGCAAGTATTCAATACTGAAGGACTGACTACTGGTACGAGATGCTAAAGTAACCAATTGATTTGAAAACAACTACAACAATCACCAGGAATCCCAAGGACAAGAAGAAATACATACTCTCAGGCAAAAGTATCAGCCATCCAAACACAGAAAGCACCACAGGCAGAAGCTCTGAAGGAGGAATATCAACTCCCCAGACTGTGCGAGAGTATTGCAGTCAATTATCTGTTCCTTCTGCAACAACACACTGTGTGATAAGGGGGAACATCAACAGTTTTGTCTGGAACACATGTCACTGCTGGTAGGGCAGAACAATATCTCAACTGAATAGTCCTCAGTGTGGGAACAGGTAGGAGGTTCAGAATAGCACTGCAAGACCAAAGGCTAAAACACATGATGTACGTGGGAAGACTTTAAAGATGTAGTGAGGAAACATACATAATGCTAAAACAGAAAAAAATTTTGCATATCCATGATATTAAGGCAAGACACTCAGGATTAAAAGAACTAACACAGAAACTTCTATTTTCTAAGTATTGAAAAGGCTATCAAAGGACACTGAAATCTCTCTCAGCAGAGGACATTGCAGTCAACTAGATAGGTATGAGAATTGACAGTTATGGCTGGTCATGCCTTGGGGTCTGAAAAGACCCTTTTCAGGTTTAAATTGCTGTGATCATAAGATAACATGAGGACACACACACAGCAACTTGACCTCTCAAAAAGCAAACAAAGGTATTGCTTTGAAAAGTACACATCTGTCAAAAACAACCATTTGCCTCTTCTAAAGGAAATACTTATGGATTTACAGTGCAAATATTAGTTTTTTCAACTACAAAGTACCGTTTGCTTTTACTCCAAAGGATGGTTTTAACTGCTAAGTTATTAGCAGTAAAGATTTGTTTTAGGATGTCAAGACTCCCAAGGGGAAACAGCTCCAGTTAGTAAGGTACAGCAACCAAACTTGTGTATGACTTTTTGGACAGAGACTCAATTGCAGAAGGTTATTTTGGGCACCAAACCTTCATGCAAGTGCATTCTGGGCATTACTTTGTACCTTCTAACCTTACACATTTTCAGTAACTGCTTGCTGTGCATTTTAATTAATCAAAAAATTAATAAGCTCTCTGGCACATGAACAATTATGCTTACAAAATACTGCCAGACCACTAAGTGCAACCTCTGGACATGAGCAAATTGAATTCACAACAAAAGTCCTACCAAATCCTACCAAATCAGTGTTTCCAATGGATGACCATAACCCTCTAGCTTTGCCTTGATTACTGCGCATGCAATAAAACAAAATAGCTTTTTTTTTATTACCAGAAGAAATACAAGTGGAAAGGAATGACATTTAGCTCAGCTATTCAGCTATTACTTTCATATCATTAAAAATAATCTAGCAGGTCTCTCTCACATCATTTCTTGTATTACTCAGCTGCACAAAGCAAATGCTTAGCCAGCTTTCATCAAGAAGTCAATGACATGAAATTTTCCCAACGTTAAACACAGTAAGATCAAATAACAACTGCACGAGTTTATCATAGAAAAAAAACACTCAACCAAATACCTACAAAGCTTTGGCCTGATCCGTGAATAGCTTTATCTCAACATTAAACAAAAAAACCCAAATAATGTATTAAATAAATGGCTAAAAAGACATGAAGATAAATTTTCAAGCTTCCTATTAAATGACCTGAATGATACATAATTCCACCAAAAAGGAAGACCATCACGTGTGAAGAAAACCCCACAGAATAAATACTAACTCTGCAAATACCTTTAGGAATAGGAATTGTTTTGCTTGTGTGTTGTACTGAACAAAAAGAAAAGTCTATTAATTTGAATTAGTCAACACAGGTGTGTTACATTGTTCAGACGGTGAAGACAAGTTCAACAGAAGGCAGCTGTGAGGAGAGCTTATACTGCTGTACTATCTTTGTATTTTTTAGTGTTAAGGTTGAGTTTTACTTTTGCAGCAAAACAAACAAACAAAAACCAAACCAAAAGCTATTAGCATGCATTTTGGGATGACAGAAATAGAGACAGATATTGTTGATACACTCAAGGAAATTTGAAGTTATGGGAAAAAACAACTTGATTCATATTACAGAAGTATTAAAGAAACCCTTGTCCTGCCATACTGCTTAAATGAAAGCTCAGGAATGGCAACACAAGACGCAGTCCTAAAGGCAAGACCCCACAAATTAGAGAAGCCTATAGAATCTCTTTCATGAATTGCACTAAATTAGCCAGTCGCACACCAGAAAGTACACAGCATCTTCATGCAGACAGCTTACCTCTAGGATTACATATTTACTTTTTATTCTTAAATGGAAACAGTTACAACAGGAAAGAGAATGAGAGAAGAAACAAAGACAAGTCTTCCATCTCTTTGTCAGTAAAAGCACACACAATTGCAATAAAACAGTGGAAAAGAAATTGTTTCCTTGCAGTCAATGCGTTTTAGAGTTCAAAATGAGAAAGATCCTAGCAGTAGCCTAAGCAAACACACATATATGATTTTGAGGTTGTAGCGAAAGCAGAAAGTAGCCTAACTTGTGCTATCTGCTAGAAGACAGAGTTTTGAACAGCACTGGCAACCTAAGCATGTAAGATCTTTAAAAACACCCTGAAGGCTAAATCCAGCTTTTACTTTTAAATATTAAAACAACTACAACAGCATAAAAATAATAATTCCACCTTGTTAAGATGCATGTATACAACCATCCCTAATGACCTAGTCACTATCCACACAATGTCACCTATTTTCAAATACATAGGGTCACCAAGCCCACACTCCTTGAAAGGTAAGTGCAATGAGATATATGTAATTCATGTTTTGTATCTAGATTTGCATGCCTTCAGGACAACACTTACTGCACTGAAGAGAGTATGCAGTGCAGAATTTTCTGCTTGTAGTTTACTTGCTTTTTTGAATCTTATTGATTTCAGTGAACCAAATAACAAATCTTTATTAGAAAATATGAGCAGGAGTAAAATCTCCAGAAAGGCTCACAGTCTGACCAAGTACTTACTGATCTCTAAGAAAGGTAAAAGAATTAAAGATAACTGCCAAATTCTCACAGAGGCCTTTTCCGCTACATACACTTCTCATGCCTTAAGCTCTACAAGGAACTGATGTCGGGACATATCTACAAATAGTTTGAATCGAATTAAAAACAAATGCAAGTGTGAAAAAAATAAACGTACCAGCAGTTGGCAAAGTAAATTAAAAAAAAATAGTAACTTCTCATATTTAGCTAATACAGTGCATTTTTGACAATGTATCTGCACTACCTATCTGATTTAAGTCCATCTACAAACAGCTTTTTGGAAATTCAATCACAAGTCACTCAATTTCAAAGACAGATTTCCCCATGCGTACACATCTCTAGCTATATGTTAAAACCTAATTTAAAATGAGAACAATCAAAGCTGTATCAACTGTTAGTTTAAACAACCTGAACACAGAAAACAGGTTCTGTAGTCTAGTTAGATTTAAAATTAAAAAATGAACCCACATTACTAATAATGAGAGGTACATTCAATAGGTAAAAAAGACTTCACAGCAACAAAAGACATTAACATACTTTACTGGCCACCTTTCCCTTGTTAAGAGATACTCACCATATGCAATTTATTATTATTTAAGTCTCTTATTTGACAAGATTGTCCAATTACTTTTTCTTAAGCCGGCATTTACCTGCTGTGAAGCAAATTGTTTCTAGACACTGGTCAGAATGAAAGCCAGAAGACAAGGGGCAGACTTCTCTCTCAAATTCCCTACTTCTAAGGCTCACTGCATTTCCAGAAAGATTTTCTGTGTTCCGTGTGGCCTTTCATTAACAGATAACAACTGCAGGATATTAATGATTAATACAGACTTAGAGTATCTTAGTGTTTTTTTAAATACATTTGTACAATTGCAGAAGCACCTTGAATACCTTCTCTCAGAGAACTTCAAAAAGCACAGTAGTTTTTACAAATTAGCCAGGTTAAAAAGGTAGAAGATAATATGTAGTTCCTCCTTAAATTATCATCACCAAATCTTAGGAAGATAAGCACCACGTTGCAATTAAATGCAACATCCATTCACCCTAAATCAAGCTTTAGTCAGGATTAGGGCTTTTCTGTTTTTAAATATGTGCACTAGCAAAACCTCACAGTTCACATCTCAAGTGTGCCTCCAAGTGTGAGGACATTAGTAAGAGTCAATTATTTTCTTTGCATTTAAAAAGGAAATATTTCAGTCAGACTGTACTTGCTCAGAGGCTCTCCTTCAGATGCTCCTGGCTGTTCAGCAGTTTCTGCAGTCTCTTCCGTAGGTGGAGTCCGTTCAGTCCCACTAAAACTGTAAAAAAAAGCCCTCAGTAAAAATCTTCATAAGTCACATAAAAAAAATTGCAGATCAATAAATCACTTTTTTCCAGAATTCCTTGGGAAGGAGAAAAAAAATAAAAAGCTCTTTGCTCATATGCAGAAAGTTCTACTAAGTGACTGGTTGAGCAATTAACAAAATGAGGAGTATTAGGAACATACAAGTTTTATTTTTTTTTAAAAAAGAATGTGAAAAGCATATATGAAGACAAAGTAATTCAAACATGAATACAAATTCCAGTACTTGATCATAGTGTAACACTGATGTTTGAGTTTGCCTTCTTGCTTCTTTTCAACAATTAAAGCTCATATTTTCTAAAAAATAGATATTAATTCACTGTCAAATGAAAGCAGTAACTTACTTTCATTCCACTGCTAAGTATACATATTTAACACCTTTTAGCTTATACATATTTAACACCTTTAGCACAATCATGGCACAGACATGCTTTTAGAATTGTTCAGACAGCTTCAATTTAACGTTGCTTCTTCCACATCACAAGAAAGCATTGGTACATCATAAATTCTGATGCTACTGAACTAAAAAAAAACAAATCAAAATAAAAAATCCACCAAAATGTAACTAGGGAGAAAAAAAAATACAAGGGACCTCATATTTCTTGTAAATTCATTATGTTCACACAGCCTTCCCTGACATCCTACAAAAGATAGTTTTGTGCTTTTGGTCAGCTAGCTTCATACTACCAGTTGAGAACTATGTTCACTTAGCTGATTGTTTGAAAAGCCAGAGTATCTAATAATCAACTTTCAGTATCCAATACTACAGAAGAGAGAGAAGTTAGTAGAACCTTTCAGAAGAACTCAGAATATCAAGACCCAAAAATTATTACACATCAAGGCTATATTTTTCAAACTTCTAGCATGATTGGCTGAGCCCACAATCTAATTTTAAAGCTTAGATTTTATTTTATAATAAAATTTTATTTTAAACCAATTTTGTGAATGAATGTGTACATGGCCAAAGATATATGCTAGAAGGTCAAAGAACTGCCTTTCCTCTGTCCTTTACCAGCCTTCGATTAGAGTTCTAGATGTATATGAGGGCAAAAGCTATTGGAAGGACAACGGACAAAAGCCAGCATTTTCAGTGAGATCTTACAAGTCTGGACAGAAATCAGTGCCACTAAAAAAAAATATAGAACTGAATATAAAATTCTTCTTTTTTTATTTTTTTTTACATTACCATTAATCATATTATACTACTGATTTTCCTGTGCACTTTAAAATGTATTTCAGTGGTACAGTTACCTAAATATTACCTCCAGAGCCATATTGAATTGTATTACACTTTTGCAATTTAGGAATAATCCATAAAACTCAAGAAAAATAGACTGGACTTTAAGCTTATCTACAGAGTTTGAATCTTTTCATCAGCATTTTGGAGCAACGCCACTAAATACCAGAATCCCACTTACTTGACTAGTAAGAACAATCATAACTTCTTTCCTTTAAAAAAACAACTTAGCCCAGTCAAAAGATTTTGGCAGTATTAAGTGAACAAACATCATCATGCCTTTGCTAAAATTTAATCTCTCCATCGTGAAGGAGACAAGCTAAAAAAACTGTAAAATTACATTAATCACAACAGTAATAGAATGCATTGCTTATATAGCTCAAAATTGACACAAAACTGATCAGCAGAAAATGACGTACCATAGGTCACATTTAATTATGATCTATGGTGGGCAAACATATATGATGTACATCATATCAACTTTAACTGCTCCACAGTTGAAAGCTCCATCTTCACCCTTTTAGTCATCTGCTCTTACTCCTCTAGAGAGGAAAACAATTCTTCTAGCATTAGGACCTCAAACTAAATTGACTTTTTGCCAGCCAACATGAATAGAGAAGGAGGGAACAGAATACCTAAGAGACACTTGTTTACCTGTATACCAAGTAAAGAAATAGCACACAAAACACTTACGTTTTATCATTCCCACTTTGTCTTTCAAATTCACGTTTTCCTCTTTGGTCAAAGCCATCAAAACTTCTGCTTATTCCACCACCTCTTCCTCTACCTCGCATTCCACTTCTTCCTCCACCACGACCTCTTACTGGTCTTTCACAGTCTAATCTTTCCACTGGTCTACCGAGAAGATAGCTAGTCGAATTTTTCTTCCTGCAGAAGAGTTAACAAGGAGAAGAAAAAAAAATCATATGGTTGTATTTGTGCAGCTGTGGGACACATCAGTATGTAACAGCTACTGCACAATTTTTAGAGTGCATCTTTATACAGCACACAGGACAGTTGTTTTAGTTTTGTCATCAAAATGCACATAAATTGAATTCAGGAGGAATTACTACAACAGGAACAGAAAGATCAGCTGTTTCTTGGTAACACTGAAGACATCACAGAAGTAAAACATTACAAAACTGTCAAATCTTCAGTAACTTTATCAGGCAATAGCTCCACTGTCTAAACCCAGATTTATATGCAACAGCTAACAATTTGAGGCAATTTGTTAAATAGCAATTATTGTGATGTAAAGGAAGAACAGCCACACTTTGAAACATTAAAAGTTTAGGTGGAATTTCCTAGTACTTACAAAGTAAGCAAAATTGGTATGTATTCATTGTTCAAGCAGTAATATGACAAAGGTCTATTTTTAGTTTCAACAGTAAAAAATGGTTCAACTTGGAACCTCATCACACATGTTCTGCAAAACTTGGTATGTGAGCTCAGAAATTAATATTATGAATATGTTGCAGACTAGAGGTTACATTTTCAAGCCTTTACATTTTTCAGTTCAGCCTTATATTTCTAACAAAACCATTCCAAATCAACCTGCAAGGAAGCTGGAACTACAGCTCTGACAGGCATGAACTAAGTCTTGCAACAGATCTACACACTAATAATGCAACTGTGCCTTGCAATTATGTCTGGCTACTAGAAGAAGTAGCTACTTGGGAAGGTGATCACTTTTCTTTTGCATCTCTGTGCAGATTCTTAGTGAGACACTTTACTTCTCTCTGTGTAACACATACTTTTCCACTGGGAATTCCACTTGTCTTTGTGTTCCATCAAGACGGCATTCCCTGAGAGATGGTCTCCATTCAGTCTTGTCTTGTTTCACCTCTGCTCCTTTGTTACGGAGTTCTTGCTCTTCTCCCTGCCTGGGTGCTCGCATCTGGCCTACACACACATACACACAGATTAGTAACAACAGCTCAACAGCAACTGAATTGCCCTTACCAAACCACTGACTGAAATGAGTTGATTACACCTTAGCCTTCAAATTTACCTTCTCCAATCTCAAGTACACCAAAATATTAAAAGTCCTTATAGTTAATGTTGCCAGAAACACTGTTTGAAAGACATATGCTTTCTCTTCTATATTGATGAACCTGCAAAAGTACTACAGGTTTTGACAAAGGTCAGACATTTCCAGAAAAGACAGGCTCAAGAAAAATCTCATTTTGCTCACGCTAAGTCACAGAAAAGGAGAACAAAAACTGTTTCACATTCTTTCAAAAATCTTGGCAGTGTCTACAGGATGAGGTGGAAAAGCTTCAGTGGAAAAGACTAATTGCAAGATGGCTGCAGGAGCAATGAATGACCCTTAGGGACAGGTGTTTATCATGGAATAACACACTGGCCAGATGAGCTCAGTGTCGAAGTCTGAGCCTCCACCTCTACTCTAAGCTCCTGGCTATGGTATCTAACAACCAGAGCAGTGCCACCTCCTTATATTGTAATGGTAATTAAGTATATTTTATATACTGTCCTATGCAGGAAAAGACCATTCAGTAACACTACAGTCACTGAGTTCAAGTGGCAGAAACTAAAGCAGTAAGTAGAAAGGCTTCAATACCAATAATTCTAGAACATAAACACATTTCGAAGTAAGATTTTTAGGGTTTGTTCAGCCATCAGGTTTGTTCAATTCAGGTTAAGGAGGATCAGGTTGGGGAAGGCAAATGGAGAGAAACTGTGCATTATAAGAGAGAATAAACTGAGGTTTTCCATGTAACCTGTATACATCCAGCAGAAGATAAAGGTTTGTTATGTGCTTCCTTCTCCATTTTCCCAAATTCTGTGCTCTGTCTGGGACAAAGTTCTCCAGAAGCAGGAAGCCTTTTGTCTCTAGGCCTCTATATTTACACTATTTCCTGAAAAGGGTATTGGTTCAAGTTAATCAATCAAGGAACTGCAAAAAGATTGCTCTCAAAACAACAAAACTGAGTCACTCTTTCCATGACAAGCACCTGTGCAATGCTGAGCAAATTACTGAACTCAGGTTAGTGGACAAGTGACAGTCCTGGCTACTGTCCCTCTGTTACATAGAGAAAAGCCTATTCTATGCCATAATATTAAAATGTAAATTTCCATAGCTCAATGGAAATTACCATATAAGACCTCTGATCCAAGCTTAGGTGGCAAGCAATCATCTTTCAAAAGAAAACTTCAAAGAACTATCAACTCACTGAATAAGGAGAGGTAAATAAAGCTTTTTGTAAGGACAGTTGTATTGTACACAGAAGATAGTTTTATTTGTGCTGCAGAAGCAGACACAGCTTTGGTTTTCTTTAAACTACAAGCCACTAGGCATAATACATTCCAGTAATTCTCTCTTCTCAAGGTTTGGAATTGCTCAGTCCTTAGACCAGCGAGCATATCTGCATTCCTCAAATTACAATGTTATCTCTGGATAAAAGACAACTTTGAAATTGGTTTCTGAGTAAGCTTTTCAAATCAGGACAGTAACATAAAGCAAAATTATAAAAAATACACAGAATTGTACATCCTCTTGGGAAACATATCTGCTGTACACACATCTCAGCTACACTACCAACTATACAAGTTTTATTTCTAAATTGGACTCTTGCTATGCAAAAAATGGCTACTCATTTCTGACTTCATTTTTAGTTATTTTGTTTGGGTCTGAATGCTCAATTGCAATAGAAGACTGCATTTTTATTTATTTTTGATCCTCTCACTGACCATCAAAAGCATCAGTTATTTTAAAAATATTAATTTGGTAAGAATGTAGTAGAGGCCACCTTCCTTATGTACTTAGTATTAACCCCCTTTTCACCAGACTAAAAGAGCCCTTTAGAACCAGTAAAGTAATGCCAAAAAAAAAAAGGTGCAAAAGTAATTTTAAAAAGATAGTCTCTGGTTCTGTTACCTAGTGCCATTTAGAAGTACTTCAAAACAAGTCTTCTTGCCAGATGTGCCAGTGTATTACAGATCACTAGCACTGAGCATTCTAGACAAAGCTGTCAGTTCTACTCCAATTTCAGTGTAAGGCTATTTCACTTTGATTCTAACAGGTGGCCACAATTACTGCAGATGGATTTTAAACACTAGAAAGATTATTTGGGGCACTTATTACCTGTATAAAAACATCTTTAACTAGTCTGACAGACATGTAGCAGTGGATTAAAACAGTATGCAGCACCTATGCCTCTCTAATAAGACAAGTCACCCTCAGGGAAAAGTTTGTGTGACCTGCTTGTGAATCAGTTCAAATACAGCATAGTTTCCAGCTCTGCATATAAATGCAAACCAAACTGGAACTTGGCAGCAGTGATAGCATAAACTCTACAATTTTAATCCTCTGCCATATGTATGTCCCAGTGTAGACTCATTTTCATTTATGGAGCTGAAGGGCCACCTACCTTTGGGGACAAAAAACAACAACAAAACCAAAGCAAACCAAACCTCAAAACAACAAAACCCAAAACAAACAAACCAACACCCAAAAACCAAACAAAAAACAAAGCTAAACCTCCACATAGACAAAAGCATAAGCAATCTTGTATGTATGGCCAGACTTCGAGAATGAAGATGTGGGAAGGTCTCTCCCCACGAGGGTGTGCCCTTCCAGCCTGCACAGTGGATTTTTTAGGTGAGGCACAGTGTGTGCAGAACTGGCCCCACTGTTTCAGTCCTAAGGTCCATTTGCCACGGCCGACGAGCTTGGACAGTGACAGTGAAGTCCTTGGGACTGTCACAGCCCCCGGTACTGACCGGGGCTGACCCTGCTGAGCATCCGAGATGTGACGGGATGGGATGGCAGAGAGGCTTGAACTGCCAGGGGACGGTCCCACTGAGACTCGAACTCAGGACCTTGGGATTCAGAGTCCAGAGTGCTCTCTATTACACCACAGGACCGCCCTAAGCAATCTTGTCTAGCATTGCCATAACAGCTTTCACTTAAAAAGAACTGGGCTATACTTCAAATGCTTATTAACTACCTCTGCAAGTACATCCCAATTTTGTCTGCTTGTTTGCATATATAGACTGGTAAGCAGGTTTTCTTCCAAGCCACACACCAAAAAAAGCTCTGGAGTTCTGCAGATCATTTTTACTTGAGGTCTTACAAATATCATGCTGAGAACTGAAGCTCACTCTTTCCTACTTACCTAGTTTAGCCTCTCTTTAAAACGGTTTTTCTGTGTCTTAGTTACATCTGTAATACACATTTGTCTGAAGATGTGTCCTACCATTCTCCAGTTCACTACAGCTTTCCTGGAATGTTACTGGAGCAGCCCATTCTCTTGGCTAAGTTGCCTATCACTATACTTTCTAAACAAGGACTTAGAAAAGAAATCTGATAATTAAACTGTTTCAACAGACAGCTTTTTTTTTTTAATTCTAGAAGAAACAGCTGAAGTGTTGCTACAGGTAAAACCATCTGTAAATACTAAAATTATCAGGTACTAGAACTAGACACTGCTAAAGAAAAAGGTCCATTTTACAAGCCATCGTTAAAATTAAATCATACAGACCAAACACATTTCAGTAGTTTTCATTTTCCCCACAATAATCCTTTACTGTCAGTATTAGTTGTGTTCACACTGCAGCACTTAGACAAGAAGACTTCCTAGAAGAGTATTTTTAATAAGCATGTACCACAGAACTTGCAATTGGAAAAGTAGAAATTGTAGTGTTAAGACCTGTGTTGCTTGGTTTCCCAGACACTGGGAATCTGTGTATTAACAGATGGATTTAAAACAACACAGCACAATCTAGCTGTCTTTCCAGTGCTGTTGTCTAGCTCCCATCAAGTTTCCCTATCCATATAATCTGTCCTCAGACAAGTTGGCCATCTGCTTGGGAAGAGGTATTTTTCTATATGTTGTGGCTCTTCACAGGCCCCTACTGAAAGAATGTGCTCTCATCTTTTTTAAATGTTTCATTTTAAGAGAGAAGTTTTTTGTACATAAAACCTTTACTTCAGACACACCACAAGGAGCCCAGCTTGCAAATGCTATCAGGGACTACAAGCTAAAGCGAAAACCTTGCTGCTTCCCCCCTTCCTTTACTTAAGTAGCATAGCAAGTGAAGGTGGCAGCTAGCATGCAATTCACAGGCTGAGGGACTGCTGCAATGAGCAAACTGGAATAATAGCGTTTGGGGAAGGTTCTCATTGGCATAAGACTCCTCAGTATATTTTTTAGGAAGAGATCTCTTACAGACCGTGGGTGTGAAATTACATTTATTGCCTGAATGGGTATACCTAATAATTATGGGAATGAGTGTGATCACCAAAATCTTACAAAAGGAACCAAAACCACCAGAAATTATGAAAACTCTATTATGAAACTGTGGACTAAAATCAGCACTATTGTACAACTGCTAGTTTTGGCTTAATCAATAAAAAAAAAACCCCAAAGAGAGAAAACCTCTCTCCAGCTCTAAAACACTATCCTTCTTCCTGGGAAGATGAGAAGAGCATTCGGAACCAGATAAACAGGTATTTGGCACAAAGAATTTTGAGAGCAGGTGCATCACCACTCATGTACTGCTCATAAAGAACAGATTAGATGCGGATGTACCAAAATACCACTCTGTGCAAAATTTTCAGGCAATTAAGCAACTTCCAAGCTTCAGCTGTGTCATCATGAAGCAAAATACTTAGTATTAATAATAACAAAAGGACAAAGATTATAGACCCAAAATAGGTCTAGGTTATGGTAGAAATACCTTGACCAACAACAAAGAAAAAAATTGTGAGGAGTATTTTAGGTACAGTAGGATACTGAAGAACCCAAACACCAGGGCTAGGCGACTTTGAAGTAAACCATTGAAAGAAGTTACCAAGACACAGGAAGTGGAATCTACATGCTGGAGTCCAGAGAAAGAAAATATTTTCCAAGCTATAAAAGCAACACTGGTTCTGGGTCACCAACTACTGTGTATGTACCATATGAAGTGAAGCTGATTCTTAAACATGCTGTACAATCATAGTCCCCTCAAAACACACATCATTCTGAATTTAAATTCATTCACTTTCTATTACTTTGAAAAAATGTTTTGAATTCAGCAACTTTCTGTTTATTCCTTTCAACAGTGAGGCACATCATGGTTGTGATGCCTTAGATCGCGTACCCCTGTGAACAGAGACACACTGACGACAAGTTAATGGAGAAAGATAAGGGTTTTATTAGAAGAAGCTTCCACGATCAAACCCAAGGGGGTCTGACCCAGAG
>JAWWLZ010000094.1:32777995-32800398 GCA_035041345.1 Poliocrania exsul
ACCACGGCTGCCGGCGCAGGGCAAGAGCGGAGCCCGTAGCCGGCCACGCCGCGCTGCAGGGCCCGCACCGAGCACCGCGCCAGGCATCGCTCCGTCGGGAACGTCCCTCCCTCCTTCGGAAAGCCAGCCGCCAGTCGCGCCTGCGTACCTGGTTGTGGCGGCTCCGTGGGCGCAGGGGAGCATCCCAGCCGCCTGCGCTCCTTCTGGATCTCCCGCTTGCCGCCGCCCGCCCTGCTGCTCGGCACGGCTCTTCCCCCCGCCGCCGCCTCGCCGCGCTTTTTGCGCTGCTGCTGGCCGCGCTCAGCGTCGCGCAGGACGTCGAAGGGGTCAGACTCGTTGTCCAGGAGCTGGTAGAAGCGATTGGTGACGGCGCACCCGAAGTTCTCCTGCATGACCGGGCTGCCCACCGTCCCCTTCATCACCCGCGCGGAGGCCATTCCTTCCCTGCCCGCCCCGCCTCCCCGAGCTCCGGCGACTGTGCCCGCCTGGAGCTGCCACTGTTGCACGGAGCCAAAGCAGCGCGCACGACGTGCGGAGGCAGCCCACGCACAACCTACGCCGCGCCAACCCCGAAGCCACCCGGCGCTGTCCCGCGCTCCGCGCCCGCCCCGGACCCCGCCCCGCCTCGCCCGCCCCGCCGGACACGGGAGCCGCTCAGCGCCGCAGCCACCGCAGCAAGAGCGGCCGGGCCCGCCCATGCCGGACTGCGAGAAGCAGCCCCGCTCCGCCCCCAGCAATTAACGCACAGCACTGCGCGCTCAGTCGCAGCCCTGGCCAACGCGGCGTCCTGCTGGTTATCCATGAGCTCTGCCTTGCATCCCTCCCGGCCTGGCAGCCTGGGATCGCCCCGCGGTCCTTCGGACTCAATACCCGCGGGAGACTGGCTGTTTTTATCCATGTCTGTTTAGTAAGTGAAACATTGTGTCATCGTACAACGGCGCCATCACGAGTCTTTTGGCACAATCGACGTCCACTAAGAAGTGACATCAATGAAAGACGGCGCTCGCTACACTGTGAGGTCCCGAGGGGTAGCTCTGCTCTAGGGGGCCAGCACGCTTGTATGGACTAGCTTGGTGTTACCACAGAGGTTCCAAAACGGCCCTCTCTGCTCAGATAAGTGGTGGTGGTCATCTCCCATGTGCAGTGATATCTCCCACAGCTCCCGTGTGCAGCACTGCAGTGAGACACGTGGGTTTCACAGTTTAACTGGGAGCACTGTTCTGTTCAGCAAAATCAGTCAGTGCAGCTCCCCGGTCGTCACTAAGACTCAGCGATGTAAGACAGCAGTGCAGGTGACGACGGTGACGGTGACTGTGACTGTGACTGTGTTGGGTGGTCACAACGAGTGATGCCTGGAATGAGCTGCAAGTCCCTTTGCTCTCTCAAAATAGATATGCCTCAATAAATATGACCAACAGTATAAACACTCCAGGAAACTCAGCAAGACTTTTTTCCAGAGAGGACAGGCACTTGCACAGGCAAAATATCCCTGCCTCTTCTATCAGCTACAGTAACATCAAACACATGCTGTAAAAATCTCAGTCTTTCAGACACAATTGCCCAAAGAATGCCAATTGCAGTCGTGATTTGTGTGAAGCGACTGTTTTTATCCTGATCATTCACTGGAAACTAACAGTTCCTCTATTATGACAACTCATTGTACATACAACCATGCTTAGAAATTAATTTTATCCTAATTACCTTAAAGCAGACCCTGTGTTATATTTTAAAAGGCAGGATCAAAGACAGCCCTGTCGGCATTACAACTGTCTCCTCCCTCTGTTTTGCAGTATGAGTAATTCTGCACACACCACCTTAAAACTAAATACGATGAATCCTCTACGGGTTATTCCAAGCCCTGAACATAACCACTTCATCTCTCCCAGCTTTCACATTGACTCACTTTAGCAAAGAATGCTTGCTGCAGAAAAGAACTAATTTAATTGGACTGCACCCTTTCTAGCCTCATTCTCATTGAAAATATCACAGTTTTGTATCAATGGAATTAATGACAGTAAATAAGTAAGGGCTATTATCCCCTCTCAAAGACCTTTACAAAATCGTGGTAGTTGAGTCAATGTCTCAGGCGCTGACATCCTTCAAATTAAAAGCATAAAATTGTAACTCAGCAAACAAACTATATTATCAGTGTTTCTGCAGAGTTCTTACATTGTAAAAAGTAGCTAGCCATAATTAACAAAATTTCTGGAGAAATTTTCATGAACATGGTAGTAAAATACTATGTAAGAAATGTTTACTTAGATCAACTGTACTTGCCTCTGAATAGTTGTTTTATTGGTAGAAAGATGAAACTACATGTGTTTTCAGTGGAAAAAAAATAATTGGAAAGCTACTTTGTCCTGCTCAAGTCTGGAGAAACATATTAACACTATCACATTACTGCAATATATAAAAACCCTGCCAAATGTTTTGCAGGTCTTTTTGGAGCCTTTTGATGCCAATTGCAACATCCACACTAGATTTCCTCAGCACACACTGCATCCAGAAAGTTTTTTAGAAAGTTTTGAAAAAATTTTATTTAAATATTCTATAGAACCCTTCTGAAGTTACGCTGTATATGAAACTTGACAGATGAAAGTGTGTCATTATTAACTGTAATGTCCTTGCAGCTTTATTACACACTTTGAACGCCAGAATATCTTTGATGAATATGAGGAATTTAGAAATATTCCAACAGTGAGATTAGAGTTTTGGTGCTTGTGGAATCCTGTTTTGTTTTCATAAAGTTTCAAAAAAGAAAAAACATATAACATTTCAGAGAGATTCCACAATGACAGCTGTCTTGGGTTGAGCTGGCAAAATGCCAACTGCCCAACACAGCGTCAGTCTCTTTCCTCCCACACACTGAGAAAAGGGAGGAAGGGAAAAACCCCCTTTAAACTAGGTTTAAACTTAAACTAACTATATGGTATGAAATATTTCTTTGGTTGCTTAAGTCAGGTGATACTTGTCTCTCCTAATCTATGCAGATTCTCTGAGCCTGCTAATTTGAGGCCTAGCTAAAACTACCACACAGCCAAAAATACTGTTTGCTATAAATACATCTTGTCTTTATCTGTAAAATTCTATTTTGTAAAATTAATGTCAACTCTTACATAAAGTTCTTAGTTTTCTGATGCTCTGAGTTGTCAATCAATCCAAAGTTTCTGTAATAGAGATTTCAAATCCCAAACTGCTTACGGTGTTGCATGACAGATGAAGGAAATTTGCAATCTCTTCTTCTGCAGCTTTTAATTATGCACAATCACTATGTAATGGTCAAGTTACATAATTACACAAACAATAGAGACATATTGAACACTTGAATTTTACAGTCAACATGAAACCAAACATTCTGTCTCAATTTTTATACCAAATAAGGAACAGTGATGGATTTGATTACGTATTTGCAGTCCTAAGCACAGGTGTTTAACCTTTCTGACACCAGGTTGAGTGCTCTTCTCTGTTCAGTCAAGATGAGGTCTGCCTGCCATAGTTTCTCTGCCATTCAGGTTCTCTCTGTGAGTGGATTTTTCACATGCACAGAACAGCAACCATACACAAACTTACCAAGTAGGTCTAGACATGGAATACAGCATCTTTACTAAAAGACTTCTTCTCTCTTACTCCCCCTCTCCCCCTTTTTTCTTACTCCAAAGGGCAATGGTGCCTAATTACAGGAGACAGAATTTCTAATGGAAGTTGTTGTTTCTCTGACCTTTATAGCTAAGCATTTAATCATCAGCAAGGGGCATCCTGTCCTTGACCTTTCTTACAGCTACTCTCTCATCCCTGGACATTTTTGTACCCTAGTGCATATAATTCTCCTGCCTGAAGGAGAAACACCCTGAACTCACCACTGGGCTCAAGGTCCCATTTTGAGGCAGGGCACCAGAACAGGTAGAGAGGACAACTCTGTGTCACTTAGATGGTTTAGCCATCACATACATTTTCCAGCAATGTAATTCTACTGAACAAAATTAACTGCATGAAGTCTTAAGCTGAACAGTAAAGAGCTACATTCACCAAAGACGGACATGCTGATAAGTAAGCATTTGTTGAGGAATACACCTAGTGCCATAGCTTTGTGTGTGAGCTGGGCATTGTGCCCTGGCTGACACAAAATGACTGGAGCCCCCCAGGAAAAGAGTAGTGCTGGCCAGGGAGGGTGGGGGTGGCCAGTCATCTAGAGACTCTGCAGGACACAGTGAGCCATGAAAAGACCCAAGACCACAGAGCACCATGGCACCAGGAGGCACATGCAAGGGGAGTGAAGACCAGACCATAGGCTTTAAGGGTTATACCCTTAAGGCTCAGTGATTCCTTTGTGACAGTTCAAGCTGTTACTGTGTTGTTGCATCACGATTAAAACAGTTAAAGGAACCAGGCACTTGGGACTCTGCTACAGGAAACCCAGAGTCAAGGTGGTTAAGGGAAACTTGTCTGACTGTGAGTGTAGTTCATGTATGGAGTCAAATGAGGCACCCATCTGGTCACTGGAGCCAGCTGCTGCAAAGGGACCTCAGTCCCAGCCATAAAAGTCTCAGGGGGTGTGAATGTGACTCCCAGAGTGGAATCTGAATGGTCAGACAAGAAATATTTTTTTAAGACACCTTCACAGGAAGAGGTGGGAATTTATCTGTTATGGGCATGCTAATCTAATTCTGTTTCCTTCCCCTGGAACATTCAGGAGCTGGCCTCAAGTGAACTATTAACAAGCAATTTTATTGCCTTGATATACTAATTTGAGGTAAAGAAAAACTTGAGAGATGTAACAATAAAGACTTAAAGAGATTATGACTAAGTTATTACACCAGTCCATACCACAACATACCACTAGGTGACATTCAGTGTGGTTAAGTATTTGCTATTATCTACCTAAAGGCTATGACCTTCTCAAAGTTTTCTGAATTTTGAAATATCACTAGAAATGGTTGAAGCGTGCTTTTGAGAGGCAAAGTACCTCCTTTCATCTGCATTTGCATTGTGTTTGAGTTCTGTTTCAGACAGTTAGTTGTTCTTTTTATTTCTGAAAAAGTTCATTATCCCCCAAAGTGCTCCTACTTTAGAACAGCAAGTTATACTGCTTAAGAAAAAAACACAGAAACGCAGCATATAATAAATGAAATACTGCTGTCTCTGATAAAGCTAAATTCTTTTTAGTTTCAAGTAACCAATTTTCCAAAGGACTCATAAACAAGGCATGGTGGCTACTTGCAGATTTAAAAACTGAACATATATTTTCACCACCTAAAGCCAGATCAATGTGATTGTGTTTCTGAATCACTCTGAAGTAACAACAGTTCTTTCACACATTGGATACACATCTCTTACGTAGTTAAGTTAAAGCCACACCACAATTTCCTGCAGCTGAGGGAGCCTTGCACCCAACCAGACCTGCAGCCTCCCTGTTTGCGACTAAAGGCTGCAAAACTAGACTGGGTCTCTGTTTCAAAGGACGCAAGCTGGAAGACCAGATTTTAAGATACCATTTTAGTAAATCACAGTGCATAAATACCTGAACGGCTATAATGGATTGGAAGGAAAAAAATTAAAAAAAAACAAAATGAAACATCCAAAGACCTCTGTCCCTCAAATAGTAATATACTAAAACTAGTGATCTGCACAAAGTGTACAGAATCACAGAATTGCTGGGGTTGGAAGGGACCTCTGGCGATCATCTAGTCCATGCCTCCTGTCAAGGCAGGTTCAGCTTGAGCAAGTTAAAAAGGAACACATCTAGGTGGGTTTTGAATGTCTCCAGAGACACCACAACCTCCTTGGGCAGCCTGTTCTAGTGCTCTGCCACCCTCAGTGTAAAGTTCTTATTCATGTTGAGGTGAATCTTCTCATGTTTTAGTTTATGGCCATTAGGCCACGAAAAAGAGTCTGGCAACCATCGTCTTTAAACACCACCTACTCGAAGCACCTCCTAAAATTCCCGACTCGAGGCTCGTGCAGACGTCTCCTGCCCAGATCCTACAGCCCCGGGACCGGTGTCCGTAGCTGTACACTCACAGGTGTCCCGGCACCGCGGGCGCCACCGCCAGTGCCATACCGGCCCCGCCGCCCCAGCACCGTCTGCCTGCCCACCCCACGGCCGCCGCCGTGCCGCAAAGGCAGATCGCGGGGTACCCTCCCCGCCGCCAAGTGCGCTCCTAGCTGCGCCCGTGGCTGAGGGTAGAGCAATGCCAGAGAAAGGGCTTCTGCCGCCGCAGGAAGGCGATGCCGCCGCGGCCGGGCGTGGCCCCCGTGGCGGTAGAGCGCGGCACTGCCCCCTCGGGGGCGGCCCCTTTAAACCGCCGGGCGCGCCAAGGCCCTTCTCCGCCCGCAGCCACAGCGCGCCAAGCCCGCCCGGGAGCGCCAACCCCGCCTACCCCTCCCGGCGGGCCAGTCAGCGCTTCCTTCGGGGCCGTGACCCGGTGCCCGCCCAATAGAATGGGAGCAGCTACGGCGCCTCGCGCTCGGACCCCGCCCCCGAGGGCGGAACCGTCGACTTTCCCGGGCGGTGGTTGGCCGGTGGGAACGCGCGCCCCATGACGCTCGCGCCGGGTGATTGGCTGTGCTCGGGCGCGAAACGTAACGCGGGAAAACGTGGGGCTCGGCCCGCGCTGGAGTTGCGCAGGGATCGCGGCGGCGGCTCCTCCGCGGACACTCGCCGGGACCGGAGCTGCCAGCGGAGACGGTGTCGTTTCGGAAAGGTGCGGGCACGCTGCGACTGCTTCACCCCGGCTGCTGCTATGGCTGGGAGCCGCCGCTGACTTGGCGGATCCGGTCGGGGGTGGCTCGGAGGGGCGCGGGGGAAAACGCACCGAGACCACAGAGAGCTGCCATCCCCGGTGATGAGTAGCTGAGGCGGACCCGGGCGGCGACAGGTGGCGGCGGCCGCGGGACCTCTGTGCAGCTGCACGGCCCTTCCCGGGACGCGGACGCAGGCAGCGGGGCTGTGCCGCTGCGGAGAACCGTCCTTCCCCCTCTCACCGCGCTCCCTTCGCCGCTGCCCGCTACTGGTCGGCCATGGCGGAGCAGCTGCCGCCGGTCCCCCCCTCGGTGATTTTTTGCCAGGACTCTCCCAAGCGCGTCCTGGTCTCTGTCATCAAAACCACTCCGATCAAACCCTCCCCGGGGAGGGGCGGCGGCGAAGAGCCGATGCCCGTCCCGCCCGTCCCCACCAGCCCCGGCTTCAGCGACTTCATGGTCTATCCGTGGCGCTGGGGCGAGAACGCGCACAATGTGACCCTCAGCCCCGGCGGCGGCGACAGCACCGCGGGCCCCTCAGCCCTCCCGCCGCCCCGCGGGGGAGCGGGCAGAGCCCCTGCCGGAGACGAGGAGAAGGCGGGGAGCGGCGGCCGCCACCGGCACCTGAAGGTGAGTGGGGGCGGGAGCGCGGGATGGGCAGGGCTGGGCCGGGCCCCGCACTCCTCCCCTCCATCGGGCATCCCTTGCCCTCTAGGACCCGACACCCGGAGCGATGTGGCCACTTGCGGGCTCCTCAGTACAAGAGACGTGCAGCTCTTGGAGTGGGTCCAGCGCAGGGCCACGAGGATGATCGGGGAGGGGGGGTGGAGCGCCTCTCTTATGAGGAAAGGCTGAGGGAGCTCGGCCTGCACAGCCATGAGAAGAGATGACTGAGGGGACCACATCGATGTGTATAAATTATCTAACGGGGGATAACAAGAGGACAGAGCCAGGCTCTTGCCGGTGGTGCCAAGCAACAGGGTGAGAGGCAGTGAGCAGAAACTGATGCACTGCAAGTTCTCCCTGAAAATGAGGAAGAACTTCTTTACTGAGCAGGTGACCAAGCACAGGAGCAAGTTGCCCAGAAATGTTGGAGAGTTTCCCTCACTGGGGATATTTAAGAACCATCTGGACACAACTGTGTAATGCCTTCTAGGGTGACACTGCTTGAGCAGGGAGATTGGACCAGATGACCCACTGTGATGCCTTGCAACCTTACTCATTCTATGATTCTTTTGTCAGTTGCTCCCTGTGTTTCTGAGCACACGGTAAACTGTTGGCAGTGCTTGGCATCTCCCCTGCTGCACCAACCACAGCCCAGCCATTAAGCAAGTTAGGGATGGGCTGGGCACAGTCTGATGTAGTTCTGTGTGGTTCGGTTCTGTGCTGTCATGGTACCACCCTCGGTCGTGCCATGACTCATGGGCATGCTGTGTCCGTTGGCCAAACTACAGCTTGAGGAATTTGGGGAAGGTGCTGGAGTTTAGTTCCCTCATTATTTACACCCAGGATGGGATAAAACGTGGCCGGCCAAGAGCAGACACTGTCCGAGACCTGATCAGTGAAGGAGAGCACTCTTCCAGCAGGATACGCTGCAATATCTGCAACAGGGTTTTTCCACGAGAGAAGTCTCTTCAAGCCCACAAACGCACTCACACTGGTGAGTAAAGGGATGGTGTGAATTGCTAGGGTAACCCACTTAGGAAGCACCAGGGAAGAAATTAAAATGCTGCAAATGAACCCGCAAAGGGACTCCAAAAAACTTTGTTAATATTTTATTGCTAAATTCATCATGCTTTGCTTCCAGTGCTTGTTAGTCAATCAAACTTTTTGTAACCATGTTTGTTGTGGGAAAGTGTAGTCGCAGTTAGGGGTATAATAAATGGTATAGGCAAATGGCATAGATTTTTTTTTTTCTGTTGCAGTCACAGACTTGGTAAGAGGGAGAACCTTTTTTGAGCTTGGTGGCACTTTGTATTCTGACTGCCTCTGTTATTTGTTTCCTCATTGGTGTTGTGTTTTTCACACCACAAATGAAGTTTTGCTGTAACAGGTTACAGTTAACTTGAAAAGTGACTGGCAACTTCAGCACTGCAACACCTCCAGAAGGGTAGCATAAATATTAAGAAGAGTCCACATGCTTAAAATCGCCACCCAGTTGGTTTTTTCCCACCACCTAGGTTTCATTTTCTAGGATGGCGGTGGTCTTGTTAATTTACTGAACTGTATTTAGAAGGCAGCTTGCAGTTAAATGACAATGCACAATGAAGTCACTTATTATTTAGTTGGGTTTGAACTGGAGATGCTGTTTTGTTTTTTTAACGAAGCAAATACTTTTTTTTTCTTCATGTTTCAACGGCACTCCCTATTTGCAATTAAGTGAGAACTAATGTAGCTCATAATACAGACACAAACACCAGCACTTCCCCCAAGCCAACCAAATAAAACTCCACAAAAACCTTGGCTCTCACCTTTTCTTCTTTTGATTCAAGTCCCTCCTATTAATCTAGATAGTAATATGAAACAGCAGTTTCCTCCTAAGTTTTGGTCAAAAGATGTTACTACTTCACTTGGTTGTACAAGGTGGTGAATTTGTAAGAACTGCTTAACTGAGCAAAGCTTACCTTCTTGTCATGCCCCTGAATCACCTTCATTTTTTCTCCTTCCTGAGGAGCCTTTGCCTAGTGCATGTAGTCAGATCCTCTTGAGGAAGGAGACACCTGTTACCTTGTTCTGGTTGCAGTTTGCATGAGAAGTCTTCCTGGATGACTGTCCTAAGGAAACTATTGACTTAAATCTGGAATAAGTTTCTTGTGCAGTTTCCATCATTACAACTTTTCTCGGATGTGAGACTTTTTCCTAATGAGTTATTTCTGCAACCTCATACGTTACTATAATGTTTATCTCAAGTATTTTACCCTAGTTCAGGATGTTTTAAGGATAAAATTTCTCTGTTTACGACTTGAATTACATTACCCGTCCATTTCCTTCCTATATTTCTTGCTCTATAGGTGCACAGTTTCATGGGACAAAGCCTACGTGAGTGCTATCTATGTGTCTTAAAGCAGAAAATAAGATCAAGGAAAAAACAGTTGTTTTTCCTCTCTGGAAATAAGTATATTGCCCAGTAGCATAGAGCATGTACTTAACAGTAAACCAAGACTTCAAGTAGGTGCAAGCGTCTTCAGTGAATAAAAGGAGAGCTTGCATATTATGTAAATCTCATGCCAGGGACCACAACTGGATACTATGAGTCTTACAGTCAGCTTTCATAAATATCTTCTATTCACTGTTTTTAAGGTGAAAGGCCTTATTTATGTGACTACCCGGATTGTGGGAAAGCCTTTGTACAGAGTGGGCAGCTCAAAACTCACCAACGTCTCCACACAGGGGAGAAACCATTTGTCTGCTCAGAGAATGGTGAGTCTTCAGAGAACAATTTGCTGCTGGAAATGTATGCATGTTTATGTGGCAGAGATACATAAAAGATTTGGAGTGTAATTTTGGTGGAACTTCTAGGGAAGGGAGGAGCTATGCAGAATCTGCATAATTCTGCAAATATGTAATTAAGGATTGAATACGTTGTTTGTCAGTAAATACTAATGTATAAAGTGATGTGGCATGTTATGAACCTTACAACTAGAGCATGCTGTTTTCAACTAAACCTAGGGGTTTGTGAATAAGGAAGGCTGGATTCAGTGGCATCTTCATCCCACAGATGTTATGCTTACTCATTGATTGGCTGCTCCCCATAACACTTTCTTCATTTTCACTCTGTGTTTTTTTAAGGCTGTTTAAGCAGATTTACACATGCAAACCGTCATTGCCCAAAACATCCATATGCCCGACTGAAGAGGGAAGAGCTCACAGACAGGCTGAATAAGAAGCAAACAGCTGACAATAAAGCTGTGGCTGAGTGGCTAGCAAAGTAAGTTCCCTCATGGTGTCACCTTTCTTGAAATACTTACAAGGGTGGTCTGAGAAAGCGTTTTATTCTCTGGAACAGTAAAACCCCAACAAACCAAACCTGGTTGCTCTTCCAGTATGTATCAGCCCAACTTTGCCTCTCCTTAAAGAAGTCTAGGAACTCCTGGTCAAGACAGTTAGTTCCTCGTGAGACTTTTTCTTCACGTTTTGCTTTGCTTTTGTTTTTGCTCTCTGCTTAAGTGCTTTTCTTTGCTTGATGAACACCTGCTAATACCTTGTTAGTTAGTGCTACAGTCTTGTTAAATTTGCATTTGTATGAGGGGCAACAACTGTGTATACCTAGGGAGAAATGCCTGCTTTGAACACCATGTAAAGAGAAATCTATTACAGATGTTCACTCAGGCACTTTACACTTAAAATACTGAACAAAAGAGGTTTCTGACAGCTTAAATGCTACCATTAAGTGCTGAAAAATAAAGCCAAATGTAGTGCTTAGTCGCATGCTAAGTTAGGAGCTTTTCTCCAGCTTTGAAATGTTGCTTTGCAATTCAGTTGTACTTATTTTACAAGTATTCCCCACATTTGATGTTACAGATACTGGGAGACGAGAGAGCAGCGTGCTGCTGCTTTGAAAACCAAAGCAATTCAGAAAACGGATCAGGAACAGCAGGACCCAGTGGAGTATCTTCAATCTGATGAAGAGGATGATGAACAGAAAAACAGTGCTCCTTCAGCTGCCTGCCACCGCCGCCTCCAGGAGCAGCGTGAGCGCATGCATGGCGCGCTGGCTCTCATTGAGCTTGCAAACTTAGCCGTGGCACCCCTGCTACAGTAGATAGGAACAGTCTCTGCCTACACCCAAGTTACTTTCTGGTGTTACTTAACCAGTTAGGATCCTGAGCATAAGCTAAGCACCTTATTTGCTTATCATAGGCTGCTATTCTGTAGAATTTATGAAGAATGTTGTTGCCCCATAACATGGGGTGAGAGAATTGCACTTTTGATGAGGTAGAAGACAGATGTAAAGTTTTTGAGTATTTTGTAAATATGTGACTGCACAGTGCAGGGTTGGCAAATTTACATGTCATTGGAAGCTAGATTTTGCAAGGTTAACTCATTTATTTGAAGCAGTTTTCACAGGGAGCACTTTCTGAACAAAGTGATTGCAATTAGCAGAATGGTACATATGGCCAAAGAAGGCTGACAAAAAGAGAAGTATTTATCTGACTATTTAAGCAAACTTATAGAAGTGGTAAGTCTGGGGATACTGTTAAACAGCAACAAAGCCGTGTATTTCTTATGTCAGTATATATTTAGTTTGTATCACCTACGTGAAAGGCACAGATTAATTTTCTCAGCTTGCAGAGGAAAAGAAACTGCTTCATGCAGGAAACCGTAAGATTGTTCAGTATCTTCACTGTGACTGCTCAAGGTATGAGGCTTGACTTGGCTGCTTTACCTTTTCTAATTTGATTTCAGCAGAATCTCTTGGTAGCACTTGTTACTCCTAACATGTGACGTTGGGAACTTTTGCACATTGGTTTATCTGAAAATGATTAGTCTTGCAAAGTCTAGACAAAGGTAAACAATTGGTAATATTTTTTCAGATGCTTTTTGACCCTGTAGTGATTTGGCACTTGATTTTGTTATTATAGGGGGTATTTACAGGGTGGTATGGATTTGTAGTAAACTATTGCAGATCTTCTATTAGCAAACACTAAGTTTTAAAGTATTGCTTTTATATGATGATTAGGAAATAGAAGCCTCCATACTTTCTGTGCATAAAGCCACCTTACTGCTTTACTTCAGGATAACATGCTGATTTTGTGTTGACTAACCGTAGCACAGCTATCAATTAAACACTGCAGAAAAGTATTCACTATACAGTTAGGAAATAGGCTTCCAAAGATAGTTACAAGTGTGTTAACAGTGTGATTTCATATATTGCCCAAATAAATGAAGTTACAGAATGCTGCCTAGTACTCAGATGCTGATATGTAATGTTTGACAGGGTATCTTGTCAGTTTGTGAATGTTGTATACTTTCAGTAGCATTGTCTCATGGTGATCTTTTTCCATATTTTGCTTTGAAGGCAGCCAGAGATTGCTATTATTCCAACAAAACTTTGTTTTTAAATTAGACTTTTTATTGTGTGGTTTTGTTGTTGATTATTATTGTTAAGCTACTGCATAAGGGGATATTAATAATGTGCATTTCCTGACCTGCTTGCTTTAACTCCTTCCTCTTGTTGAAGGTCAGGAAATTCAGATGAGAAGGGAAGTCTCTTAGCCTCTCACTGAAACAAGAGGAAGAAGTTGTTTTATTGATCACTTGATAAGGGCTGACCAAATGCATACAGCTGTTTCAGAAAAGTAGAGTGGTTTTACACCAGGAACTGCAACTATTGAAATGTGTTCTCTGATAACATGTTGTGTTTGAAAATCTCATTAACCAAGTTTGTTTAAATGTTGTATTGATGCGCTTAACTAAAAAGTAATTGAGTAATTAAAAAAAATCACTTTCATTGAATGTAAATAATTTTGCACCAGTGATACGGTTTAACTTTTGCTTCAGCTCCTGAAAAAAATAGGAAACACTAGTTGTACAGGGCTTCTTAGCCCATGTAAAACTGATAATCCATGTATGTATGTTTTGAGTTTCTCAAAAAAATTACATGCTATTGACAACCTGGCTTCATGCAAATAATCCGATCCCAGAATGAGCCCTGAACATAAATCTGTTGTAATTCTGAGTCACAACTCAGAATTGCTCCTGAGTAATATTTCACAGGGCAGAAGACTAATTAATTACCAGCCAGTTGCAGACTCTATTTGTGACCTCATGAGGATTTTGTTTCCCCTAGCCAGTTGTAATGCTTTGGGCAACTTGCAGGATATTTCCTCAAGTAACACAAGTACATTGAATTGTGCTTGGCTGTAGACAAAATTCAGACAGCTGAAGCAGTTTTGGATCATGCACGTTTTGGGTAAAATACCAAGTTTAAAAAAGTGCACTGCAGAAGACTTTTTTGTTTTATTGATTACATACAAGAAATCAGGAAGTGTTCAGTGCTTTCAAAGATTAAGTTGTAGTTTGGCATGAGTTAAAAGGAGAAGAGTTGATGTGCTGTCATTCTAATAGATGCTTTGAATAAAAAATTGGTTTAATTTTCAGGTTTAATGTGTGCCGTTGGGTAATTGTTAAACACTCACCCTCTTCCTAGTTTCTGTAAACCCGGCAGCCCGACTTGCTGCAGCAGAGGGTGAAAGCATTGCTTTCCCCTTTTGGTCGAAATTTGACCCAAGTTAAACCCGAGGCAAATTCCACGGAGCGTTTTCTACAGTTTGACAAACTTGTGAGAGTTCCTGTGTTGCCAAGCCCGGGCCAGGTGCCGTGGGAGGCCCGCGGGGTGGCTGCAGCCCACTCCCTGCCCCGAGTGTCTCCGTGGGCTCGAAGCTCTCCCGTCCCCGCGGGCGAGCGCTTGGAGTGCTGGTTGAACACCACCCCGGGCAGTGGCGCCGGATGCTGGCGGGGTTCGCGCTGAACCTCGGGAGCTGCTGACGCGGCGGCCCGGGGCGCTGGACTTTCACCGCGAGTCCTCCGAGCCCGCGAAGCTCATCCGTGCGAAGCTCGGCCGGCGAGCTGAGCCCGCGGAACTCAGCCCCCGGAGCCGAGCCGAGCCGAGCCGAGCCCGCGGAACTCAGCCCCCGGGGCCGAGCCGAGCCGAGCCTCCGTAGCCGCGCTGTCGGGAGCTGGCGCTACGGGACCCATCGGGCGGTAGCGCCCCCGGCAGGCGAGGCGCGGCCGCAGCCCCGGGCCCCGGGGAGGGAGCAGGAGGAGGAGCGGCGGCCCTGAGGCCCTGCTCGCCCCGCTCCGCGCCGCCATGAGCGCCGGGCAGGAGGCGGGCGGCACTGCTGCGCCCCCGGCGCTGCCCAGGGTGCTCTCGGCGCTCTTCTACGGGACGTGCTCCTTCCTCCTCGTGCTGGTCAACAAGGCGCTGCTCAGCGCCTACAGGTGAGAGCTGGCTGCGGAGCGGCGGCGGGGCCCGGCCAGGCCCGGGATCCCCGCCGCGGGTGCTGGTACGGCGGTGCCGGGCGGCCCCTGCTCGTCGGGGGAGGGTTCCCCCGAGAACCACGGGCGTCCGTGCAGCTCGGGTTCACGGGCAGGCAGCTCGCGAGGAATGTGCTGAAAGCCGGACCAGTTTTTCCAGTTTCGGACCCCATTTGTGCCCAGAACATGCCACCTGTGCAGCACCGCCCGACGCCGGGCACAGCCCCGCAGCCCAGGCTGCCTCGCAGGGTTTGCGGCAGCCCAGCTGAGCGCAGCTCCGCAGTCACCTTCGGGGGAACAGCTCACTGAGCCTGCCAGTCCTGTTACGGCCCTGCTGGCACATTCCTGTTCTGAGGGAGCCAGAAATTAAAACGTGAATCTCGTAAAATTGCGTAATCATAAAAACACTGAAGGACTCAGTCTTTGAGTTGGGGGGGTTAATTCTCATGTGGAATCATTGTGTTAATTAGCATTATCCACCACTGTGTAAAGCAACTGAATTAACTGCAGACGTCTTGCACCCTCCATTTTACTCTTACTCTTGCGGCAGGGGGAAATAGAGGAACTTGAGCATTCCACTCCATATTTTTCGATGTGGATTTATGCTTGAACTTCGATGATCGTTGTCGGTCACTTCTAACTCAAAATATTCTATGATTGTCCTGTGGCTGTTATTTTCTCACCATTAATATATTTTACTTAAAATCTTTGCTCTGGTTTTGCTGTGGTTTAGCTTATCATGAACCAAAATCAGAACAAGAAGAAATAAAAGGAAAAGAAAGTTAGAAAACCAAACTTGATGTTATTTTCTAATGTTTGGTGCTGTTAGAACACATAGCAGCTGCATATAGCATCTCAGAAATTATACGTGGGACATCTTGAGATTTTTGGTTTCAGTGGCTTTTGTCATGTAAACTGCAGCTCCCTGTAAGTCCCTGTAGCACATCCATGAGAGAGAATCATGGACAGTATGTCCATCAGTAAACCTAAATTTTGTATAAGGAGCTTATAGCACTACTGAGAATGTTTAGGGCTCTGCAGATCACAGATGTCTGGGGAACTCTGTGTAGTACAGGTGAGTGAAGTCTCCATCTTTATAAGGACTGGGTGTCAGTGTTAAACAAAATACAGTTTAGATGTTACATGATTATAAATGGAAGTCCTGTTCTTTTTTCTGCCTTTTTTCCCCCATATTACCTCTGTTTCCCAGAATCTCTTATTACTACTGGTTGCTCCTAACAGTTTGTCTGTGCTGGGACTAGTGCCCTTATGACCTTCCTGCCATGGTTCATCATGCTTATTTCTTTTACTAATCCTTTGTTCCCATCCCAGTTTCTGGTTCATTTTCTGTTGACTTCTGTGATAATGGAAAATGGTAAAGCTTGTTGAGAACGTGGGTCCTTTTTAGCCATTTGTTAGTACAGATGTGCACAGAGAATGAAATGGGGTTTATTTAGACCCCCTGAATGCAGGTTTGTGTGACCATCCCAAAAACTGCAGTCTAGCAAAACGCCGTATGACTGACTCCTGGAGGGCAACAGAAGCTGTCACATTCAGGGAGCTTCTTAACCAGCTTTTGGGCTGAGAGGCTCCAGACACTGCTGGTTATGGCGTAAAGCAGCCATCCAACATAAATAACTTCTTTGCTTTTATTTCACTAAGCATATAGAGAATGATGAGTTACTGCTGCAGTTTGATTAGTTTGAACTTGTGGATTTATGTGAGAAAATGGAGACACTCAGGCTTTTCAGGTGTTCTGCTGAAGTTTCTGCCTTCCCAACTTTCAAATATCTGAATCCAGGGATCTCTGATTCCCTGGGTGCTAATTAGTATTATCAGTATAATTAGTATTACTAATATTATTAGTATTAGTAGGAATTAGTTCCCTGGAACTAATAATCTAGTATCCAGGGAACTGCAGGCTGGTCTCTCTCACCTCAGTGCCTGGCCAAATCATGGAGCAGCTCCTCCAGGAAACTGCTGAGGGACATGGTGAAAAAGGAGGTGATTTGTGACAGCCAACATGGCTGCACTAAGGGCAAATCATGCCTGACAAATTTGGTGGCCTTCTACAGCAGGATTACAGCAGTGGTAGATGAGGGAAGTGAAACAGCCATCACCTACCTAGACTTGCACAAAGCATTTGACCATGTAACATCCTTGTCTCTAAACTAGAGAGGCATGGTTCTGATGGATGAACCACTCAATGGATAAGGAACTGGCTGGTTGGTCACAGTCAAGGAGCTGCAGTCAATGACTCAGTGTCCAAGTGTAGGCGAGTCATGAGCAGTGTTCTCAGGGGTACTGGGTGGCACTGTTAAATGTCTTTGTTGGTGAAATGGAGAGTGAGGTTGAGTGCATCCCCAGCAAGTTTGCTGATGACACCAAGCTGTGCGGTGCAGTCAACACGCTGGAGGGAAGGGATGCCACCCAGAGGGACCTTGATGGGTTTGAGATATGGGACCATGCAGAAGTTGTGAAGTTCAAGAAGGCCAATTGCAAGGCCTTGCACCTAGGTTGAGGCAATCCCAAACTCAAATACGGACTGGAATGAGAATGGATTGAGACTAGTCCCAGGGAGAAAGACTTGCAGGTGTTTGTGGACAAAAAGCTTAATATGAGCCGGCATTGTGCACTTGCAGCACTGAAGGCCAACCACAGCCTGAGCTGCTTCAAAAGAGGTCAAGGGAGGGGATTCTCCCCCTCTGCTCTGATGAGATTCCACCCAGAATACTGTGTCCAGGTCTCAGGTCTCCAAAACATTGACCTGTTGGAATGAGTCCAGAGGAGGGCCATTACGCTTATCACAGGGCTGGAGCACCTCTCCTATAATGACAGGGTGAGAGAGTTGGGGTTGTTCAGCCTGGAGACAGAAGATTCCAAGGAAACCTTATTGGCCTTCCAATAGCTAAAGGAGGCTACAAGAGAGCTAGAGAAGCACTTTCTACAAAGGCATGTAGGGATAGGACAATGGGGAATGGCCTTAAACTGAAATACAGCAGGTTTAGATTGTTATTAGAAGAAATTCTTTACTGTGAGGATGGTGAAGCATTTGAACAGATTGTCCAGAGAAGTTGTGGACACCCCATCCCTAGAGCTGTTCAAGATGGGGCTGGATGAGACTCTGGGCAACCTGGAGTAGTAGGTGTCACTGTCCATGGCAGGGAGTTGGAACCAAATGATTCTCTGAGGTTCCTTCCAACCCAAACCGTTCTATGATTCTATTTATGCTTTCAAGTAAAGCTAACTAAAGGGTTATGGTAGGAACAAAGCTTTTTTAGCAGACAATAAATGTTTCTACATTTACTTGGGAACTTGACTTCCACAAAAACGTATTGCTAGTGTGTTTGGACTGTAGAGTTAAGCTTCCAAGTTAGGGCAAGTGCAAGAGATTACTGTACTATGTGAAGATGCATAATTTATACATGAGGCCACTCAAAAAATGATGCCTTGCTAAACAAGTTTGCCAGCTGTGTTACCTTCACTTACAAGTATCCCCCAAACAATTAGCAGTTTAGAACTGATCAACTGTGCATTTGCAGTATTATTTGGATTGTGTTTTGCTGCATAAATAAAATATTAAGACCACAATAAGTGCAGTCCTAAGCTCTTCTGAAACATAGACCAGTCATCCTCATATCAGTTGTTGACTTTGGTATTGAATTTAAACTTTTTTGTCCCTAATTTTTTTTTTCAGTTCCTCAGTATTAAATATATGTTAATCCTTTTCAGCTTCCCATCGCCAGTGTTTCTTGGAATTGGACAGGTATGTTCATGAGTAAAAAATACTAGAAGCATTCATTGTTTTGGAAGTTAAACTAATTATAATGAAGGTAGATTTTAGGGGGCCAAATCCCAGTTATACTGAGCTGCTTGTCTTCTGGATTAGATAGACTATAAAGAACTGTAATTAGTTTTATTGAGAACAGGAAAGTTTAAGCTCAGGTCAAAATTACTGCCTGAAGAGAGTCATGTAAAAGACTGGGAATGCCATTTATTTCGCCTTGTAAAGTTCAGTTATTAAGCGATCAGGCCTTCAAAATTGTCAAGGTTTTTCTAGAGAGCGCATATATCCTGTCAGAGTCCTTGAGCATTTGTGGTTTGTATGCAAAGATATTACCCCTATTTGTAGCCAAACCATGTATTTCCTCATAAGTTTATCCCACATTTCCCAGCAGTTTTGCAATAGGGCCAGCACAGAATTCTGATTCTTTGTTGCTTTATTTGCCTGTGGGCAAATTGCAGTACTGCAGCAGAAGTATTTCCTATTTTTTTTATGTGTTAGTAGGTCTCATAATTAAATCAATATTCAAATGTTTTCAGACATGGTCCATAAAAAAGAATGTGGGACTACAGAGGAATCACTGGGAAAGATGAAGCCTTGAAACAAGTTTTGTTTAGGCAAATACATTTTAAAGAGGATTTGCTTTCTGTCAAGGTGGCATGCCTGGGCATAGTGAGGAAGGGGTTAAATCAGGGTACTGCAAGCCTGACATCTCTGCTGTTTGGTGCTGGAGAGAATAAAATGTTTCTTAAAGTCTTTATGATGTGAGAGGGAGAGATTTACACATCCAAGCTGCTCAGGGAAACACAGATCATGTTTCCGGGGAAGACTAGAAAATGCAGCAATAATTCATGCAACGATATGTCTTTGTTTCATTGCAGAACCTAAGACTTAATGGTATTTCCATTTTTTTGTTGACTGATCCTTAAAGATTTCCTTGAACAATTTGTGAGGTGCCTATAGTATGGTATGCTTTAGTCTGCAAAACATGACTCCACTGCATCCTCAAGATAGGCAGTTAGTGTACTTCTCTACAAGGAAAATTTTACCCTTTTTGACTCCCTGGGGACAGTATTAAGTCCTGTGATGTGTGATTGCAAAGATACTGTTCTTCATTGTGTCTGTATTTTTATTATTTATTCCTCATGTTATCAACAGATTGATCAATGCACAACCACTATCTTGCATTACAAAAAACCCCCCTGTAGGAGTGATTTAGCAGAACTAACCAACTCTTTGAGTAAAAATTTCATGGTTAATCTGTGATTGTGTCCTGTTTTATTTAGTCAGCTCCCTTTCAGCATATATTGTTTCACAGAGTGCCACTAATATTCTTCAGGATAGGAAAGTGATATGTGTATTTTACTTTTAAATCAATAGCTGGGAAAATTGATAAGAATAAAGTTATCTCAGTTTGTTAATTACATGCCGTGTTGTTCTTTCAGAGAATGCATAATACCTAGCATTTGCTAATTGTATGTAAAGATTTTGTCTTCGAAGCAGTTTTTTCATTCATACATTACAATTTTGCTCTTACACGACTTCTTGGTTTTTTTTGTTTAGATGGCAGCCACTATACTTATCTTGTATGTGTCAAAATTAAATAATATTGTTCACTTCCCTGATTTTGACAAAAGTATACCTGTGAAGGTAAGGATTACATACATCCTGGTATTTATAGGAAGGAGTTATTTCTTATAGTAGCATTCTTTCTTATGCAGACAAGAAAAAATTTTGCATGTGTTCATCAACTGGGATTGTTTGTACCTTTCTTTTGTTTAATATGGGATTTGATAATTTTAATTTCTTTGCAATGTTCTCATGTGTTTGAGCTGTAGAGATAAGCTCTGTTTGCAGATAAATCTGGTGCCATTTTGTTACGGAGTACATGGGAAAGGATGCTGTACCTTCATACAGCTGGATCAACTCTTTCATATTCCTGAAATGTTTTTCTGCATATATACTGCTCTCTGTGGGATCAATGGGAGATACGTGTTTGTGAAAGACTTTTGAACACAGCATCAAGGGGGAAAGGCTGCTTGGAAATCTGAATGGAGCATGTAATACAACAATAGAAAAAGAACATGTGATAGACCAAAAGCCTGAACAATAGTTCGTTCCAAATGTAAGATTTATGTTCCATAGGAGGGGCTAACATAATGCCCACTGAAAATACTGTAAGTAGCAGATAGCTACATGGTACAGACCTTAAGTGTATATGGTCCCAAGAAGCAGGGCAGAGCAAGTAGAATCTCCTATTACCTCAGTTTGGGGAACTAGAATGTGAAATAACTGCAACAATGATCCTTGTAGATTTTTGCATCTATGTGCAATGTTGCTGGAGCTTTACTTTAATGCATTAGCCCATGTATTTATGTCTTGTTGCATGGTATTGGTCAGTGTTTGCTCAGAGATGCAGGGGTAATTTCCAGCCCTGCTGCAGGGCTCAGATGTTACAGCTTTTCAGGCCAGCATCTTCATTGCAGAATCTTGCCTTACTGTCTTTGTGAGGTTTACTATGAACATCTTGCAGACTTGTTCATTCTTAATGCATGTTCAAAACATTGGCATTTCTACATGTAAAAATCTTGGTGGAAAATCTGTGGTGTCAATCATAAAATGGACAATCTGTCTTTATTCCAGAATAAGAAAGGTTTCCCAGTGGGTAGCTTTGAGTTCCACATATAAACAACTCATTGAGACCTTGAGAAGTTTCTTCCCTCCACCTCCCTCAGTCCCACTGTGCTCCCTCTGTTGTTGACTTCACTTTAATGTCAGTACACAGGCATTAACACAATACAGCACCCCTTTTCTTTATCCTAATAATATCTGTCCTTTGGAAGACTACCCTGAAGAGGCTGGGGGCAGTCAGCACTGTAGCAGCCAGGACTGGCATATTGCTTGTAGTGCTGGATTTGACTAGTCACAGTGAATCACACAGATTGCTCTTTGTTCATTTCTTTACTTTTTAAAGAACGCCTAAACAAACTCTTCATCCTTTTGTCAACTTTTGCTTTGACATTAAGATTACTTCTCACTCCTGAAATGGTTTATGTCTTCAGGGCTTTCAGCTAGTTTTAAAGTAGTGAAATACTTATGTTAGCAATGAAGCTTTGGAGTTCTCAACCATTTTTAAGTATATGATTCGCTGATCTCTGGTGTTGTGCTGAATGTTGTAATTTTGTTTTTACAATGGATGAATTTCAGAGGAAAGATAGCACAATGTTTTTGGCCTATAAATTAAATAAACCTAAACATTCCCAAAAAAGTCTGCAGAAAAGATAGTGCATTGCAAAATTTTTTTGCAAACTTATGTTGACAGGCTGAATATTTATTGTTACTTATGCTCCTGTGTGGGGTGATGGCCCCTGATAAGCCCTGATGGGTTGAGGGAAACGCCTCAGCCCCCCTGGAGGGGTGCTCCTGGCCGAGGACAAAGGCTTTCAAACTGATAAGATTAACATAGCAGGGAGTGTTGTTTGAGGAATGACACGGCTTCCCTTTGCGATATCTTCTATGACCAGTAAAGGAGCTACCCCCCTCTCAGGCATCTGTATCACTCCACCAAAAGATTGACTTTTAGTCACACAAAACCACATGAAGGAAAATAAAAGGTATAAAAAGTGTGGAGTTTAAACTCC
The DNA here is from genome assembly GCA_035041345.1 of Poliocrania exsul. Classification (NCBI taxonomy): domain Eukaryota; kingdom Metazoa; phylum Chordata; class Aves; order Passeriformes; family Thamnophilidae; genus Poliocrania; species Poliocrania exsul. The sequence goes on from JAWWLZ010000094.1 coordinate 32,800,136, forward strand.
AGCAGAGAGGAAAAAATGCCATGACTTTGTGAAGGTAGCTGCTGAAACTTGTTCTGCCTTCTTCTACCTCCTGGAAAAATGTAGGGGTGAGAAGACCTTGTGCTTTCTATTTTTCTATACTTTACTTTCTTAACTTTACTTTCTTACAAAGCTTATCCTTTTATACATTTTATCTTACAATTTATACTAACAGCTACTTTGATTCTTACTTTATAAGCATCTCCTTTACTAACTGTGTTTTGCTACCTTAATACTAATAACAG
>JAWWLZ010000094.1:32807342-32818995 GCA_035041345.1 Poliocrania exsul
TTGCAGAATCATAAATGAAGCAAGTTAAACTGTGTGAGGAATGTTGCATTTATTTCGTAGTATCAGTGTGTTTTAATGTTCTTACAAAAGTATATTCTTGTTCTGGATAGAAAGACTGAGATTTTTTGTCAAACACTGAGGTATGCATTGTCTCTTTTTTTAATCACTTTGACTAAGTTCATTTATAGGTCACAAAGCACTCATATGCTGTTTTGCTGTGTTTTGTTTCTGTTTGAATATTCCTTTACCTAACTGGAGATGTAATGGATTTTGTTTGTTTGTTTCTTGCCTTTGTCATGTAAAAGGTAAACAATTGTCATGTGATGTGACTCAGAAAGAGGTATGTCCTCTTAAGTGAAATATCCTATACCCATGAAGTAACCAGTCAAAACAGAAAGGATGCCAATATGTCTGTCCTGACTGTAAAAACCAGTCAGACCTTATTCCCTAGCTACTTTTTCTGTTGCAAGAAATAGGTGAATATACCCAGCAATAATTGGACAGGTTGTCACAGTTGAGATGGGTGGAATTTTTCACTGAATGAAAATTGATCATTTCCTGCCACTTTCACACTGAGTGGTAGGGAACCCTCTGATGACTCATTTGTGATGATCCTGTGACTGGAGAAATGTAAAGTACTTTGACTTACAAAGAAGGCTTGAAGCAAAACCTATGACTTGCTGGAGTTCTCAGGATCTGCATATCCTCATTTATGATACTCCTCTGGGTAAGCAAAGTAATGCAATGCATGGCATGCTGTTTGCTTATTTACAATATAGTATTTCTTTCACAGGTCTGATCTGTCTTTCAATCTGGAGGGCTACATCTTTGTGTTGCTAAATGATATCTTTACAGCAGCAAATGGAGTTTACACAAAGCAGAAAATTGATCCAAAGGTAACTGTGGGGTGATTATATTGAATTTAGCATTATGACAATATGATGACAGTGGGCTACTCATTGTATTACTTTCATGTACTTACAGTTATGAGCTAATTAACAGTTTCATTTACTTTTTCATTTCAGTTGATATATGCATCTTTAATACAGAACACTCTGGGAAAATTTGTTATTTGTATCTCTGACCAGGCTTAGAAAAACAAACAGTGTGTTTTAGTTTCTCCCAAGTCTTCTAGATGGAGTTTGTAGTTACTTTAAAACCTTGGTTTTGGCTAAAAAGAAAATATAAAATGAATCCAAACCATACGCAAATGTACCTGTAAATTCAATATATATTTATATAAGGAAGATGACTTTTTCACTAGAAACACACTTTAAGTGAGGTTTATGTAAAATAAGCAAAGACCTGTGCAGTCTCAGTCAATAAATATAATAACTGCTGTCTTTTTCAATTACTTAAAAGCAAGTCTACATCAAAGCCAGGTATGCCAAGGAACTAGGTGATATCTTGATATATATTACTTTGTGTAAACATTGAGCCGGCTGCTCTTCAAATGCAGTGCAGTGAAATATACCAAGCTGTAACAAAGAGCAGTCTTGGTGGTGCTGGATAGAGGTTTTGTTACTGTTTTCTGTGGTTCATTCCATACAGTGGAAATAAGTATCTTTTAATAATCCTAGACATCACACCAATTCCTGACTGTATTTTTATTTATGAGCAGCACTTAACAGCCTCACAGTTTTCTTCAAAATACGGGGTTTCGTTGTAAAGCAACAGATAGACTGGAGAGATTTGAAAAGTAGCATGGCTGAATCTGGAGGAAGGGAAGGCTGCTTTTTCATTCTCTTGATCTTTTGCCTTTGTGTCAAGCAAGTTAACCAACATGGTATATGGCATCCCTCAAGTTGCTTAAAGTTACAACAATTACCAGTGATTACAGAACTCCATCTAGGAGTCAGACTTCATGTTCCTGTTGCGTGTTTTCATGGTTGATTTGCAGTAGGTGGAATGAGTAATCCCTTGGCCAGCCAGAGACTTATGTGGAGTCAAACACAAAGCAGTTCTGCACCAGTGCTTTGGGAAGTTTCTGACTAGCTGGCATTGTATAGAAACTGTCCAAGGTACAACAGAGCAGTTAATATTCTGCTGAGTGTACAGACTAAGTGACTGAAGTGGAAAGTAAGCTTAGTATGAAACACTGAATCCAAGGATCACAAGGTTGTGTTTTAAATTGAAATGTATTATGTTCTGTCTGCTCATTGACAATAATATCAGGAGGTTTGCTAGAGTAACATTTTGCTCCCAAATGGCTTTTAGTTCCAACATCATGTTTTCTTTTTCACAGGAGTTGGGAAAATACGGTGTCCTGTTCTATAACGCTTGCTTTATGGTGGTTCCAACAGTCATTATTAGCTTTTCTACTGGAGACTTTCAGCAGGTAAGTAGAGCAGTATCGCATATTTCAGACTGATAACTTTATTTAGTTCAGGGGCTTTTTCTGTTGGAAAGTAGGTGAGCTTTTGTTTGTTTATAAAGAGGTAAATTTACCTCCATGTTATTGACCAGTACATGAAAAGTGTGACTTGGACTTGCCCTTCACAGGTAAGAACTTGTGATTTTTCACGTAACAAGAAAGTGAGTTTGCATGATAGTCCTTACATGAGTCTTCAAGAACTAATGTCTGTCTAGAGGCTTTTGGCTAGAGCAATTGGTTGATAATCTGGCTGCACTGTGTGATTTGTCACGTGCTCTAAAATGAAATTGCAAATACTCAGGCAGTTTCCAGTGCTTCGCTTGTTTTGATGTGCAGGACAGATTTCTCTTTAGTCTTAGTGTAGTTTGGAAACCTACATTTTGCATCCTGATAGAATGACAGTATGACTTTTCATAGCTACTCCTAATACAGTATCGTAGTCAGTATGTCATGACATATAAAAGTTCAGACCAGAAGGTTTGTGTTTTTCTATGTCCCTCATATACTTCCTGAGTTGCCTTTTTCTTACCAGTAAAATGAATCTTGTCACTAATATTCCTTTTTGGAAATGTTTGAAATTTGCCACTGAAAATTCTTTGGAGGATGTCATAAATCACTGCTATGTTCTTTGTTGTATGGTATTGTGCCCTGGACTCACATGATTTTGTATTTGTGTTCTTAGAAGTCTGTTTTAAGTGGAAAAATTATAATTTCCTGGAAGTGATGGATTTAGGTCTGCTGTGAATGTGAAATCTCTTTGTGATATCAGTTCAGCATGATCCTGTGTGAGTTTAGGAAAATATAATGACTGCCCTTCTTGGAAAGGGGACTCAAGTTTCTATCGCTATAAAATTTCAACTGCTTTTCCAGCACACAGGCTGGAGGCATTTTGGGAGACCTGGACAGAGAAGTTTAACTTGTTGCTGAGTTTGCTACATGGGAAAAATAAGGACTGTGGTATGTCCACTGGCTAATATGAAGCAAACAACTTAATGCTCAATTACTTGAATAAATATGTATCAGAGAGATGCAGTTTGGTGATTGTGCATTGCATTGACTTGGTCACTCAATAATAGAAGTCCTACTAAATGATGCAGGTAACTAGTGTTAATGTGACATACAGAAATTAAATCACAGTAAAAAACGGAGCAAATGGAAAAATTGTGACAAAAAGTCAAGAAATGGTTGTAGATAACACCTGTATTTATCAGAGTTCCAAGCCAGCAGAACCTAGTTGAGCCTTTTTGTCCTAGTGCATCACAGATGATGTGTGCATAGCATGTATTTTTTGCCAGTCAAAATATCAGTACCATGTCTATGTGATAGGGACATTGCTTCTGCTCCTCTAGCTAGTTCTGAAATGGTAGTTACTACATCTTGTAGAGGCTGCAGTTGGTGAGTGTCACAGTTATTAATTTCTCTTTCACCAGCTGACTTAGTATGAGGACAGGAAAGCATAGTGCAATGTAAAAGAAAGGAAGCCCCAGAATATCTCTCTGTAATACTCCACAATTTGTTGCTGCACACCAGCACAATTCTAGCACAGCAGAGCTGCGCAAGATCTGTCTTACCTATTGCCTTGGGGGGTGGAGGCTCAGCTAGCTGCAGCTCAGCATGGACTAACAGCCTTCATCCTGTTTCTCAGGGATGTGTTCAGCCTTTGCTGAATTTTGTGCTAATACAGGCGACCTTAACCAACCAGATTAAAATGAGGCATATCCTGGAGTTACTAGAGATGGAAAGGTATCTGTGACATGTTTTTAGTGACTGTTGTGTGGCACTGTGTATTTGTTTGTTGCTTGTCATTAAGGAGACTTCAAAGTGATAATTGAGCGTTTTTGTTAACCTTCATTGAGGAGAGACCTTAGTAATGCTCAAAAATGCAGGCTTGGGCCTTGAAAGCTGTTCATGATTGATTGATTCTGTGGCATGAAACAGATTTCAAGGAAATTATGTTTTTATTGTGGTTTCTGTCTGTCTCATATCAACATCTATTATATATTATTAATCATGGTGTTAGTATCTGTATTGTATTTATATTAATTGCTTACATTGTGCAGTTGTGTATCTGCACTAGTATACATGTTACAAGTATGTGTCTAGTTATCATGGGTGCTATCATCCTTTTGTCTCTCAAATTAGATGCATTGAACTGTTTCCGGTAGCGATATAAATGATTCATAATTTTAGTATAAATTAAATGTATTTGTGAGTTTGCATATTTTCATGTTAAGTATGTTTTATATGTGTTTGCAGTTGATTATATAGCACATAATTCTCTCTCTCTTTTTTTAATAGGCAATACATTTCCAGCACTGGACAAATTTTTTATTTGTCTTCCAATTTACTATTTCCTGCTTGTTGGGGTAAGGAGACAGGGGAATCAAGCAAGGTGTTTTCATGACAGTGTTTCATAGTGCAAATCTCAAATGTAAGACTCACTAATAAGTTATGTTAAAGTTAAGAGAAAAAAAAATTTTCCCCGCCAGGCTTCTGTTGTGACTTTTAATTATTTCTAATGTTGCAAATAACTGTTTCAGTACTATCCGTGTTGTTGACCTCACAACTCATTACTTAACAACATGATATTTAGCTTTGTACTTTCTGTACTTTCTCTTCTGTCTCTTCTGATCATTTAACTTCTTTTGCAGTTAATAGCATGTAAGTCCTCCAGTACAGGAACTATTTCAGTATGTTTGTTCTTTAAAGTAGCTGGAAAAATGTGGGAGACTCAAAAGTAGTGAAACTACTTTGTTCCTATTGGAACTGCAGAGCCAAGGGAAGAACAGAAGAATGAGTTGCTCTTTCACGTTACCAAGGGGTCAAACTAATTTCAAATACTGACTTTTGAAAAAGCTCAGAGAAAAGGGGTGATTCTGTTAGAGCTCAAGAATCACATTTTAACATGTATTTTGAATATCCCGTATATGCACATCGTTAACTTAAAATACAGATCCACTGAATTTTTTTTAGGATTTAAAACAGGTGAAACTGAAGATCACAGAAGATACTGGTCCAAAAAATGTTGAACATCTCAAAGTGTTGCTGAACTTCTGAGGTCCCTGAGAGGAATTTATAAAATTTTCTCTTTCATTTAGGTTTCTCTTGATGTATTCTACTGTCCTATGCAGTCATTATAATTCTGCGCTCACAACAACAGTAGTTGGTGCCATCAAGGTGAGTTATGGAGCAGAAGAGAGAAACAAGAATGCTCAAAGACCATTGGCTCAGCAATGTTCCTGATTACACTTTGAGATGGAAACTCAAAGCTAATACAGAGACAGTACTTGTACCAAAACAAGGTCACACCACAGTGACCTTTTTGTCTGCCATTGAAGCTCACATATGCTCTAGAAAGCAATGTTAGTATTGATTTATTTTTGGTTTTCCTACAAGAGAAACCCAAACCACTTTAATGAAAAGGTGTATATTTAAGTATGTTTAATCAGGTACTATCACTTGCTTCTGTTCTTTACTGGGTGATTGTGTGTTAGTCAGGGTGGCCTGCTAAAAGTGCAGGTGGACTGATACAGATTAACCCACTTTTACTTTGGGCTGAACATTGCGACTGATACATAGATACAGAATGTTATAGTTACAAGCCAGGGAATGGAGCTATAGCAATGAATATTCATTCATACCATGCATTATCAGAAGAGGTCAATCCACCACCTGGCATGTGGTGTTTGAGAGGGGAGTGCCGTGGGTTGGAGCTGCTCTGAGTCCCGGCCACAGCCACTAATGGCTCTTTGCCACGGGAACTGTGGCAAGCCAGGAGTCACTGCTTCACTGCAGCTCTTTGCCATTGAAACTGCAGCAAGCTGGGAGTCCCCGCTTCTCTGGAGCTATTTGACACTGGAACTATAGCAGGCCAGCAGTTGCCACCTTGCTGCGCCATGCTGGGTTCAAAGCAGCCCAGGGGTCGCCCTTGCCCCAGCCACTGCTGCTGGAAGCCCACTGCTGCTTGGACCTTCTGGTGCCACAGACAGAGTGGGAGTCACTGCACCCATGTTGCCATTGCTGAGTTGGCATTTTCAGCAGAACAACCCCTGACTCAGATGAACTTGCTGCCCAGGTTTTGCTTTGACCTGTTTGCATTTATTTTTTTCCACTGCATTCTGGTTGCGGGAAGTGCATAGGACTGCAGAAACTAGTTTACCGTATTGTTTCCTTTGTTATCCTGAGCTGTGTGGTCCAGCAAAGAAGCCCCCACTATTCTCTCTCTGTTTTTGTCCTGAGGGTTGGAGAGTGGAGGAAGCTAAAACCCAATTCCAGCCTTTTTGATTTAAGCCATTTTTCTTTGTATCTTTGTTGTCAGTAAACTGTTATTTTTTCACTTAAACCTATTCACATTTTGCCTCTCTGTATTGGTAGGGAATAAAAAAGGGGAGGGAGATTCATTTTGCTGCAGTTCCCACCGCCATATTTGACTTTAAACCAATACAAAGATTAATGGCTAAGTTGAAGTAAGGAATGTATTGCATTATGGTTAACTTCTTCAGCCCCTGTGTGAGAATTTGTGTTCTAGCTGAATGGATGATTTCATTTTGGTTTGTACAAATTCTAGTTAATTTGATCAACTCCAAAACATGCATATCTTAAAAACTGAACTTGGTGTCTTTACAGTCTGTTTTCTTTAACCCAGTTTAATTTAAAATTGGTGCAGCTTTCTTTGTGTTGATGAGACCAGCATGTCTGAACTGGGAATATCACTGACTGCCCATGCACCATTCTTGTAGGCCAATGTGCAAACAAAAAGGTGTAAAGCTGGAAGAGCTTGAGCAGAAGATAAAACCTATGCAGTTGTGGACCAAACACTATCAGAATTCAAACTAGTTAAGGCATAGGAATAGCAGTCCTCAAGGTGCTTGCTTGTATAGGTGACTAAGGAAAACAATACCTCCTGCATAACAAAATCTGCAAAAGGAGGATAGTACTTTCCTTTTTACACATTTTTTTTCTTTTTTTGAAAACTGGCAAGATTAATCTAGTGGTTTTCATTCTGTGGCCCTGAAAGTGTTCTTTTTAATTTTATGTATCTATATCAAAGCATTAAGTCAGAGCAACATAATTTCTATTTTCTGAGCTATAATAGTCTTTGAGACACTTTGTGCAACTTTAAGTTGAGAAGCAGTTTATGATGCAGCAGTCTCCAACAGAGACTGGTAGAAATGATGTTGTCATCCAGCCTAGCTGCAAAACCATTTGAAAGCAACAGAAGTGTCAGTAAAATGATCACACATTTATATAGCTTTCCTTGTCTTTAGGAGACAATTTTTCCAAAACTTGAGGGATGTGGGTAGGAGGTAGTATCTTTTACTTTAAAGTGTACCTGTCTAGAACTGGTGTCCAGTGTTTTCAGTGCATGTTTAGTTGGCAAAGTAAGCAGATAACCTTTTTAAAGTAATAATGGAATTTTATTGTAACTTTAAAGCATCCTTTTTGTGCTTGAGAACCCAAAATACACTTAAAAGACATGGGATTTGAAGGAGGCTTCCAAAGATTATAAATAGATTGCAAAAGGTGACCATAGCTTTTGCCTAGTATCAAATAGCTGATTTTCTTCTCTTACTTTTTTTTCACCCAGAAAGTCACTCTCAGTGCATTGCGCTCATTTAGAAAACATACTGATTTTATTATTCTGTTTCATTGCTACATTATTGGTAAGGCTGGCATCCCATGAAAGGAATTCAAGCACTGATTTTGGAGTGATCAGTAACAGAGTATATCTATTTTCCTAGAAAAGTAAATTAGTTGATATCACTATCACTTACATTCATGGAGATGAAACCTGACTTAAATAAATAAATGGCTTTTGTTTCCTTTCAGAATATATCCATTGCTTACATCGGGATGTTGATTGGTGGAGATTACATATTCTCTGTGTTAAACTTTATAGGCCTAAATATTTGGTGAGTGAAACTTGAATAGCTTTTACTTGTTAAAGCTGAAAATTTCTTGGTGAGGTACAGTTTTATATTTTGGGGGTTTTGGCCCATTTGGGTGATGTGGTTTTGGTACTACTAGCCTGATGATACACTGCCTCAGGAAGTAAAATGCATTACAGTTAGTTATGTCTTTTTGTGTCTGTTTTCAGATATCAAATCTAACTGTGGTAGGGTCTTAATTATGGAAATATTAGTAAAACTGTGCAGTTCACTATGTGGGATTGAGTTGATGCTTTTAGTTTTTTTCTTATGAGCAGCAGTTCTGAGCCAAGTGGTGTGAGAAGCGAGAACACTGCCTAAATAAGTTATGCTCATTGGATATAAGTTCTAACTTGTGAGTTGGTACTTTTTGTGCTTGGACATATTTTTTGTGCTTGGACATCTGTGTATTTGAATCTCTGTGAGCAACGAGTAATTGATCTTTGCCTGCTTGAGGCTGGTTTTTCGGGTGGCTTACATAGCTCTGAGACACTCCTAATTTATGATAGCTGGTGTTCTTTAATCCTTGGAAGGAAAAGTATATACCTATGAAATAGCATCTATAATGTCAACACTGTGGTTAATAACACTGCTATTCATTCTCTTTTCTTTAGTATGGCAGGAGGACTGAGATACTCATTTTTAACATTAAGAGGAAACAGCAAACCTACAGGACCTGAGGATGAAGAGAATGCACTTTCTGCATCAAAGAGTTAGCCAAAGTACCTGCCTTGAAAGAGACTGAAGATAAAGTGTGTTTAGCATTGCTGAAAACATAAATAAGTATATGATAGAATGTATTTGGAACAAGAAAATCTACCTCAATTGTAACAGATGTGCACCCACTTCATTGGCTCAGAAATATTCTTGCATACCATATTTTTAATAGACTAGTCTAATTTTAGGGGGTTTTTTACACCACAAACAGTTTATAGGAAGAAATGCTATGAGCAAATCTGAAGTTGTATTTACCTGTACTTGGGTGATATTTGTACTCAATCAGATCTGTGAGTTCTTTTTCAGTGTCAGCCAGTAGTCTCTTGAGGCACAACTCCCTGTGAAGATCATGAAGCCTGATTTCATCATTGCCTGGTGTCATATGAAATCCTTAACATCAATGAACTGATTAAAAACCCTAGTGGTTCAGGCTGTTTTCATGTATGTATTTGCTTTTGTGTAAGTTATACAGAACATATGGCACAAAGAGGACATGTTCCCACGATTGTTTCCTGTGTAAGTGTTGAGGAAAGAATTCAGGATATGTCTGAGGGTATTCAGTATACACGGTGCAGACGTTCTCTCTCAGTCTTGTCCTCATCCTCAATAACACTGTGGGGGTCTGCTGCAATTGGCACTGCTGTTATAAGCAAACCCTCATAACTTTGCAGTGGGATCAAGAAAAGTAGGAAAATGACATAGAGTTTTTTAATATTTAAAGGTATTTTTTGTATGTGTGTGAGCCAGTACCAAAAAAAAGTAAATCTATTTTTGTTTACATATTTTTTTAATCACAGTCACCTCCTCTGGTATCTTGTCTATAACTACCAGGCTACAGAGAAGTGATGCTGCTGTGTACAAAAATAGTAGGGAGGGAAAACTGATTGATATGTGGAAGACTAACTTGTGTTTAAGTGAGGAGAAAGGGTCAGTGTTCTATTGTGTCTTATATGTACAGTGAAATCGTATTTACTACTAGTTCAATTCTGAGCAAGGAATCATAGCAAGCTTGGGGATTGCTAGAGTAGGCCCAGCTGGTGCAGTGGTTAAGAGGCCCACACTATGGTGGTCTGAGTTACCATCTGGGATAGTAATGGCACTGTTCTGTATCTGTATTTCCTTCACCGAAAATGCTGTTGATAATGCTTACCTGTGTCTCCAAGGATAAAGTGTTAAGCTTCGAAAACATGACAGAAGCATTGCAGCACTGGGAGACAGCAGAGTAATCTTGTTGAACTCTCAGTTCCCTGCGAGTATGAGCCAAGATTTTTGAAAATAATCAAAACAGAAGAAGATTTTGGAAGAGTTTGCCATGGAACCAGCATGGTCTAGTGACTTACTTGATCTCTTGAATTAAAATAGAGCTAAATCTGAAAAGCTCTGTATGTAGCACATGAATGACCAGTCTGGATTAAATCAAAGAAACATGTGGATAGCTCACACCAGAAACTTTAAGGGAATGACTGGGCCTCCCACTGCCTGCATGGATTTGAACGGCAAGTGGAGCAGTGACTGGGGATACTGGAAGTGGAATTTAAGGGCACAGTTAAAAGAGAAATCTGAGCTATCAGTTTTCTCAGAGCTGGCTAAGAGATGTGACCTTCATTTTCTATCTATTGAAGATCCAGAGAGGGAAAGGTTTGCTGCAAATATTTTAGAGTGATCTTCTGTTTTTAAAGATTTCCTTTATACTTAACAACCTTCCCTATTTTTGACTGTATTCTTTTATAAGACTCAGATTTTTCCAGATCATCTCTACCTCCACAATCCAAATTCTTGAACCTCAACTCTGCTGTGAGACATTAGAATGTTTTCATTCATTATGAAATGATTATGAGTGAAATTTGATTGCAATACTGATGAACACACAATGGCACCTGCTAAATGAGATGTAGTTCCCACCAAGATACACCTACTGTATGCATTGAATTAATTAATATTTTGCTGTATGTTTTATAAATAAAAAGATACATGTACAGTTTTAATAAATGGTTGGTTTTTTTCAATTTTTTCAGTGGATGGACACATGTAATGCCCTCAAGCACATGCACAGCACAGATATTTGCCTTCTATATGATGAACTGCTATAGCATACTTGAAGCAGTTTCATTAGTTCGTTCTGTAACATAGTGGAAGTAATTTTATTTAATTCATTGTTAATGTAATGGTTTTGAAGTGCTTCAATCTTAGACTTTTCACCTAAAATACAGACCTGATTCTCATAGTCTTTATGATAGTATTACTCAGAATCATTTAAAAATACATTTAGGTATAACAACAAGTAGTTATCATCTAGAAGGACTCGCAAGTACTTGCAAAGTTTCACAAAGCCACTCAGTCCCCTACTATTTTCCTCTGTATCTGCAGAGATAATGTTGCTTGTAAATTTGCTGGTTGAAACTCTGGGAATATGGGCTCAACCAGACACAACTATTGTGTTAGAATGAGGGCAATTACAGAAAGGGCTATTTAATTCAGAAACTCAGTAACTCTGTCTTTCAGCTAGTAAGATATGAATTTGTTAGGGTACAGCTATTGGGAGTCGTTTTCTACAAATTTCATATTAATGAAATTTAAGGCTTTAAAAATTACACTGGTACCGTTGCAGGAGTCGAAGTGTATTTACAAGGGAACA
>JAWWLZ010000094.1:32851420-32863217 GCA_035041345.1 Poliocrania exsul
TCCAGCCACTCTGTGCCCAGCCTGTAGCACTGCATGGGGTTGTTGTGGCCAAAGTGCAGGACCTGGCACTTGGCCTTCATCCCACTGGAATCAGCCCACCTCTCCAGCCTATCCAGGTCCCTCTGCAGGGCCCTCCTTCCTTCCAGTAGGTCAACACTCACTCCCAACTTGGTGTCATCTGCAAACTTGCTAATGATGGACTCAATCTCCTCATCTAAATCATCAATAAAGATGTTAAACAGAACTGGGCCCAACGCTGACCCCTGGGGGACACCACTAGTGACGGGCCGCCAGTTGGACACAGCCCCATTCACCAGCACTCTCTGGGCCTGGCCATCCAGCCAGCTCTTGATCCAGCACGGAATACCCCTGTCCAAGCCACGGGCTGCCAGCTCTTCCAGGAGTATATTATAGGAGACAGAGTCAAAGGCCTTGCTGAAGTCTAGATAGACACATCCACAGCCTTCCCCTCATCCACCAGGTGGGCCACCTGATCATAAAAAGAGATCAGGTTGGTCAGACAGGACCTGCCCCACCTAAACCCATGCTGGCTGGGTCTGAGCCCTTGTCCATCCAGAAGGTGCTGTGTGATTGCACTCAGGATAATCTGCTCCATAACCTTGCCAGGCAGAGGTCAGGCTGACAGGCCTGTAGTTTACCCAGGTCCTCCTTCCTGCCCTTTTTGTGGATCGGCGTGATGTTAGCCAACTTCCAATCATCTGAGACCTCCCTGGTGAGCCAGGACTGTTGGTAAATGGTGGAGAGTAGCTTGGCAAACTCCTTTGCCAGCTCGCTCATCGCTCTTGGGTGGATCTCATCTGGTCCAATGGACTTGTGAGGATCCATGTGGCAATTTGTGCAAAAATACTTTTTAAAGGAAGAATTCAAAAGCAACCTTGCTTTGATGTAGACTAAAGCCTATTTGGGGTGGCAGAGAAAGGGGAAGCTGGATGACTCCAGTGCCTGAACTGGAGCAATAAAAGGGGAGTGATCTAGGCTGAGAACTAATGCTGGTATACGGTTCAGTAGGTGGTCTTGCATGATGTGGAGTAAAGTGTCCCTTCATGGGGACAAGAACATTTATCCCATGTCAGACATACGTCAGACATACGTCAGACATACTAAGCTGTGAAGCCTCTTTCTTGGAAGACTTATTGCAGGCATAGGGATGGCTAGTTAGTGTTACTGCTGTTTAATGGCTTAGAATAGGTTAATATTACAAGTTCTGGAAAATTCAACCCTTTTCCTACAGATTGTACAGCCTAAAATAACTTCTTGAAGAGAAAAGATGCAGCCTATAGTAGGCTGGAATTCCCCTGTGCAGACTAGGCTAAGTTCTACAAGTGTCCTTCAGAAAATACTGATCTCTAAGCATGGTTAGCAAGGCAGGAGAAAGATTTACAGTGAATTCAATTGGCTTTGGCTCAGTCTCTAGTGAGACAGAATGAATCAGCATAAAACTAGACATCTTCTGCTAGTAATGGATGTTGTATTTCTATCAAAAGTGTAGTGTTGTAATTTATCTTGTTTAGACACTCAGTCCTAATAGGGTTTTTTAAGCAGCACACATTTCTTGCAGGGAAGTGACTTGACTGAATTAATCAGACCAATTTTAAGAATTGACCTGATTAACTCTGATTCTGAACTTTGAACTGCTATGATTAAAAATAAGAGATTTAATGCTGATGTAAGCCAAGATCACTGATCCATTTTCTGGGAACAAGATGTAGATTGACCTCGCTCCTGGGGCAGATACAGACACAGCAAGGATGCACTCTGCAGGGCATCTGAGCAGGGAGGAGGAGGTGCAGGAGGCAGAGATGCCTTTGTGCTGCTGGTGCAAAAAACCTCCTTGTCTCATACCGAAAAATGGAAACATTGCGTGGTGCCTGAAGTTGCCTCCCCAGAAGCAGTAAACCAAGAGCTGGCCTCGCCACTGAGAGGTGCTATGAGAGCATGTAACAGAAGCAAGCAGCAGTGTAATGCCAGCTTGTGCATGGAGAATAGCAATTGTGTGTTGCTAAAACCTACAGAAACAGTGGTTGCTCAGGACACACCAGATTGTACAAAAAGCGGAACAAATTAAAGTTGGGAGAACAAATTAGATCTCTAGGCTTTATGCATACTGCTGTATAAACAAAAAAAAAGCTTAAAATTTATGGTTAGCCATGCAGCTATCTGAACAGATACCTCCGGGGGGCACTATGACCATGAAATAAAACCCTGGCAGGTTTGGCTACAATTTTATTCCTCTGTTTTGTTTCTTCTAATCGCATTGTAAGCTTTGTACAGTCATTTATTCAGCTATTCTATCCAAAAGTATGCACTGTATTTTTTTAAAGGAGAAATCGAAACAAAAAGCTTCAAATGCTGATTTCAAGAGTTTTTTTCTTAGCCAGAACTCAGTGAAACCCAGGTAAAGAGATTACAGTTTGTGATCTTTCTTCTGACCTCAGCTGTACATAGCCACAGCACATTTCAGCTCCACACTTAGATGGAAGGTCTGACAATCCAGCAGAAAGCCCTGCCTTTTGTACACCTCTCAACAGCATGCCGTCCACATTAATTACTTCCGAAACAGCAGACTGGGCATGCTCACACCAAAAGCCCACTGATGTCAACACAGTATTGAAGAAGAATCAACACCACTGGAGATCAGCCCATTGGGGCACACTTGGTTCTGGTTTATGTCTGCTCTGCTTGCAGACTTTGGTCTAAATCCCCTGTGGTGTTCTGTTCCTACCCACAGGCTTATATAAGGCTAGGAGTCAGATGATCTGACTGTTTTATGGGCTCTTATCTTTCACTCTGTTACTCACAAGCAGAAATAATTCTAGATCTTGCTCTGGTAGAGCAAATAACAATATAAGTAACATTAGGTAAACAGAACATCTTTTTGCCTTTGAAGAACACAAAAGAATGTTATATACCTTCTCTCTGGTCAAAGGTTGTTACATTGCTTTTTTTGTTACAAAATACAGACTGTTGTATTTGTCTAATATTTACAGCATATAAAGCCACTTTAATCTGTCACTTAAACTTCCTAATTTGTCTGGTTTTGGACAATAAGGTTCAGTGCGAAAATGTAACTGAGTATTTACGCTCTCTTTCTTTTTTCTAGCTTGGGTTTTTATTTGCATCTCCTTTCTAAACCATTCCACCTCCTACTCACCAGCCTGTGCTGAGCAGCACTGATGATTTAAGATTATAGTCAACATTTCACTTCAGACAAAATGCAAATATCTCAGATATCACCAAATAGTACTCTCCCTCACACACAGTAGAACAGTGACAGAGTGACTTGACTGTGTGTGGAAGAGTGGAAAAAAAGAAAAGAAGGCTGGAAAAGGAACTGTATTTCAGCATTAGCAACCACAGAGAGGAGTTCCCTGGCAGATCAGCAGCTGTAAGTTGCCTGGAGGCTTTCTGTCAGAGACAACTAAACAGAGCCATAGATCCAGGCTTTATGCCACCCTCAGCAGCACAGCCAGTCACACACAGACTGTGCTGCACCATTTTTTAAGCATTCTTAAATTTAAATCACCTTGAATTGTTGAGTCAGGCTGACTTTCTAAAAATGTAAAAGGAGTTCTGAGTCATTGAGAAAGTTACAAGACATACAAAACTTGCAACTCAAGGATTTCAAGTCATCTGAGCACATGGTATCTGTTTTAAACACGTAAATAATGATTCCCTGATATTTTAGAGTGAAGAATCCAACTCAGCTTAAACAACTGAAGGAGCTCATCAGAGTGAGCTCCTTCAGGGTTTGCTACAGCTTGGTTGGTGTCTGATTCTTTCACTGATCTCAGGTACACAGATAGTTAATGCTGTGAAGTGGTTTCTTGACCACCTTGATTTGTTTCAGTCCTCAGATGGGACTGACGGGGAAAAGAAGGAAACTTGGAGACAAGAGCTGTCTAGGGAAAGGGATGACAGATTTACAGGAGAATAAGAAGATGTGGTGGCAAAAGAAGATTGGAGAGATGTCTGCAAGGTATGAGTTTTGAACATAACCTCCAGTGAGACAACCTAAGGATGTAATTTGGAGACAGAAACATTAGGAATGTGTCCCAACTGAGGGACTAGAACAAAGACATAGGAGAGCAAAAGATGTAGGCAAGAAGATGGAAATCAGATTTTGAGGCAAATGCCAAATGCCCAAGGGCAAGTAGGTGGAGTTTCTGTAGAGGGGAAACTGAAAAAGCAGCAACAGGCAGGTCATTTGTTTCTGGCTCCTGTGCTTTAAGACCAATCAAAATCTGTAAACATTTCAGTTAGTGCTGTCTGTCCCATTGCTCCTCCACAAAACTGCAGGCTTGTGGAGTTGTTCTAGGAGCTCACTCCTGGCCTCCCTTATTCCTAAAAGTCCTAAAAGTTCTCACTGCCACATGGCTTGAAGTGTGTGCCCTTCAGAGGTCAGAACCAAGACCCGTGCCATTTCTTCTTTCTCCTCTGCAGTTCTGGTGTATGACACAAATATGACTTCAGTCATACAGTGGGAATGAGTTGGAGGTTATGTGGCCCCTGCTGCACTCAGCAATGATCTGTGTGGCTTTACCCCCTCAGCAGGTTCTCTCATGGCATGACAACTCTTTAGTTCTGCATTTTTGAGACATATTGCTTTTAGATGTGACCCACTGAAATGTGCTGTTCAGATGTGTGGCTCTGATAGGCTTAGGGCAATTTTGTGTTCCACAGTGTCTCCCATTCTGATAGTTTAGAGTAACTCTACCTTGGTGCTGCATGCATTTCTTTGAATCAGTTTTCTGGGGCTGTTTGCTAGCAAAGCATGTAGCACAGACCACGGACCACAGTTTTAATTAAAACTTGAGAATTTTTGATAAGGAGGTTCTCCAGACCATAATGACTAAAAGCTTCTGAAGATGTTGTATATGTATCACTCTTAACCACTTGCACCCAAATACAATATATGAGTTGCTTCGAATGGATGAACAAAGCACATTTGGCCTTTTTTTTTTTTTCCAGAGCAGCAACAGTTTTGAAAAGGAGGATGTTTAAGAATGCATTTTATACCAAAAAACACCACCAAACCCAGAAGAAGCTATTGGTGTCTGAGACAAATGTTCATAGAACACTAACTATCCTCACATGCTGATTTTACACATAAAAACTTTAAAAGCCAGCTTTCTTCCCCCAGAGCTCCACCCACATCATAAATCAATAAGTAGATCAATAAATAAAATAACAAAATGTCTGCGCTGCTGATAGACAGTAGATGCCAGTTTCTCTTCCTGTTCTGTTTGGCAGATTCCCATGAATGGCACAGGGTGGGTGGCCCACACATTGATAATCACCTTAATTTGCAGAACTGCCTCTGTTATTTAGATGTGTCACTGATCCCATCTGGATTACAGAAACCCATCCTACTGATGAAATCACAGAGAATTTCAGTAGAAGTAGAACAATATTCTGTCAATATTGAATCTGTGGATCTGGCTGTGCTTGCAACATAGGCATATGGCAAACACATGAACAACTTGCTGTACTCTGAATCTATTGTTTTAGTTTGTTTCCAGCAGTTTCACTCCAGAAAAATTCATTGCTTGTAAATTACTTGTGATGGTTTGTTAAAAGAAAAAGATGTTATAGCAGAAGAACATCCTCCTCTCCCTGCTGCTTGTCTTTTGAGAAAGTATTAAATAATGTTGCACACAAACAACTTTTTGGGGTGTTGTTGTTTGTTTGTTGTTATTTTTTTTTAATATAAGCTGGCGAAAAGAAAGAAAACTTCATGTTGTAATAAGAGTGAGGTAAAATTTGTCCTAACAGATAATGTCCTTTGTTAGACTGAGTGTCGTACTTGCATAAACCAGGCAATCTTATAGACATATATGCCCTTCTTCAAGTTCTAATGTAATAAAAGATATTGTCCTTCCTGAAAAACCCTGCCTGCTTTTACCCTTGTACTTGTATCATAGCTACAACAACTGTTAGTATAGTGAATTCATATGGTGTGAACAATGTTCAGAGATACTCTTTTTTTAGTTGAAAATTTCAGCTGTTGTTTTTGGAGTTTCTGAGGATACACTCTTAGCCACCTCAATTCTTTTTATTTTATTTTTTTCCATTATTTAATTTTAAAAAAGGCTTCACAATGAAAATGAAAATCAAAGTATTTTCAAGATTTTGTTTTAAATTTTAGATTTACACTTCCAGATAGTCGCTGGTGTAGATACAGACCTCTGTTGAATGTCAGCAACAGGTTTTCTTTTCTTAATGGCTTCTTAATGACTCTATAGAGACAGACTCTGTCTCCCCAGGTGCCATGTAATTCCAGCACTGGTCATATTCTTAATCCCATTTAAATGTGAAGTAATTTGCTACCTTTTCTCCAAAAGAAGGGCCACCCAGCAATGTCTGATACGGTCGGGGTGCTCACAAATACAGCAAGAAGGTGAAAACTGCTTATTCAGTGCATTTTCACACTCTAGCACATTGAGCTAGTGTATAAATGCCTATGCTGAAGATGGCTGTTTCCTGCTTCAAAGCCAATTCCTTTCACATGCATTTAGCTTTCTCATTTCTCTTCATCAGCCACTTCCTTATGAAACCTTAATTTCTGTTGTAGGACGTTTCTTCCCTCCCCAAGGAAGCAGTGCAATCAGTAGCTATAGCCTCTTGCAGGATTTGAGATTCTTCCCTTCTGGTGGGGGCACCATTGCCTTCCTCCCTCCAGGACTGGCAACTGCATGGGGCATCCTTCCTCCTCCTTCTTCTTACAGGGCTACTGTTTGACTCTAGTGGTCAAAAAGCTGTGCTGCTAACCCTGGTCTTGAGCAAAATGAAACTCTGCCATGTAATTTGATCTAAGGGGATAGACCAGCCACTCTAGGGATGAAGTGTTGCCCCAGTTCCACCATTCATCAGGTTATCACACAGCCTGTATTCACTGAAGTGGAGTTCAGTTAATTTCACTCTCAGAAATTACTTTCTCAGTTGAATGTGGCAATATAATTCATGAGGAAGGCAGAGTTCCTCTAGGCACTGGTAAGCTGCTGGAGTGATTGTCCCGATGGTTCCAGCAGCACCTGTAGCTACACCTAAGCTTGGAAGTCAGCATAACACTGGGCTAAGCCAAGCAGTCACAGTGCCATGTAAGTCCTTTTCCACTTCTAGGGGGACTAGACATTTTAGCAGTCATGTAAATAAGGTCTATGAGAAACATACGTCGTATCTTCACGTGCACACACATGCATGACATGAATGTTCTGAAACTGTTGGGTCATTTATAATGCTATTTGTTTCTTATTACCAAGTAGACACAGTATTATTCATATACACAACTTGCATATTCCCTATTATTTTCAGCTGTTATAAAGTAATAAATATTGTCATGCACCTGGCCATAGTGGTGCTGCAATTCTTATGTGTTTGTCTTTCTCCTCTAATTTTTTTTTAAAGCTCAGTACTGTTGCATAAGGTTTGGTAAGTGTGACAATTATTTTACCCTGACAGAAGAAAATAATGATATACTGCTGGCTAAAATACTTCCCTATCAAATATATGTTGAGCTCTGTGATAAAAATATTGGAAAGATAGTTGGACTGCTAATCTTTGGGGTTCGTTTATTTGCTGCTGCTGCTGCTGCTGTAATAATACCTTTGATTTCATAATAAGCTGCAGAGACAATATACGTCTCTTATATTTGTGGCACCTTTTGTGTTCCTGGCCCTCTGTAAGTCATAAAACTCATACCCTCTCTTAAAGGCTGTCACAACAGAGACAGAGAAGGTATCTCAAAATAAAATTCTGACAATTCTGACAGCTTCTCCTCATGTACAAAAGTGAGAGGACACTATGGTAGCCCCAAGTTATCTTGCTTGAAGCATGTGGCACTTGTGCTGCTCTTCCCAAAAGAAGTGCCTCTTCCCTTTCAGACCACACATCATGCATAGTAACCATGGCAGCCCCTATCACATCCAAAATTCAAATAGGTATGAGCCGCAACTGCAGAAGTGGTGCAAGTGTATAGGGAAGATGCTGTAGCTGCCACTGCTTCCCATGTGGCAGATTAGGGAGTCTCCACTCACAACACAGTGCCAGGGCATTGCAGGTGGGTTTCTGTGAGATTTCACTCTGCTGGGAGAGCACAAAGCTTCAAATGCCAGGAAAAGGAAATAAGCTCATGGCTTTTTCAAATATTTTCTGTGTCATTACTCTAAATATGTGTATGATTTGAATAAAAAAAGGACCTGCCATTTCACTGCAATCTTGTTGAGACAAGATTCTGCATGTTGCTTCACCAGAATGACTGACAAATGACATTTATCCTTGAGGTGTGTTTCTATCTGCCTTCGCCCCTGTCCCCAGCAGTCTGTGAAGTGCACTGATATCAATTTGTACTTCTGGGAGTTCACTACCACATAGGGAGCAATTGTTGCCTTTCAGGATGCAGCTTTTTTCTTTTGAGACCCTTAGCCTTTGCTCTCAATCCAAACACTGTGAAAAAAGGGGAAAATAAATCCTATAATGACACAATTTACAAAGCATGAAGCTTTGGAATATTAAATTATATTGAAAATGGTCTATAGTTTGTTAGGCTCACTCATGTTCTGCTCTGAACTTGACTTACTCTAATTAATATGAAGTTTCCTGGAGTTAGGTCGGGAAAAAAAAAAAGGAATGAAGCATAAAGGATATATAATCAGGCAAATGTCTTTGATATCAGGAAAGGACAGCACTAAGAAAAATCTGTCTCAGTGGAACATGGGAATTCAGAATACATTTATGCTTGTAGAAGCATAATAGTCTTTTGCTCTCCATTTAGATATATTTTGGTAGTATAACAAAAGGTTATACAGTAGTTTCTCATCAAATAGTGTCCTGGGTGTGCAGCATCTTAGAAATGGCATTTAACATCTGACATGAGATGAAACATAATTTTTCAGGTTTATGAGTATGGGTTATAAAGGCCATGAGTGATGGTCTGACAAAAAGGTCCTGGCGAGGAGGATTATAGTGGATTTCAATAAGACTGGAATGGAATGTAATGAGAGTACTTTTGATGTCTACATATGTTGGTATCTGCTTATCCCTCCATGTGTTCCAGATATAATGTGAAAGCACTAAGATAGTTGAATGAATGCTATTATACCCATGATATTGTGCAGATTTAACTGCTGGACTGTCCCCTGGATACAAACCACTGAAGAAAGCCCCACCATATAGTGTAACCTCCCTGCAACAGTGCAATGAGTCAAGACAACATATACACACATGTGATAGTGTATTTTGATAGTCTATGACTTCTCCCCTTTTTGTACCTGGTGAAAGACCCTTTACCTCTGAATAATTCAATGCCATGTAGGACAAGACTTCATGTCACATGGTAGCCATTAGTTGCTCCATCTGCCCTGCTATTGGAATGACACTGTGGTAAAGGGAAATTGAAGCCTTTCTTGCTGGCAAATCATGGGGTTCCTGATAATGTAACTATTAGCCAGAGGAGATACCTTGGTCATGACCAGCAAGCTTCTGTAAAAACCATCACAACATTAGTAATATTTATGCTGGCAATTCTTTTTTGTCTTTTTGGGTAGGTGGGGTTCATAGGTAGGATTCATTCATCATGAGGGGCTTGCACTGCTAAACCCAGGCTATGCCTTTTAGTTTTTCCAGTAGATGAAAGATGAGAAAGCTTCTTAGAACACAGCCTAATCTGAGAAAAATGAGGAACTCTGGTCACTCATTTCATAAAGAAACCTCAAAGGAAATTTTCCCTGTTAAAATTTCTCTAGTTTAAAAGTGCAGTCATAGAACTTAACTAAACAGTGATTTTCCATATAAAGGACTCACCAGTCCATAGTTCCTTTCTAAGCTGTTCCAAATCATCCTGGCTTCAATAAGTTTAGATGTTCAAACAGTCAGTGCAGGAAACAATGTGACTTCTATAGGTTTAACAGCTGTTCAATATACTCTGTTGGGGTGGGTCTGTCTATCTGTGTGCAATTTTTGCATGTTTTTCACAAACTTCCATTATTGTGTCTATTAGAGAAGACACAGAAGAGGTCAGTTTTTAAAGTCTTGTGTGGTGGGAGGCCTTGCCTGTATATAATTTTTTTTCCATTGTGATGTAGACTGAAGTCACACTTATAAAAGCTGTAGATGTTTTCACAGTAAAGTGGCAATTTAACAGAAGGCTATCTGAGCTTCCTGACACAGAAAAGTGGTTTTCAGTCCAATATTATTTATGTCAGTGTTATTTACTAATCTAATGAACACTATGATGAATTAAAAAAAAAATACAGCCCATTGATTTTCTTCTGTTTTTTTCAGCAGGAAATAAAAAGAATATAAATTCCTATAGTCTCAATCCTGTTCTCTTTCATCTAAGGGTCAATAAATTAGAAATACAGTGGAGATGAAACAGTACTGGCACTTCATGCAGTCTAAGCTCACCAGCTGCCTTGCTTTCTCCAGTTGAAAGCACATGTGCAGTGGATAGGATAGCACAGGCTCTTACTGTCTCTTACTGAGAGTGCAGTTGGACGTTCCCTGAAGTGCAGCTCTGCATTCATCGCTGCTACTGTGCTCTGGAATGATGTGTTCCTTAGAACAAATTTTAGATTTCACTAAAAAACACATCTTCCTAAAATTCACACAGAGGATCATTTGGTTTTTCAATCACAGGTAAACCAGAGAGCTGGAAAACCATTCCTGGAGAGAATGGACAAGGCATTTTGTTTGACACTGCAATGCAGAGTTTCATTTAGAGATTTTTGTCTCCTGTAAAATAAAAAAGATGGATAAATTTCTAAACAGTGTATTGCTTCAAAATGCAAAAGCAAACTTGTCAAATTTTTATTTAGGTTGTCTAATAGAACTTTCATTTTTCTCTGTGTGGCTAAAACAACTCAGTCTGTTCAACACAAATTCCAGCTTACTTGCTACAAAGTAAACATTAGCAAAAACTAACTTAACTGAAAACGTGGTTCTTCTCTCTCTCTAACCACACTTATTTCTAGATTTATTTAGATTTAATGTGTTTTAAGGCCATGGGACAATATTATCACAATTTGTTTATTCCTTCTATATAATTAAGGCAATATAATTCCCTGAAAAAAATCCTTCATCATTTTCAATACTCTGGCGCACAACTTTAAGCACTTGGATTAAGATTAAATTAATTTTATTCCCTCTGCTTAAAGAAAGGAACTTCTCAAATACTGCTGAAATTGAAGTGAGGTTCATACTGTTTTACTAGTTCCAAGTAGTTAAAACCCCCTCTAGCAGAGCTGTTGAGTTGGTGTTTAGAAGACCCAGAATGAAACTTTGAGATTGCCTGGTTCTCTTTCAAGGAGATTTGTGACAAGAGCCAGAGGAAATGGTGTGCTTTTATGCAAACTTTTCACATGATCAGGGTTCTTGAGAATATTTTGCAATGGATATGGAAGAGTTTATGCCCTTCACCTGAAGCTGAAAAATTTCAGCTTCACACCAGGCGTCCTTAGTGCAATCTCTCTGATAATTCTTTTAAACAGAGCGTCTGGAGGCACCTCTGTTGGCCACAGCTAGCAGAAAATCTAGCAGGAAAGTCTAAAGCCATTTAGGGCTTTGTAGGTCAAAGTCAACACCTTCGCTTCAATCTGGAAAAGCAGCGGGCGAGGAGCAGAGATCACAGAGCACTGGTGTCACACGTTGCCATGCTGAGAAGTTGTCAGCAAAAATCCAACTCAAGGATTGCTAGAAAAACAACAGATAGCAAAAGGTTTGTTTTGCTTTGTTTCAGCTGAGTTCTGAGGTTACCAACCTTTACAGAATGACAACAACAATG
>JAWWLZ010000094.1:32872258-32884421 GCA_035041345.1 Poliocrania exsul
ATTTCCATAGCTTTCCATGGAACAATGTAAATGTGCCTCTGCAGATTCTGGACTTACCTGCAAAAGCATAAAATTTGAGATATGCTGTGAACAGAACAGAATTTAAAGACATTTCTATAGATTTCTCAGTGTAACAGAGAACAGAAGAGTAGGAATGGTGAAAGGAGGAACATTAATTCTCATTGCAAAGTGATTCCCTGCATATTGACAAATCTTTGATTACCACATTGTTCCACAGGATTAGTTGATAATTTTCACTGTAACAAAAATGTCCTTTGTGTATATGTATTTTAATTTTTTTTTTCTTTTAGAGAGATTTAACCCTGACTTAAATGTAGATATTCTCAGTTAGTTGCACAATAAAAGGCTGCTTGTGCTAAGACTGGAAAATAAGTAAATAAAAAATAAACACACGAGAAGTACATTAATAATTCTAGCATTTTTTTATTCATCTCCCATCTTGCAGAGGGGAAAAAGGTAGATAAAAGAAAGGACTACAAATATATTTAACTCCACAGGAGGGTTTCTTCCCTGTTTTCCACTTCATATGCATCTCATAAAAATTGCAAGTTAACCTAGTGCTTTCTTCTTTTAAACTTATGGAAAATTCAGAAGCATAGCAAAAGTGGTTTAGCTGATTGAAAGCTAACACTGTAATGTTCAGAGCAGGTGGAAATGTTCCCTGGCAACATCCACGAAAACTCACTTACCAGCACTTCAATAACTCCACTTTTCTGGCTCATCCTTGTTTTGGATTCTTTCTTTCCTTGCAAAGCATGTTTTCCTTCATAAAAAATATCTGTGGCAAGAAAACCAAAATGACATCACAACATTTTGGATTTAAAATTGCATTTGAGATAGTAAAATATTCTGACATTATTTAAAACATTTTTAGTACAAACAATGAAAATGAAAAAGCAGGTATGTCATTATTTATATGTAGCTATTATCTTGCTTCTCACCAGGATACCTACTGTGTTATAAATTTCAGGCATGACATAAGAATATGCCTGTTCTATGCCAGCCCTTATGCCACTGTAATTTCTAGCTAGCAGGATCTGCTACCACCCCAGGTGGACACTCCAGCAATGTGGTGGGGCATATTGACTATGCAGAGGATTGATTTTCTCATCTCTCCCAATCAGAGAAGGGCCAAGTCATTCTGTTTACAGATGTGGATTATTGGGCTACCTCCCAGATTCCTAGGGTGATCCTTTGGTGAAACACTCATTCACAAGAGATAAACTCTTCTTTCTGTAGTTTACAGAGAAATACAAACAAGTTGGGCATTTCATTGTCTAGGCCCACTATACATCGCCATACTAAGAAATGCCAAAGTTTGCACTTTCACAAATTACTTCAGATCTACAATGTGGAAAGCACAAAGTTGAAAACTACATTGAATTAAAAAATTGAAATATAGGTTAGAATTTTACTGTCACTTGGGAAGGACATAAGGAAATAAATAATTCTAAATTCTGTTTTCTTCTACTCACAACGTATTTTGAGCTACATGCTGAGCGTGTGTTAAAACATCTCCACAAGACTAATTGAATCATTATTTCATACATCTATGGAAGTTGGAACTGTAAATCCAAACTAAAACTCCATTTTATTTTGTATGCAAATGATGCAACTTTTAGCATAAATTGAATGCTATTTTTTTAGTTTGATTGCTGTTCAGCTGTATTTGGACCATATGTAGGGAGCCTCCAGCAACTAAATATAAACCCTATAGACACTGACTAGAGGAAGGATTGAAGAATGTGCCAATAGGCATGAGAAGAATAATCACTGTCAGGAGGAGCAGGAAAAGTTTACAGAACCAGACTCCTTTACTTTTTCCCATAATAAATTGAGTCAGCCTCCCAGGCTGCCATCCATTTCTTCCATTTTCCTCCATGAGAAATTGTCTCTGGGAAAAAGGGCTTTTCTTAATGCAAATTATAAAAGCCATCAAGAAAATAATCTCACTTTTAGTCATCATTGACAGACAGTTGCTTTTCTTGGGGCGGCTCATGGAGTATTTGTAGATGCTCTTTGCATGCTGGTGTTGCCAAACCATCTGCATTCTGATACAGGCAGCTTGTGAATGTCAAGCTAATTAGCCATGGCTAATGTCTGGTTTCCTGTAGAGAGCTTTTGTGGAATAATTACTTTCCTCCAGGTCAAACTGCTGTAATTACAGGTCTTTAATTAATCGAGATAAACAGCCTTTGAATTCCTACAGTTAGACAGCCAATCACTCTAGTGGACTTTTATCTTAACCTACAATATAGAATATTATGACAGGTGATAGCAATGCTTTTTATTTGTATGGGATCTGAATAGTAAATGCTTTTCCCTAAAGCCGTAAATATTATTAACATCTATTATAGTCTCTGCCTAGGATTATGAACAAAGTCATTGTTACATCCTCTTCAGTGTAGACATTTATATTTAAATAAAGCAGAAAGTAGGGTTTTTCACAGAAGTAAATGCACATGAGTAAGAACAGAAAAAAGCAAGTACTCTCACCCTAATTTCTCACTGTCTGGTTTGATTCCTTTCTCTTTAAAGAAAGATCAAATTGTACTTTGAAGCATAGTATTAAGGCCATTGAAAAACAATAACCTTCCAAAGAGCCAGTTTCTCCTGCTTATGTGTTTTCTTTCCTCTGTGTCCCCTTTGCTCCTCACACCTCTCCTTGAAGCTGAGATATTTTGGTCTACTAAGGAAACTCTGACAAATGTTTCTTCACCTAACTTCATTATCTTTAAGGTTGATACTCTGTAGGATTTCCTCCTCAGAAACGGTTATTTGCTTTATACTTTTTCCTCCTGCACTTTGGTGAATAAAATGTCCAAAATAACATCCTGTTCAATGAAAAATTATCACCCTACTTCTAGTATATGGAGAGTCTACTCTGATGAATAAAATGAAATTGAGTGTGAAAGGAAATTTGTGGAGGTTTGATCCCCATTATCTTCTGAGGACTTCAGCTTAGCTTTGAAGGGCATAACAAGTTTAGGTAACATATTTCCCTGATTTAACTAATTACTGTAGTAATACATTACTAGAAACACAAATAAGTTTAGTTTGGTTTTCTGTAACAGATCAAAATCAATATTTGGGAATAACCTTCAGAGCAACAACTTCCTAACACAGTAGAAAAGAATATCCATAGTGCTGCTATCATTTAATTGATCTTTTATATCTAAGAAATTGAATTTGCCCATTCTTATTTGTTTCGGTGTTACAAGGGGAGGTGATATAAGGTGATTCTTTTCCTGGTTTGTTTTTATTTTGTTTTGATTGAGGTTGGGGTTTTTTTGCTTGGTGGCTTTTTGAGGTGTTTTTGTTACTTGGTTGTTTGGGGCTTTTTTTTCAAGTAAACTAGGAGTATAACATAGTTAGAGCTTTACAGTTAATTAACGAGTGCTTAAAATACAGCATGTTGAACTCTAAAATGGTAACTCATGACCAAACCATATTCAGTGTCTGAAAGCACTATGCTTAACATAAGGAACAAGTTTGGCAGGAATTTGGTAGCCATGTATGTAAAGTGACAAGAAACAGATCTTCAGTTTTATTAATTTTGCATACATAGCACACAGTATGAATCTGCTCTTCTTGCTTTTTGTGATGCTTGATTCACGCTGGGTCCATGTGTTATCATGCAGTGCTAACATTGTGCCACCTTACCGAGGTAATGACACCAGTAACGACTAGTAAGGGTTAAACGAGCTCTTTTAACCAAGTGCCTACACATTTACATCCTTTTTCCAAACTCAGAACAAAACCCTGACATTTTATCTACATATCTGTACATATACACATGTGTGTTTATTCTATAAAATATTTTCCTCATTCAATCTCTGCCAGAGGTATCTGGTCATGAAGATCAATAGAAAGGCCATGCCCAGCTCTAAGACCTCAAGCAATGCAAGTACTATTTGCCATGCTGGCATTACCGGATCTCCCTACAGAAAGACTCAAGAAGGTCAAAGGGCATATGAAGCAATGTTGGAAGATTTTCTTGAAGTGCTGAGTTGTTTGGGGTGGTATTGGTATTAGCCACAGAGGGATGATTTATCTCCATTATCTGTAAAACAACTATAAAGACACTATCCACATAGATGGGGACAAAGGTGGTGGAAGACTTACTCCTCCTATACTAGAAACAACAAAGCATTTTCTGTGACTGCTTTCCATAGCTTCAGCATTCTGTGTGATTCTGGGAACTTTTCTGCACTTATCCTTTGGCAGTACTTCTCCTTTGCAGTACTCTTGGCAGAGTTATGCAGCCTCATGCTGGGGACATATTATATCCAGATTACTTTAAAGCTCTCTAAAGTTGCCAGCACAGGCTCTGTGCCTTTCTCAATGTGCATTGTTCTACAGCAGCCGTTCTGTCTCAGCCTTTCACAAGCTATGTAATGTGGTGACTCTTCTGCTCTCCTTCCCCTTCCCACCCTCTATAACCTTTTAATCATTGACAATATATTAAAAAAAAAATCCAAGAAATTAAAACCAGAATGAAATTCTCAAAGCCAGGATTCAGAACATGTTGTAAATGAAACATCTAGTTGTCTTTGTAGCATTAAAGTGATATCATGGTAAATAAGATTTCTCATTTAAAGGGTGATTCCTGTGCCAGGGCAGACTGGAAGGCACATGCCCAGTGACCCAAATTGAGTAGGATGGAAAGTGCTAAAAATATTTCAGTCTTAGGCATATGCAGGAGTTTGGGCCTTTGAGATAAGTTAGTTGGGACTTTTAAAGGGGCAGGGATCTGAGGCAGCTGGGGAAATAGGAGGAAATCACACAGCAGCATCCATGGGCTTGATTATGAAGATCTGAAAAGAGAAAGATTTTTGCACATGACAAATCTGATGCATACATCGCAGAAACCTTCTCTTGTCCTTCAGTGACAGGGGATGAACCACTAACCATAGTTAGTGCTATTGCAAAATTAATTCCAGAATTTTCTGTTTTAAAGGCAAATTACCGACTATTTCATCCATAAGCAGTTGCAAAGTTCACATAGTGACAGTATAGAGTCTTTGATTTATACCAATCTGCCTGCTGGCAAAACCTCAACAACTGTATAGACTCATGAATATTATACAGTATTTGAGGTTACTTCTTTTAACCTGTGATTGCCAATCCAAAGAAAACCTGTGAGTCTACGGCTCTCTAGAGAAACCTGGAAAAACATAGAGAAAGTAGATCCATGAGCTGGCCAGGTAACTCTCCAATGACTTACTGCTATTAGTATGCAAAGGGTAAGGTTTAATAGTTACAGCAACACATTAACAGAGGGATGAACTGGAATTGATTCCTTATACCTGCTCTGACTTTCCCTACATTGCTGGGAACCTAACGCATTCTCTCATGTTCACACTTTCCAGTCTCCCAAAGAGACACTTTTCCCACTTCTGGAAATTTGGTGGAAGGTGTTCTATGTGCAATGTATTATTTATAAAAGAAAAATGTGGGTAATTCACTTTCTGGAAGCAAAAGTTGTATTGTTTGACATTAAAACAGTGTCAGGGCAAGGCAATTATAAGCTGATAAGACACTTCTCATCATAATTCACAGTAGAAGAAAACACTTGAAAAATGTCTTTCTAGTATTTGGGCATAAAAACTCAAGAGTTCTATTTAAAAGATGTGCATACTTATTTGACCTTCCCATTTTGACAGTGCATTTGAAATTGCCAAATTGAGTCACATTTGCATTTAACTTTGTATTGTATTAAATACTTGTCCTATATCAACAACACATATCAGTACACCAGGATAAGGATATCAACATATCCATACCATATGGATATCAACAATACATATGAGGAGATAAGGCTGTTTCCCTTCAAGAGTGGGATTCTTTTAAATCTGTTTGAAGTTAGGGTCTTTTACTTCTCAGTGAAAAGATAGCTGCATCACAAGCGTCTTCCTGCTGATAAGCTAGTCCCTGAAGATGGTTGGAGCAAACAGGACACTTTTCCTGGACATCAGACTAAAATTCTACTTTGAATATATGGTGAGGTTTGGAAGGTTGGGTTTGTTTTGTTTGTTTGGTTTTTGGGGGTCATGGTGGTGGGTTTGTTTGGTTGTTGATCATTGGGCTTTTTATTAAAGCCACAGAGTAAAGCCACACATTCACACTTTTGGTTGTGAAACATGTATTTCCTCAGAGAAGTATTAAATTATTAAACTTAATGCTCACTGCTTAGTGAACTGTAATGTTCTATGTTTTTCCTGAATATTCCTAAATTCTAAGAAAATTTGCTTTGTTCAAAAGTAGTGAGTTGTGAAAACTGTATGTGTTATGTTTCCGGAGTCAGTATTTATATGGAGAGCTAACACTTAATTTGTGTTTAGTCACACCTGCCAGAATGACTCTCTAAAACTCACACCACCCCATAACAGTGTGTTTGAAAGCCTTCCAGAATGTGGCCAAGGACTCCATCAATCATGGGAATGACAGTGTGTTTGGACAAGAGAGTTGATGGACTTGCTTGGCCCTTCTGGTATTCCCTTCCCTCCTCTCATCTTAAACAAAAATCTTTAAAAATGCACCAGCTGTTATTGGGTAGAGGGACTTGAAAAGTATTTTCCAACTGTTGTTTTGAGAATGGGATAGAGATTGGAAAGACACCATCACTAACAAAACACATGGAACATAGCCCTGTTTCATAATCAAAAAGAGGAAAGGAGGCCAGCTATTGAGAATGCTGCAATTAAAAACAAAAGCTGAAACAATAGCTTTAGGCAAATGTGATGTTGTCAGTGAGCATACTGCTTTGCCAGCAATCCACATGGAGTGGGACAGTAATGAAAGGTCCCAAATCAGAAACAACACTGAGCAAAAGGTGCTGCTCCAGCTGGGATAGTCCTGATCTGCCTCCAGTGGGCAGGCTGGAACGAGGAGGAGGGGAGGGAGAAGCAGCATTGACAGAGATCCTACCATTGTGTTTTCACAGTAGCTTGCCATAGGGAAGTGTAAGACAGCTTCCAAGAAATATCTTGCTCCCTGGGTGGGCCAGCCCAGCACCACACATAAGTTTATTGCATAGGGCTGCAAAGTTCAAAGGAGTCTCTGGGAAAGGGGAACTGTGGCTCACAGAGCTGAGCCCAATCTGCTACACCACACATGGCTAAAGTACACACTATCAGTAATCAACGGAAGGACCTCCCTGAAGCACAAATGGCAGTGGGGGTACCCTTCTATAAATATCCTGAGAAATAGCAGAGTTTCTCTTTCCAGTTGCCTGAGTGACTCCACCTCCTTTGATAGTTTGCAAATGTTCCCTACATTTTAGTAGTTACCACCGTGGAGTGTTGTAGATCAAAAACAAGTGCATGAGAAAAGGCAGCTAAACACAATAGGCATGGGTTGAATTGCACGCAGTAGGGACTGTTTTAGGGTTGTGGTTCTGTCTCTTCCTTTTTTCCATCATCCTAATCCCTTTCCTGTTTCAGTTACATTTGGATTTCCTATACTCAGAGCAACCTAATGCCAACTACGTCTCTCAGTTCTGAGGAATTAAAACAATACCCATAAACTGATAAAGGACAGATTCTGCTTCTTCAGACAGCAGAGAAGTAGAACCCAAAAAAAGCCTCCAAGCCAACTCAATACCACTCCAAAACCTTGATGGCAACCAAGCAATCTTTGTAGGTCTGGATATTCAGTTCTGAGCTCTGAGTTCGGTTGAAGATAATCACAGTCCATACAAGAATTTGTGCTGATACCTTTCCACTAACCTTTGGAAAATCTGGTTTAGACTTCACTGAATTCTGTGAACTCAGATCTATTTAAAATTATGCAAAACACCAATAAATCATGAAAAATGCATATACAGGCTCTAGAGAAGTAGAATTTCCCCTGGAAAAGGGACCCACTTGTTACTGTAAGTGGCATTATTCTCCCTAGATGAGGATTTAAAGTATTTAAGAGCCTTGTGATGGCCACGAGAAAAGCTTGCATTTTGGGAAATGGATGGCTATTTCCTCCTGTTCTAGGTCAAGTTTAATGACCACTGCAGGTCATCAAGCTCACCCAGTTCATTTTTGATAGTTTGAGGGATGGAATAAATTTGTAGTTGTAGTGTATTTCTGCAGAGGAAAGGAGGAAAGAGGACACATCTTCACCAAAAGCTCCTATAAAATGCAACAGATGCCTTTCTATATGTATGTAAAATGTTACAGAGGCTTCTAGTAATAGGGGATTATAATCTCATTACAGAATAGGAAGATTCAGCAGTTTTATGAAAGGATATTATCCCTTTCCATAAAATCATATCACATTACTACAGAATCAAGGTCATACTCAGCACAAAAAATTGTTTCTGTCATGGAGTCGAGGTGAAAGAGTTGGGTGATTTTTCGTATCAGAAACTCCTCCACAGTTTTGGACAATACGTGAAATCCACAAGTGTTTCTTCTGCATGGGGCAAAAATGCAGAAAAAATATCTTTACTTCTGGAATTTTGGGGACAAGCAACAGACAGTCACAGTTAACAAGTGAAATTTCCAGTATTAGTGACAAGAACAATTCTCTCGTGCCTTTTGCCTGCCATGCCAATCTGAAATCTTGCAAGAGCAGAACAGGTGATTTCAGGCTGACCTTGAACCTACCTCTGAATCCAAGCTCTGATTTTGCCTATAGTCCTGTACATACTCCAAGTTAGTCTATTTGGTCTCCATGTCTTCCACATGGTATGCATGTGTGGAGGATCATTAGGTAGAGGCAATGATAAAAATAGGCTTGTTAAATATCCCTTTCATTTGGTACATACTAATGAACAATCATAGAGACATACTAAAGTTATCACAGAAGACACTATATACTTAAACAATAAATATTACTTACACAAATTGTAAGTGAAATACATTTAATTATTACTCTTTGAGCAAGTTTTCTAACAAAGTCAAACCTTTTTCTCATATTCACAAACTTCCTTTCATATTTAGCAGAAAAAAAAAAAAGTGGTAGATGCCAAAGATCATTTCCTAGGAAAACAGATCTTTTTGGCTCTATTTTTACCCTCAAGCTATATAACTTAGATGCACATTTAAATTGCCGTACTTATCTACACCAGAATTATCTATGCAAATGCTGTAATTTAATCAAGGTCACATCACTGCAAAAAATTAATCTTTCAAACATATTCAGAAAACAACTTTGATAACATGAACACTAGCTGCCCAGATACCTCCTCTACCTAATTTACAAAAATTGCAGGCTAATGTGTAAATTCATTATGAGACCTTTACTCCTCCATTACAAGACTGCGATTCTCCTCATATTAGAGCATATCTTAAGATACATATTTCCAAGGTATAAATTCTTTATTCTCTATTATAGAAATTGACATTTATAGGCAGGCTTCTCAAAGCATGATAAACTCCTATGTATATACACAAAACATGATCTGCTAAACAGAGATAAGTAGATATAAAAAAATATCTTTAAAGATTTAACAATGCTTAGTATTATGCAGACTATTAGGCTTGTTGAACTTGATGGGATGCTGTCAAAATCAGATAGTATGTTTGTTGGATAAGAAACTTACACTTCATATTTAAAGTAATGTGTCTCCGAAGCTTCCTAAGATTTGCTTGTACTTATACTTTTCAAATAAATTTGACCAGTGTTATTTCTGTTTTATTTTTACTTGACACTTGGCCTTTGAAATAAATACTGTAAAGAAATTAAAGTTCTATAATCTTTTCCTCCTTCTTCTGTATCATTTCAGTACTTTAAAAAGATAGAGTTGATAAAAACATTGAGGCCTTCTAAGGTTTCCTGCAGACATACTTTACAGGTTGGATCATGATGTATTTTGCAGGTACAGTTACTCTTTCCCTCAATGATGTTATCTCGATCCTGTTGTGAGCAGCTCTTATCTCTGAGGGATGAAATATCAGTCAATCACCTTGCAAGAATTACATGCTCTGTCTTTCCATTAAGTGAACCCAGTTATGATTTCTACCTTGTAAATAACCTTCTAGCATGAAAACAGTATAACGGAAGCAAATGGAATTAAAAGATTTATCTTCAATTAATGCTAATAAAAGAGAATAAATTGGATGTACCAACTGCTGCAGGCAACTTGCCTTAACTATAACTTTACCATGTAGTATGTCTTTTTTTGGAAGAAGTCACTGTACTCAGAAAAATCTAATTTACCTTTTGTGTTGGTTTAAAGGTAAACCAGCAGGAGAAATGAAACTGACTCAAGAGAGATTACAAGTCAAGAGTTACAATTTACTTAAAAAGATTACAATAAATACAATGATACTGAGAAAAATTGGTTTTAACAAAAAACAAATACAGAGGTATAACCCAGCACCCCGGGCCACAAACACAATGGGGTTCATTAGCCCCTATGCTGAGTGCCACATGGTCCCCCTGAGTCCAAAATAAAAGGACAGGAAAACCTATTGGTGAGGATGATGGTCACAGTCTGGTCAAGAGTGGCAGTTGCAGTCCTGTTGAAGTTCTGGTCCTGCTCTGGATCTGATGAGTGGTACTAAAAAGTCCCCAAACCCCAAGATTATTTATGCTGAGGTTCAGGTGGGAATTCCCAATACCTCACCCAGGGCCAGGAGTTTCACAATGGGTGATTTAACTCTGTGAGTCATGGGATATTTTTGGAATCTTTGATGGTGTTTGCAGCTGCCTGTTGCGCCAGTCCCTCACAGCCCATTAGAGGACATGACCCCTCAGGCTGGGTGTGAAGGTGCTTGTGCCTCTCCAGAGGGGAGTCATCACAGCTGAGTCACTGGTGTGAAGATAGACACATTCCCACACCTCACATGGTTTCTTAACACCCAGCTTGTAGCCTGAGGGGTCAGGTGTGCCCTGGGCAGCTGCTGCAAATGTTCTATTATTAACACTTCATCAGAAATGACACAGAGAGTGTAGAATACACAGTTTTGGTTACACCCACAAAATGATAAACTGGTCCAGCTGCTGTAACTAGGACACCTTTGAACAAATGTATAAATTTATAGAGAAGATGTTAACTAAGCCACAAAGTTGAGATCAAGAAAAATCAAGCTACAGAAAACCTGCTAGCTAGATTTTGGGTATGGGCATTCTGCTGTGATGACACTGCTCTGACGTCAGTGTGGATTTCACCAGCATGACGGAAAAAAATGAGCTACAGAGCAAAATTACTATTTTTAAAATTCTTTTCACTTTCTGCAATTATGGTATGTTTAGAAATTCAGTAAGAATTTATTGTATTATATTTTGCCTGTCGATCTTCTGTCTATGAAAAAGAAGTGTCATTTTCTTCATACTCTGACAACAGGATTTCAGAACAGCAATGAACACCATGGTCAAAGTGTAGTAAAACTGGCATTTCGATACCACAGAAGAGAGTAGAAAAGGATGCAAGTTTGGTTTGTGGCAGGACACAGGAGTCATATGTGGAGTCCAGATATCTCCAGGACAAATGCAGAGGGAATAACACAGGTTCATTTTGCTGTTTTGGAGTCAAGTCACTCTCTTTTGCCCACATGCCATCTCAGGCCACTTAGTCCTTTTTCAGTTCTTCCCTTGTGCTTTCTGTTTGTTATGTTTACTGGACGACAGTGCTTTAACACCATTTTGTTCTAGGAAAATGAAGACTAATATTACGAAGCAAAGAAGTGCACACTCCTTTGCTTCCAATGGTCAACAAAAGAAATGCTGCTTTCCCGAGCAAGTCCAAGCACCAGGCTTGGCAAAGGGAGAGAGTCATAAGAATTCCCTGGTCTGTGATAGCCTGAAGATACCATATGTCCTTTAACAGTTGTCCTAGTTCAGCAATCCAGGACCAGTTTATCAATGTGTGGGTGTGACCAAAGCTGTGTAGTCTCCACCCTTTATGTAATTCCTCATGAACTGTTAACAATGGACCATTTGCAGTAGCTGCCCAGGGCACATCTGACCCCTCAGGATTTAAGCTGGGTGTTAAAGAAGCCTGTGAGATAAGGGCTATGATAACTCCCCTCTGGGGAGTCATTAACACCTTCACACTGAGCCTGAGGGGGCATGTCTACTAATGGGCCATCAACAATCCCAAAAATACCCCATGACTCACAGAGTTAGATCACCCATTGTGGAACTCCCTGCCCTGGAGGAGGTACTGGGTGTTCCCACCTGAACCTGAGGGCATATAATC
>JAWWLZ010000094.1:32884521-32894687 GCA_035041345.1 Poliocrania exsul
GGTGTTCCCACCTGAACCTGAGGGCATATAATCTTGGAGTTTTGGGACTTCTGGAACCACTCATCAGATCCAGAGGAGGACCAGAACCTTGACAGGACTGTGACCACCACTCTCGACCAGACTGTGACCACCACTCTTGACCAGACTGTGACTGTCATCTGCACCAACAGGTTTTCCCCTTCCTTTTACTTTGGACTCAGGGGAACCACAGGGTGGGTCTCAGCACAGGGGCTAATGAACACCATTGTGTTTGTACTCCAGGGTGCTGTGTTACACTTCTGGATTTTGTGGGTTAAAACCGATTTCTTTATGCATCATTGCACTCATTATAATATTTTTATTAAATTGTAACTCTGACTTATAATCTCTTTTGTGTTGGATTCAATTCTTCAGCCGGTTTACTTTTAAACCAGCACAGCAGTCTATTTTAAAGTTTAAAAAATCTCAATTTTTCCATTAAACTAGGAATGGTGTCTTTTTGTCGCTTTGGTGTGAGTAACAGCCCTTTCTGTCTCTGTTGCAGTCCCTCAGGATCATTTGGAGACCTCCAGATGAGGATTGCTAAATAAGCAGCAATTATTCTTACTATGATGGCCATACAACTGCAGCCTCAGTAGCTGTTAATGTTTTTTGTGAAACCTATTCAGCAGAGTGCTCATTTAATATCTTTACTCATGCTGCAGTGTTTTAAAATGCACATAAGGTTCTCCCTTGGCACATTATCCATAACTGGGGAAGATGGACAAGATAACTCCAAACTTGTGGTGATTTTTCTGTACTTTTCATGTGCATGTTACAAAATACACAACTTACCACAGCAGAGCTTAGCAATTCTGAGCCATCAAAAAGAGACATCTTTGCAAACTAACAAAACCAGCCTCAAGCATGTTCACATGAACTTGGTTTCACTGGTATCATCAATGTTAGTTTAGGTTGTTCATTTTTATTCTTCTTCTTATTATTATTATTATCATTATTATCATCATTATCATTATTACAGTTATTGTTAGAACATTCTGACAATGATGAGACAGATGATTTTTGTGTGTGTCATTTAGGGCGTT
Organism: Poliocrania exsul; assembly: GCA_035041345.1. Taxonomy (NCBI): domain Eukaryota; kingdom Metazoa; phylum Chordata; class Aves; order Passeriformes; family Thamnophilidae; genus Poliocrania; species Poliocrania exsul. The sequence continues at coordinate 32,885,586 of JAWWLZ010000094.1, forward strand.
GTTGCATATCCCCCTGGGCTGTAATTTTCTAAGACTCGAATAAACAAAGCAGCCCGAGATTGCTCAGCACTTAGTCCTTCATGAAATAATACTACACAGTTGTGCCTGGGTGCTTATTATTCACTTCGTTCTTTTCTTTCTTTCAACATAACTTCAGGATAATTTCCTGCCAAAGGTCCTGGGTTTCTTTATGGTAAGTCATAAGCTGCTAGTTTGACTGCATGCTAAAATTAAATGCCTCTTTGCACTTAGGGCAAAAGCTGGTAGTGTTCTTTAGGTCAAATTACAGTTTGAAAAATTACATCCTACCTTCTGAAATGCCAGCCATACATTTAGCTGGATACAGTACTTATCAATTTCCAGCTTAAAATGTAACAGTGTTGGGTGTTTTCAAGCAGCTGCCGCTTTCCACTCTCCTTCCCCTCCAGGTGGCTGCACTTCACTGATGGGTAAAGTGATTTCTGTTTAGAGAAAAAGCAGCTTTTATAGTTTGTAAATGGTTTTAGGATCCTTTGGGAGGAAAGGCATGGTGCAGGAATGTAAGCTATTCTGATTCTTGTTAAGAGAGGGGGACAAAACCCCATGGGAATTAGACCAAAACCAAACTTCTGTAAAAATCTCCAGGTGTGCAATCTCTCAGAGTAGGAACACTGGGCCAACAAAATGATCAGTTGTGGCTTTAACTGAAAGCTTTGAGGAAAAAAAAAGGAAAAAATTGTTAGCAGTGTTTGTTCGCATCAGGGGACGGGAAATAGGGGGAGGCTGGTTTATAAATGAAAGGTCCCTCTCTCAAATGTGTTTACAAAAGCAGGAAACTTGTCTGAAGCACTGGTGATATGGTCAGAAACAAGCCCATTTCGCAGTTCAGAAGCCAGTTTTCTGCAAGCTCCCATGGACTGCACTAAGCTTCGTTTTCTTTGTGGGACCCAGAACAGATCCACTAAATTCTGATTCACAGGGATTTGTTGTGCTAAAGATGTTAATCAATGTCTGATTAACTATGCGTGCAAACAAAGACAGGCCCCAAGGCTGCTGGCTTTAAAGCCCGAACTTTAAACTCAGCCCAGTGCTTCCCGGGAGCTTTAAATCCTGTCAGCAGCGCTTTGAAGAGTCACTCTGAGACAAAGCCAAGATGCAGGCAACGGGTTGGGAACATTACCATGCAGGAACTAGACTGTCCTGTCAGTACAAAATTTGCTCTTCAATTAAAAAAAAAAGTTCTAAAAAAGGTGATCTGAAATTTGAATAAATTAATGCTTCTGTGAGCTTATATCACCTTTTCCATGCTTTCTCTCAGGGAAATGGATTCTACAATTAAAAAAAAAAAAAGCTCGATTTTCTTGTAAAAATATTGACATGGACAGCATAACCCAGAATCCTCCCACATGACCCCTCCAGCTGCCCTGCAGCTGGCAGGGCAGACACCACTGTGGCCAGAGCCTGCCGATACCACTGGGACAGCAGTAAGCTGCACAGGCAGGCAGAATAGACTCCTAGTCTGTTGATGGAGAATTGGAACAGCACAGCATGAGTCCCTTTCTTTCCACCCCAAGGCCCACAGTATGGATCACACTTTGTATGTCTTCAGCAGATTCACAATGGGTAGATGCTGAGCAGGTCAGGTTTAACAGGGAAACTTCCCAGTGGGTTCTGGAAAGGATTTAAATTACTGCTGTACAGCTACCAAGGCATTTTCAGACTAAAAACATACACATGCTTTTTGCTGATACACTTGTCTTGGTCTGCTTGAAATGTATTAGCATACCATCCCTTAAAGGGATCCGACTGAAGTTTATGTGGGAACAACCTCCAGTTACTGCTCCAAGCTGCAGGTTACTGCTCTTGCTGCCAAGATCAGTCTGGATGACCCAACCTGCTTCTCAACTGCCATTGTTCGCAGTCCAAGTATTCGTGTTTTCTGCAATAAGCTCATTAATTGGGTTTGCAGGAACAGGTTGGGATGAATCACAGTGGTTCACACATCTCACTCTGCTCCTTCACAGCAGGAATGGCAGCAGGCAGGTGAGACATAGTGGTGTCAGCCAAGCCATATCCTACCACTGCAAAATCAGGCAAAGGAGCACCAACCTAGGCACAGCAGGGATTGGCAGGACAGAATCTGGCCTTAAAACAATTGGTGTTCAGTGCAATAATGCTCCTTAGCAACTCAAACCAGAGGCGTAAATGTAGAAAAGAGAACTGAGGACATCAGTCCCACTCTAATGACAAGTTTTCACATGTGTTCCTGGACCTGGCTTCAAGACAATGTTTAGGCAGCTCAGTGCTATCCTGGAGTAAGAGAACCTGAAAGCAGTAATTTTGACAGTAGTTCAGAGGGCCAGGAGAAATTTGACAAGTTTGCAAGGAGATGTGCAATTGCATGGTTAGAAGAGAAAATGCTGTTCATCAGAATGCATCTGTAACCATATTATTCATTAATTTTACAAGGGCAGCTTAAGGGTGCAAAAATGAGCTAATTAGCTGATCTGACCTTGCCTTGCCTTGCCTTGCTTGGCAGCCTGTAGACTTTTGGTTTTGTTACAGCTCCCTGTAGCCTGCTGGATCCCAATGATAGCCAGGTATGTCCTAGTGTTGAAATAATATTGACCCACCCCCTAAAAGTCCCTTGTCCCAGAGGATGCATGGAAGAAGGAAGTGAAACTTAATAAGCAGCCTTCATGTCTGCAGAGGATTTCCACACCATCCAAGTTCCTGAGAATTTTCTTGAAAAACACTGCCCACTGTCTGAGTGGTAGCAGCAGTAGCCTGACCTTGTCCTGGGCAGATGTTCTCAGAATTCAGATTTTCACAAAAGTCATAATTTTAACAGTGTCATGCCTTAAGTCCTCAACAGGAACTGGGTCTGGTATGAGGAGACAAAGCTAATCAGGATCACATCAGCCAGGAACTAAGCCTAGGTTGCATTATTTCAGAGGAAACTTCTTTTTCCTACAGATAGATCAGCTTTGGGTTGACAATTCATTGCTTCAAGCTGCATGTGTTAAACCATGCAAAAGCAGAAGAGAATAATGAGAAATTTTACATACACAGAGGCCCTGGCTCTGAGATCCTGAAAACAGTTTTTAAATTTCTGGGGTTTTTTATTTTTTTAGAGGCATTTTATCACAAAATATGTCTAGTTTTAAAGGAAACAAAGGGATCATGGAAGAACTTGTGCTGCAGCAGTAGCACAGCGCTCCTCTCCGTGGTCAGGCATTACAGGCCACACCTTTTAATGCTCAGAGCCTCTCGTAGCATCCTGGGTTCCCTCTGGCATGTGGGGCATCACTCAAAGAGGAACCCATGTGCTACAAATTTGACAAAGCAGATTTGATGGCAAAGGGCTGGGTATGGAATCTGTAGTGGTGTTGGTAGCCAAATGCCAGCTTGTGCACAGCTTTGCCCCCCTCTGCCACAAATGCTCATATGTAAAACAGGGACAGTAAGTATTTCCCTACCACACAGAATCTTTGCAGGTGTAAATAAACAAATTTTTCAGAAGGAGTCATGAGGGTACTTAGAAAAACACTGCCAGTGTTATGAAATGTCCTGTGCCTTTCCAGGCAGCACAGACTTGTAGGAAGGAACCAGGGTGCTGCTGCCCTCCCACCAGCCACCGCTCTGTCTGATGCAAGTGCTCCCGCCTGTTGTCAGGTGGTGGTGAGCGTATTCTCCCTGTTTATGGTGCTGTATAAACATTGAATAATAGTATAGGTAGGTTGGTTATAAACTAAGCAAACTATATTAAAATTGATTTTGCATTGCGAGGGAAAAGTAAATTATGAGGTGCTACAGTTGCAAACATTTTGGTTTATATGCTATTTCCAAGAAGAAAAATATTATGCTAAATGAAAAAGAGGTGTCAACCAATTGGCTCTCCTAATGTCTGTCCCTTCTACCAGCAGTAATAGTCCCATCATGCTGTTTTATAAGGCAGTAAGCCAGTCACCAAGTGAAGAAACTGCCAGACTAAAGTTCTCCTGGTTTATGCCAGAGAGGGAACCAAATTATGGCCTTATGAAACAGGGTGATAGAGCTATTATTGTGTGGGTACTACAGACTGCTTAAAATAGTGTTTCAAGTAAGTTTCTCAAAATATTCTCAGAAGCTGCTCAGAAGGGAAAGCGTGTGATGCCGAGTCATGTAAAGTAGAGCAGGAGAGCTCAGAGCAGTGCACGTCTGCTCAAGAGAGGTGTTCATGAACCAGAACCCAGTGAAATGCTGCATTTGTCACTGCAGGTTGGACCAGTATTAGGCTGAGGCTTGCCAACTTTGCTTCTGGGATTTGCAGCCCTTCTTCATCTTTTGGCATAACAGAAAACTGATATTTTGCAAGAATAACTCTTATTTCAATTTTACAAAGATGAACTAAAGTGCCAAGAGCAAGGACTATTTAAGTAACTGGTTTTCAGCACTGATGCAAAATGTCTCCCTTGCCTTTTGTAGGCTGCCTGGGCCTCCCCACAACATTAATGTTTAGAGGAGACATTTTCCTGAAGCATACTAACATGTTAATAATGATAAAAGCAGATATGAGCTCCCTAGGCCAGAGGTAAAAGTGGTAGCTGAGCACAAAACTCAAGGGCAGCATCAAAACTAAATAGGTGGGGGAGCTGAGCAGCATTAGCTTGGAGGACTTCTACTCAAAGCCCTTTCAAAGGAAAAACGAAGTCTCAACCAAAAAAAATGGCTTCTTCCAGAAGACACTGTTGAATTTCATTAGAAATAATGAAAATATCTGCCTGACAAACCAAAACATGTGGGCCAACAGGAAGCATTCCTATTCTGGAAATGCTGTTGACAGCATGAGGGTTGAAATGCACTTGGTTCATGGCTCATGGGACAGGACTTCCCTGCCATGTTTAGTCTCCTGTGACACTCTATAGCCTGGGAGTTTTAATGCTTACATTGTGTCTCAGAAAGACTGAAGGATGTGATGCTGGAGAGAAAACATGGCTCACAAAGAGAGATCATGTTCAGGTGAGAAATCCTTGCTAGCATTGGCCAGTCATTGGAAGACAAAGAGAGTGAGACCGTGGCAGATTACCAAACCAGAGGTAGAGACCTGCAAATGACACTCTGGTACTGTCTGAAATACAGGAAACATGAACTTCTCCAAAGCCTGGAGGATAGGGACAAGACAGACTGGATCTGGTAGTTTTTAGGTTAGCACTAACTTATTTCCTTAATCTTTGAAAGACCTCTTTTGCAAAGGAACTGGAGAAAAAAATTAAAAATCTGAGTCCTCATCTATGGAATGTATACTTGCATTCATGACTTGTGACCTTGTAGGCAAGCAAAACCAGACTGGGAGCAGGCTGGCACTGAAGCAGAAGAGAAGGCAGATTTAACTTGTTTAATATTTGTAAGTACAACAAAGAGGAAATCTCATTGCATATAATTCTAAGCTCAGTTTGTTTGTTGCCTCAAGCAAATTAAATTTCCAGATAAAATTACCAATGGGCATATCTGAGAGTTTTTTAAATGACATCAGTACATAAGGAATCTGGCAGACCTTAAAATAAAATAAACAATACATAAGGAGACCTATTTATTTTAATAGTATCCATGGATGATGATAGAGAAAGGAAAGCTCTGATGCTTAGCAGCTCAGCAGTATTGTTCAAAAAGAAGACATAAACAAGGACTACTCACATTGTTAAAAAAAAAGGGTAAGAATGAAATAAGAACATAGATTTTGTTCAAGGCTTCAGTATAATTATATATTTTACATCTCTTTCAACATAACACTTTGTTTAAGCATGGGAACGCTCTAGCAGACTTACAAGAATATTTCCATACTGTACATTTATTGTAACTGCTCGTTAATTCAAATTGCTTGCACATGAAGTCATGTGGAAAAAAGGGATTTAAGACATAACATTTGCAGGATGCAAACATGAGAAGTGAAGACTTTTTCATCAAACTCTGGTTCCCAGTCAAAGCAAAATTTCAACAAGCATGCAGAGGCAAGCTAAAGGGAGGGGGATTGCTATCAATTTGAATATGCTTTTACATTCAATTAGCAAATTACGGCTCTTGCCAGGCTGGTTGTGGCATATTTATATGGTGCTACTCATACGAAAACAAATAAAAGCATATTAGGTAGCAAAGCCCTAAAAAACTTTTAAAAGGAGCAAGAAAAAGAAGGATTACTGCAAACAATCTTAATAATTAACAAAGTGCTGTTATTCTCACTCTCACAATAATCCATGTAGACTCCATATCAAAGTTCTCTGCAAAAAATTGTAAAACACAATGTAATTAAGCAACAAAAAAATAAATAGCAGGGTGTGAAGGAAGCTTTAGTGATGTCTTTTCCTCTTAAAGCCACATGTGTGCATGCTGTAAATAATACTTTCACCTTGATTTGTCAATTACACTACATTCACCCTGTCTTGCCATGCTAATTTTTGAACCTCAATGTTTCCTTAATCAGCATTCATTGCACGCAGCCATATTTCACAAGTTAACCAGACTTGAAACTGAAAGCTGTGATGTTCACTGTCCACCTTCTCCCTAGTGGTTTTTGTCTACCCTGAAATGGCACCTAAGTCCAGGCATAGGAGGAGGGCTGACTCCCAACCATGCCAGCAAGCCAGCAGTATAGCCAGTTTATTCACCATGAGCATAGTAGCTTCTCCAAGGGGAAGTTACTCCCCAGGCCAGCCAGAAAGCTGCTCTCCACAAATGCTATTGCTAAGTTGGGGACCAATAAAACAAGCTTTAGCTGGGTAAAGTACCATGGGATCTGACAAGGGGCAGGAAGAAAGGCCAGCTGCGGGAATTATATGTTTATGTGTGTATATGCACGTATGTACATTTTGCAGAGGAAGTGACACTTGTGTAACTGATGGAGTTAAAATATTGGCAGCATATCCTTCTTAGGGAACAACAGCTGTAGCAACACTAAGAGAAACAACAGCAGCCACCCTCCTGCATAACACCTGGGGTGGTCAATAGTCAGACATTTCTCCTGTTCATCTCATTACAGTGTGACCAAAATATGTAGTTGTAAGAAGGCCCTTTTTACTCCCTGGGGCATATTATTTGTTATTCAGTACAGACGAAAGGGGAGGAAATAACAGCTGCAGGAGGAATAGCTATTTGTGAAAAGTGAAACAGTTTTTGAGAGGGTATACTATATTGGCCCAACATGGGCAAATGTAGGAATAAAAGACCAGGGACAAAGAGGAGTTAAGTACAGAAAGGTGGCCATGTTACCAAGACAGCAGTTAAAAAGAAATTGGAGATTCCCCATCACTTCTACATTCCTGCTCTGGTAGCACAGGAGGTCCCTAAGCTACAACATCTGGAAATCTCAAACAAGACATACAAAAATAAATAGGAAAATAAAGGAGCATCTGCCTTCCTCTGATCCAAACAGCATCACAAAAAAGGTCAATTGCCTACTTCAGCCAGCTCAGGAGGAAGTACACTAGTATGCTCCAGAACCATTGGTGTTTTCAGGTCTTTATTTCAAAAAGTGTACCTTGGTGTCCCGCCCTCCTCTATCAGTGTGCCTTTTCCTCTTCTCTCCCTAGCATGTCAAAAGTTGTCTGCCATTTTAGCAAAAGCTTCACACTAAAAGGTCATGCTTTATCTCAAAAGATCCATCACATTTTCCTTACTAAGTTAAAAATCCGTGCTCTTTTCCACTACAGGATCTGTGGATTTACTGGTTGAGAACAGGGGTACCAATTATGTGCTGATGGACATGACAGGCTCAGAAGACTTGGATTTAATCTTGTATTTTTCATTAGCCTAGGACTGTCAGTCTTAAAAAGCCCACTTATAAGGTCAGGTGTTGCTCCGTGTTCATCTTTCCCATCTTTAGCTGTGCAGGAAAGGAAATTTGCACACCTAAAGCAACTTGGTAAGTGAGGGCATTGCTGGACACACTTCCTTGCTCTTCACTTCTGAAAGCAGGTTTGTTCTAGGTAGCCTTCACTTCCCTACACTATGCTGCAATTGCCCCATATGTACAATGACTTCTTTGTGAACCACCTCAGTGTCTACTGTATCACACCTAAGTATTTGTAATATTACAGTTGATTTGTTTTCAGGTGGAATGATTCCATTTTAGACAGCATTTCTTTAGACCATTGATGCATTTCCCTTTTTACCCCTGGATTGCATAAGCACAAAGAATTGCAAATTTGAAAAATCCCAAAGAGTAATTTTATTAGCTGCTGAAATACTTTAGTGTTCTTGGGCTTTGAACTAGGAATAAGGATAATATCCCTTCCTGAGAGAGGAATTTTTTCCTGACAGATTTTTTTCTGATGCTAGATTAAATTATCTTTGTGCTGCTTTAGCCTTAGCAGTACATAAATAGCTCTTTCTTAGTCTGCCTTTATGTGAGAGGACAGTAAACATGGCTCGCTTTTTTATCTAAGTTACTCATTGTATGGTTATGGTTAGTCAGACAATGGCTGTTGCTGGGCAAGCTCAAGAAAGAATCCAAGCCTGTGATCTTTCCTCTCACTTAAGAGGCCTAATTTTTTATGGTGGCTGTTACACCTGGAAGGCCTGTAAGGAATCATGCCTTTGTTTCTTGGTTCTGCCAGTGTTCTGTGTAAAAGCTTTGTGGACAGCACTCAGTGTCTGTGGTCACCCAACTCTGGTGCCAAAGTCACTTACAAAGAGCAAAGTGATGGCAACATGAAGTAGCTCTTTACTCACACACCTTTCCGTGCTTAACATCAAGGCACTGAATACCTTTTACTTCTGTTGACTTTGAAGTAAGCTGAGATGCTCTCTGCACTGAAGCAGCAGGCTTTTAATTGTACAATCTCCTTGCATTGTCTGAGGTGATATACACCATCCTTATTAAACATTTGTGCAGTTTGGAAAGACACCTGCTGAGTCCACAGGTACTCTGTTGGCTGGCATTGTGTCTTGGTTTGAGGGGGAAAAAAACCCCCAGGAGGAGGGGGTTTCCTCCTCAATAATCACGCCACTCTTTATCAAATTTAAGAAAAAGGAACGTTAATACAAGAAGAGTAACTGTTCTTAACTGCTGTATATATATATATATATGTAAACAGATCAGAGCAAACCGCTTCCCCAACACCACAAGAGAAGAAAACAACAACAACC
>JAWWLZ010000094.1:32905236-32925336 GCA_035041345.1 Poliocrania exsul
GGCATATTTCCCTCTTCTCCTGGCGTTTAAACTCCAAACCTTTTTACCTTTTTTTTTTTTTCTTCTTTCCTGTGGTTTGTATGGCTAAGAGTCAATCTAAGGGGGGGTGATGGTAATGCAATGCCTGAGGGGAGGTGGATCCTAGATTTCACAAAGGGAGGCCATGTCATTCCTCAGACAACATTCCACTCCATGTTAATATTTTATCAGTTTGAGCCTTTGTCCTCAACCAAGAACATCTCCCCAGGGGGCTGAGATGTCTCCCTTAACCCATCAGGCCTTATCAGAGGGGGCCATCACCCCACAGCCACCCTTTGGGTAAAGAATATTTTACTGTGAATGGTCACTTACAGAACTGAGAACTAAAGCTGGTAAGGACAGGACATTCCTATAGAACACAAAAATCTGTATTTTCATTCTGATTCTGGAGGGTCAGAGGTTGAGTAAGTTTGTGGACAAATAAATATTTATGTCTCTGGTTTGGACATAAAAGATGATATGATGTAGAAAACCCACAAGTAGTTTTCTAATTATAGACAAGCCTAGAAATATATAGAATATTTTAGGAAACTCTAGTTAGGATTAGGACTATAAAGATCACGAAAAGCTACTAGAAATGTAGTATTTTGCATGTGTAGTGCACACATGTAGAACTAAAAATACACAATGGAGTTGCGGATTGAATTCTTTAAAATCAAGAATACCAGAAATTCCCTTGCCCATAAAGCCTTCCTTGGGCTCACCTGTGCATTTGTCTTAGGATATGGTGAGGGCTTACAGACTGGGCTGCTAGTCATCACTGTGTCCCACCCCCAATGTTCAGCATGTGTCTTCAGTGTAATTCAGAGACAATTTTGAGGCGAGAGGTACTGAGTTTCTTGCCTGTCTCTCTGTTTTCCTTCTCATTATAATACTTGAGTGCTTCACACACTGCATTTATAACAAGCCTATAAAATGAGGGACTACTACAAAAGAGGGAAATTGAAGCACAGCCAATTAATATCTACGAAACCCACCTCTTCAGAGTCTCTAATGTGAGGTTCCTAGAATTTTTACTTTTTTTTTTCTTCACACTTTTTGGCACAAGCAGGCACTTTACAATTTTTAGATGACACTTCTACTGATTTTCATGGCACTTGTGAGTGCTCTGCAGTTCTGAAAACAATTACCTGTTAAATTCCTCATGATATGATGCACATTAAAGATGCTAAGAGACAGAATTCAGTTGTCAGTGACAGGATTTCACCACCTGAGCTCTCCATGATTCAGTAAACAATTTCCAGTTTTCTCAACAATGAAGAGTGAAAAAAATCCCCAGATAATGAAGTCTTTCATTAATAACTCCTGTCTCTTGTGCTAGTCCAGTTCAGTGTGCTGAACTGGCACACTCAGATGGTTTTCAGAGTCTCCTATGCAAACTGAAAGCTGAAATTTTCTCCTAATATTCCAATGAGTTTCTTTCCTTTCTTGGAAAATTTCTAAAATCTCACTGAGAGAAAAAAGTGTTCAGTAATGAAAGGCGAGCTCCATGTTAGAGTTTTCATTGGAAATGCTATTCAGCAATTTCTAACCCAAGCAAGGCAGTAGGATGGAGTCTGGATCCCTGTATTCTTGTTTTCAGGAAAAATAAACAAACAAACAAAAATCCAAAAACCAAGACCAAAAATGGTTTACTGAAAATCAGTTTTGACACTGTAGGCCAATGAGTAAGAATGGATGATAGGATAGCTCAACATATAATCTTGTGTTCTTGATATAGCACAGTAATGTAGAAAAATTAATTGGCTTTCAGATACTAAGATGTGCTAATTACAATGAACATCTGGAGGCTATCTATGTTTAACATGCCTGTATTGTAAGTATGCTTAATGACATAACAGAGCAAATGAAATTCAATAGTTGTGAAAGAAGCCAATGGTCCCTTCTGGTTTTAAACTGTTGTGAATGTATAAAAAGATGTTAAAAAATCACAGTGGCATTATCCCTCTTAGTTCTATACGAATATCTGGTTACCTCTTTCAAAGACTACTGATGAAGCATCTTCCCAAGAATCTGATGTTACTTGAAGCACAGAAGACCCACAACTCAGGGAAACAACACCTGAAAAAACAAACTAGCTATTCTAACTTGTTTTCAACTAAATAAGGCTACAAACAGTTGTTTCTGTATACAAGTCAATCTTTTTGCCATAATGCACTACTGTTTAGTCAGTGTGGGATCGTATTAGATCTTAACCTCATCAACCTCATCATATTAGACTATGCCACAAAATGACTGTCTTCAGGTCCTTGCCACTATTGCTGCTTCCTCCTTTCACTGGCAAGCAACCAATAATTGCAACTTGACTGATAGCTTGGACAGAGCATCATAACAGCTGCTGATGTAAGTCACCACATTTTTCTGTCAATTCTCATAAGACTTTCACATGTACTTACATGTACTCCTAGAGCAAGATTTAGAAACTGGTTATTTGCAATATGAGAAAATAATTTGCTACCCAGCAGCTCTCAGTAGCTGCTAAGTTCCTCTGTCAAGCACTGTGACATTGTGCTGATGCAGGAGACTGAAATGCAAGAACAGGAAGACCTTACACCATGTGGAAACACCTTGGACTTCCCAGAAGTTTTGATCCAACACTGACATACCTGAAACTGAAGTTCCATTTTCATTTAGGCAGGAATTTTTTTTCTCCTCTTTCTTTCTAAGTCCTCAGGCTCTTTGGTGATATTCACTGACAGTGTTACTGCTTACAAATTCAAGAGCGAAATGAGTGATTCACACCAAAGCTTGAGTGAAGGAAGGCAGTGAGATTCAGCACATAATATAGGGTCTGTACTAAGCCGCCTGCATATTCTGTACTTCTGCAGATCAGAAGAATACCCTTTTCCACTTCTGCCAAAGAACACAGCACTCCTGTACTTCACAATACAGAGTTTTAGTGTCAGCTTTTTACAACTATGTGAGAACTTTACTGTTATAACACCCAAGAGAAAGAGATGGATTTTCTCTGTTGAAGCTCCTCATAGCATCTAGATTTTTTTGTACATTCATGCCTCTACGTTGCCTGTGGCAGTCTAGCTAGGAAGCTAGAGGAAGCATTAAGGTTATATCAAGTTTCATTTTAACTCTCATTTAACAGCATGTTGATTATTGTTGGGTCACATGGCAGCTACAGAATTGCAACATTTTCAGCTAGTTCTGTGCTGTCACCCGCAAACAGACTGTGAAGGTTTAAAGGTAAACTGGTAGGAGAAATGAACCCAACACAAAAGAGATTATAATTCAGAGTTACAATGTAATAAAAATATTACAATAAATGCAATGGCACAAAGAGAAATTGGTTTTAACCCACAAAATCCAGAAGTATAACACAGCCCCCTGGGGCACAAACACAATGGTGTTTGTTAGCCCCTCAGCTGAGCCCCACATGGTTCCCCTGAGGCCAAAGTAAAAGGAGGTGAAAAACCTGTTGGTGCAGATGACAGCTGTGGTCTGGTCAAGAGTGGTGGTCTCCTCCTGTTGAGGTTCTGGTCCTCCCTGGATCTGACAAGCAGTACCAGAAATCCCCAAGCCCCAAGACTATATATGCTCAGGTTCAGGTGGGAGCACTCAGTACCCCCCTCAGGGCAGGGAGTTCTGCAATGGGTGGAACTCTGTGAGTTATGGGGTATTTTTGGAATCCTTGATGGCCCATTAGCAGACATGACCCTCAGGCTGGGTGTGAAGGTGCTAATGGCTTCCCAGAGGGGAGTTATCACAGCTCTTATCTCACAGGCTTCTTTAACACTCACCTTAAATCCTGAGAAGTTGGGTGTGCCCTGGGCAGCAGCTGCAAATGGTCCATTGTTAGTAACAGCTTGTGAGAGATTACACAGAGGGTGGAGAATACACAGCTTTGGTCACACTCACACAGTGGTCCTGCTTGCTGAACCAGGACATAGATAAATAAACACTATCATTTTCTTCCTGAAAGCCTCACACTGACCTGCATATTTTCTTAGTATGTTTCAATTTCCAACAGTTGATGCTCAAAGTTTGTCCAAATGAGTAAGCATTTGCATTTGAGACTGTTTCCCACAACAAAAGGACACAGTTTCTGAATGTGACCTTTTTGTTTTCTCTTTGAGCTTCATTATTTGCTGTGCAGATGACATGTTGCTGTTGCAGTTCCCTATTTGTAACTACCATTGCCACTAATCCAGTAATTTCTAGCATATATTTTAGGGCCATGTCAGCCAATCATGCTTTTTGAGTGTCACATTTTGCATACCACACACTAAGCAAGGCTGCAAACAACATTGAAACTGTGCAGCTCTCACAGGCCCATTAACATTCTTAATTGGATCAAAGAGTCAGAACTTCCTGCGTTTCATTTGCTCTCCATTTGGAGACACATTTTTTACTAGTAGTACATACAAACTACATAGATACATCATGGTCTTTGACAATTGTACTTAGTAAATACATAGCCTCATGAAGATTAGTTTTATATGGGCTAACCTGTCTAACTTCTCAAGTGGCACAGGAGTCTGGTGTGCCTTGGGCTGCTGCAAATGGTCCATTGCTCTTGGGAAATGAATAGAGGGGATAGAATGCATAGCTTTGATCACCCCCACACAGTGATAAACTGGTCCTACCTGCTGAACTAGGACAGTCAACCTAAACATTAAAATAGCATTTGACATCAGGATGATCTCTAGACAAGGCTCCTCTCTACACTGAAACATCCTGATAGTCACCTCAAAGAGAAAAGGAGAAGTTAATATAAACATCCTACAAGTATAATACCATTAGGCATGGAGGAATTAAAAATTACTTTGGGTTGGTGTCCATCAAGCTGACTTCAAGAGGAAAACTGTCAAGAAGCTGGTAATGGGAATATCCTGAAGGGACAAGAGATATTTCAATTTTGAGAGACTGGACATAGTGAATGGAAGCAAAGGGTCAGGGCAGAGTTGAGGACTAGAAGGACATATGCTATTGGTTAAAGGGTATAAGATGACTTTGGAACAGTAACTCAAGCTTTCACACAGATGTACCAAGATGCCTACTAGGCTCTGAAGTTACAGAGAGATACACTTTAAGCATTAAGAATATATATACTTAATGTTAACAAAGACACAACATTTCCTGAGAGCAGTTATTGCTTACAGACCATAATCCGCTCTCTGTAGAAAATTTTCACTCTTTCTATTTGGTGTTTTTCTCAGATTTAACACATGTATTCTCAAAAAATAAAGATGGAGCCTGGGAATTAAGTGGAGAATAACAGTAAATCCTTGCAATGAGTAGAGAAGAAGAAAGCAGAAAAACCCAAGGAAGATATGTTGTCTATTGTGAATTTCAAAGCCATGTTTTTTGGTTTTTGTCATGATGCAGGTATTATTTTCACTGAGCATGACAAGATTCATGCCTTTAAATTATGGATAAATGTTATACACAAAATGCTGCTTTCGCTTTTCTGCATTTCTTTCTCTCACTCACCTCTCTGACATTTTTCTCAGTTTCTGACTTCAGCAGTTGAGAGGCATTTATTGTCAGGATCTTCTACCCATATTTATTCAAACAGAAGAAATGCATTCAAACAGAAGAAATACACCTTACATGTAACTGTCCAGAGAGAAAGAAAATCATAAAAGATGTATTTCCAAGTTGCTACAAAGCTTCATTACATAAAGGGCTTGCAAAAGAGAAAAGTATTATCTGGCAAGAAGGTTGAAGAGCAGGCGGTATTGCTTAAAATCCCTTGGTTTCTGCTTCAGCCTGTATATAAACTATCCCTCTAGAGGCCAGCAGAGTACCAAAAACCAGTCACCAGGAACTAGACCATAATACTACCATAGACCAAACTCTTGTCCAAGTTATTAACATTTAAGAATTCTTCCAGCTGTTCAAAGGCTGCCTTTTGCATTGAGACTAAACTGTCCTGCACTTACAGCAGGAATGTAAAAAGCATGCCATAGCATTACCTTTACCATGGATCTGGATTCCTTACATGGGGTAAGGGATGTTAGAGAGTGCTCACCAAAACAGACATATTGCCTTCATTCTTATAGGGAAGATCTGACCATTTAAGCAGTGTGTTGAGATTAGTGCATACTTAGGACAAGCAGGGTTTATTGTGGTCAGAAACAGGAATGGGACTTCAATATACTTCAGCACTGATTTGCTGTTTCTGAATTTTGTGTCTTGATTTTACCACATGCGTAAAAGAGATACTGCAATACTTAGAATGCACAGCTGACCTGGGAGAAACACCTTCTGCCTCACAGAAGTATGCAATGGGAACATTAATTTCTGCAACCTGGAAAAGCCCCAATTTAAAGTGCAATGAGTGAGAGATTTGCCAAATGAAACAGATATATGCATGCCTTAGGGGTTTTTTCTAATGAGTGCACTGATTTAATGTTTTCACTTTAAGCAGGTTTTACTCTTGAAAGCTTGTTCCTGCAGCCCTCACACAGTCAAAATCCCACAGAAGTTTGCTTGAGGAAAGCCTTGAGATTCAATTTTGTGTGTTTTCTCTTGGTGCCAGGAAATACTATCCTTTTAATTAGGAGGTCCATTTCTTTGATAACTGCTTAAGTGGCTTCACTGCAATTTCATCTCTTTAGTTGTCATCCAGCACCTGGGAGGTAAGGAAAAAGGAAGCAAGGACTGAATTTTTCCATCAATTCTGCAGAGGGATATTTCTGAGACACTGTACTTTTGTGGGTGGGCGGATGGATAGATAGACAGAAAAGGGAGTTTCCTTTATGGGATTCCAATAATTGGTATGTGGTTTACATTCCATTCATCTGAAGGACTCTTATTTTAATCAGAAACAGGCTTGGGCTACTAAACTACCTCTAGCGTTCAAAACATGTCCATGCTTTCAGCCAGTGACTTTTCTCACATCCATCTTTTCTTTGACACCCACAGGCCCCTAAGAGTAATGTGGTCATTTACCACCAAGAACTCAGCATCAAGTCCTATAATGGGAATTGGTTCAGAGCCCTCTTTCAGGCAGAGGTTTTCTGATTGCTAGCTTATAAGGAGAAGCATTTTAAAGTGTGGTATTTGAAATTGGAATTGATTTCTCTATGTGGGTTTTGGTGGTTTTTTTTTCCTAGGCTCATCCAGCTCTGGGAAAGCCTTGTCTGGACAGTGTTGTTGAGGTCTGGCAGCTTGGTCTTAGTAGCCAGATACTAATGCAGACAACTGCCGAGAAAAGCTCCATATTCAGCAGCTGAACTCGCTGCTGTGCTTTGAACACAAAGGAACGGCAGGCTAACACCTTGTCCTTAACTAGTTAGACTAAATAAACAACAAAAACACACACACAAAAAAAATTCAGCTTTGGAGCTTTTGAAAATTTGGAGGTCTTCAACATCAACTGCTGTCATTCAAGGGTAGGGAAAATGTAATGACTTGTAGTGCCTTGGTATTCTGAACTCTCTTGACCCATTGTAATAGGTCACTACAGTAAACCCTAAAAATTTCTCCAAATCTCACCTTTCTTCTTTAGCTAAGTTGTTTCACTGTGCAGATTTGTTTACCCTTAACTTTTAGTTATGGATGCCCCAACAAATGTATCTTTTCTCTGTCTATGCTGTCTAACCTGTCCAGACAGTAACTGCACATGCTTTAGCAATTCCATCCTTGACCACACTAAGTGCTCCATGTCACAACCCCCTCCAGTGCAGGTCTGTCAAGCAGTACAGTGGGAGATCTGCTGCAGGCAGATCACACACTACACAATCTAAAAATTGTAGAACAGTTTCACAGCTCAGCTGTATGTTAACATGGGTCCATCACATTTGCATGTGCAGTTTACCTGCCTTGTGCCTCACTTTTCCTGTGGCAAGAAGGTAACTAGGGACAGATGCAGATTCTCAGTCTAGTAGGTTAAGCCTGCTCCCCTCCTCACACAGAAGATGTGATTGGGCACTGGCCTGTGGACACAGGCAAGAACTGCACGAAATCCCCTTTTCTTTCCAGCTCCATGCACCCTGAAAAGACAACATGAAACATGGCTTGAAAACTCATCAGTCTCTGGCCTGTCCTAGGCAAGTAAGAATTGTTAATGTCATTGAAGGACATAAAACAATCAAATGCCTCTTCCTTCTCCCTTGTGATTCAATCAATGTTCATTTCTCCACTGTTTATTCAAAATGTAAGACCCTTGGGACCTAATTTAACATTAGCACTGGGAGGTGAGAAGTGTTTGAAACTGCATTCTGGGTTGGAAACATCGTGGTAAAACCCTCTTTAACTGGAAGATTTCCTCTCTCATGCAACAATGAAGCAGGAAAAGAAGTCTGCTAGACCTCTGAGAGGTGTGGGCCCACTCTGTGCTAACCAGGGCAAGGAGATAATTGTTCACACTCATAACAGAATGCCTTCACCAAATTATGTTACTGCACTTTGCCCCATCTGGGCTTTCATAGATCCTGATCTCTCAGGATCCAACATCTCCTCTGAGATTCACTTTGAAAAGATTATTTCATCTTGATTCAGTTCAGAGATGTAATGAAGTTAATTCTGTAAATACATGGGTCATGCACAGGGTCACAAAATATGGCAGGTTGGAAGGGACCCACAAGGATCATCAAGTCCTGCTCCTGGCTCTGCATAGGACCATGCTCAAGAGTCACACCACGTGCCTGAGAGTATCATCCAAATGCTTCTTGAACTCTGTCAGGCCTGATGCTGTGACCACTTTCCCAGGGAGTCTTTTCCAGTGCCCAGCCACCATCTGGGTACAGAACCTTTTTCTAGTCTCCAACCCAAACCTCCTTGACACAACTTCAGGCCATTCTCTCAGGTCCTGTCACTGGTCACCACAGAGATCAGTGCCTGACCCTCCTTTGCCCCTCACAATGAAGTTGTAACTGCAATGAGGTCTCCCCTCAGTCTCCTCTTCTCCAGGCTGCACAGACCAAGTGACTCACTACTCCTCATATGGCTTCCCCTCAAGGCCCTTCACCATCTTCACTACCCTCCTTTGGACGCTCTCCGAAAGCTTAATATATCTCCTATATTGTGGTGCCCAAAACTGCACACAATATGCAAGGTGAGGCTGCCCCAGTGCAGGGCAGTTGTAGAGCTGGCTACACTGCTAATTTAGAGCAAATCTATCAAGACCAGAGATATTCTGATCACTGAATACTAGATTGAAAACAGGATTTGGAGTACTCAACCCTGTTCTGGCCAAATAATTTCCAATTAAATGAATAGTAATATTTTGTTTGTTTTGTTTTCTTTATGCCATGAAACAAACCATTATTTATTTTGAATGCTGAGATTGTTATCACAGAGATAGAATGTGCTACAATAATGCTTTGCTGATGACATTCACGGTGTTCTAGGGGAGAGCCATTTACTTATTTTGGACACCAACACAGCTTGATACAAGGTGTCTTTGGATTCATCTTTTTGGCGTTTACTCTAGTGTTTGCCTCACTTTGGATTATAAGAAGGTGAAAGAATAAACTGTGACCAGAACACCACAGGAGACTTTTAACAGCACAGTCAGTTCATTTAATCATTCCCCGGTGTTCTCCCTGGGCGGATCAGACAGCACCATGACACACTAAGAGCTATAATGCAGACTTTAATGTTAATTAAGGTATGACTGCTGAAACTTCTGCCTTTTCCCCCCCTCTCCTCTCTTGGCTGGCCACAACTGTTCAAGTGTTGCTGAAAGTTATTCTGCTGAAGCATTAAAAATGCTTAGCTAAATAGGTTAGCTTATTTGCTTTTGCTGATAGTAGCAGTCCACCCACAGAGCCTTTTCAAATCACTTTGGTGTTTTGGAAACTGGATAAGGGATTTATTCAGTGACGTGCAAGTTTGTCTGAGCCAGGAATGAAGCGTGCATTTCATGAAATGAGAAATAACCTCAGACCACACACAGAGTGTAATTTCTGAACTCCAGCTTGGGTGCTCTCTTCCCCTTGTCCCTGCACACACATACACACACCCCTACTAAAAAACCAGATGATGACTGACATCCCTAAATCCTTTAAGCATTCTTTTACAGCTAAGAGCAGAGGGAGGTTTTCAGAGCTTAGGTGGCTCATTATTAGCAAAAAGCGATGAAAAAATGGATTAGTACAGTATGTGCATACCATGCCAAAGAGAAATAGCAAAAAGCCTATGCCATCTAAACACAGCTTTCAAGAGGACAAATTGCTGATGCAAACATATTAAAGCTATTTTTACTGCATAGGGAGATGAGGAAGTCCTCCCCACAATCTTCCTAAAGACTAACGTTGGTTCTGTCACTCCTTGTTTAGTTAAGCTAAAATCACTGAGTGTTTCAAATATTATTTTCCATTATAATCCAGAGAAGTAAAACAGGCAGGTAACTTTATTGCATATTAAAAAAATCACACCCTTTCCTCTCCTAAGCACACAAACTATACTACACGGATCATGAGAACAAACTACACACAGAAAGGGCAAAGGACAAACCTTTCCACAGCTGTTACTCCATTGCTTCAATACATCCTCCTAAGCTTAATTCTCCACAGCCTTAGACCAAGTGAGTGCAATGAGACAGTGGCCAAACCCTTGCTCAGCTCTCCTTAAATATTTCCTTTATGCTGGACTAAAAAATGCAGCTCTATTGCATTCAACATGTAAGTTCCCCAGCATTACAATTGTAGCACCACTGCTGAACTGCCCCTGCAGAGCTTAAAAGGAACAAGCACAGGTACTTACAGGCCGACTTCTGTACCACCTTCATTGCTTTGTACCTGGTCAGTAATATGATCACAACTGTGCCATTGATACTATCTGCTTATGCATACAAACATACTTCTGTACTCATATTATATGCATTGCTGGTACTTCCACCAATAGTTAAGTTGCTTAACACTTTGTTATAGGACCTTGCATTTAGTTATTTGTAACTTTGCCAAAGGCTAAGTGCTTAAGCTGAAATTGTCCATGCTGACTTCCTGTGTCAGGCTGAATTTTTCTGGTAAGTTTCAACTGAACAGTACAGCTGTTCTGAAAAGGGAGCTAGAGGGGAGTAATCTCCCTTTCCCTTTTCAACAGCCATTTCAGAGAGAGAATCTGTTTTGTCTGCATGTTTTGGGGGAGATACTGTTGGTGGGAAAAGGAGATACCTTACTGTAAGGAATCAGATTGTGAGGGTCATGCCCAGTACTAGCCTTCTGAAAACCTGCCAGATTTTAGCCAAGTTCTAAACACTGTGGCTTATGCATGTTCCATATAAATCTCCTAGAGAGAAGCACCATTATTTTCTGAACACTCTACAAAAACAGAAGACTACCTTGACCTCACACACCTCCTCCACCACTAGATTAGGTGCACATCCTTCTCACAGATGAACTGAGTGTCCTCACAATTACAAAAGGATTTATTGAGCTGTTTGGGTCTTTTCAGGCAATTTATGATCCTGGCCCACAGAAGCTGCTGTGGCACCAGAACTGAGAGTAGAGAAGTTCTGCCTTTTATTCCATCAATACTCATTGATGGTGCCCATGCAGTACAGTTGAGGAAGCTCGTTAGCTTGGAAACAAGCCCAAGAGTTTGGGCTGACAAGAAAGAAATACAAAAGCAGAGCAGGCTCCAAGAGACAGATGCCACATAGGCAGGGCATAATGATCCATTGCATTAATACACAAACACTGTCTCCAGACTGCAGAATAGAACCAAGATTTCACAAATGCCTGCACTCTTTTGTTTTCAACCAGTTTCTGTGACATCTACTAACAACTACATCCTTTCTTCCCCAACTGGCTGGTTCACAAAAGAGACCATAACCTACTGCTATTAGTCATTCTGTTGCCTTAAAGACTGGAGAAAAAGACCTCTAGGCCAATTTAGTAGGAGATAAGATAAAAGAGAAGCTTTAATGAGTTTTCAGGCTCTAGGAATACATATCCATGCACACGCCCTCTGACCCTGGCTCTGATTTTTAAAATAATTTCCATCCAATCCCCATTCTGCCACCCCACAGTTCTGCCCTGTTCCACCCTCCTGGGACACCCCATTGGGAATTCAGTCTGTGGGAGTTTGGGAGGCCTCCTTCTTCATCTTATTCTTCCCCGTAGCACGCTGGGTCCTTGGAGGCCTTCCAGAGTTCTGGGCTTTGAGGTCATTCTGCCTATGTTTATGTTTCCTGGTGCAGGCCTTAAGGTGTTTTTCAGCATTTCTACCTTGAAAAGAAGACTACACAGCTAATGGAATTTTGAGGGACTGATATAGGATGGGGTTGGTATGTGTAATCATTGAACTACTGGGGTTACTTTTACTGGTACATTAAAATCTACTACCTCTAAAATCTACAAAAATTTAAGAATCAAAAACAAGAAACAAAAAAACTCTGAGGCATCAACTCCAATTGGTCAAGTAATTGAAATTTTGATTCTAAATGTTGATTATGTGGGAATCAATCTCTTCTGAGTAAAAGAATTCTTTTTTCTTTATGGTTTATCTGAAAGTTTTCAAAAAGCACCTTGTCAAAACTGCGCTAGAAAGAGTGAAGTTATAAAAACACTCAGAAGTTGGAAAACTACAGCATTACACATGCTCATGCATTCTGGCATAGTCTTCCACCATATGCTTACTGATATGAACTTTTCCCAGGAACATCACCATCTTTCTCTTTAGAAATGCTGTGTCCTTTGCAAAGACCCATTTATTTCTTTGCCTTTCAGATTTGCAGTTTTTCCCTGGAACTGTCTCAGCTCAAAACCAAGAATGAAGATACCTAGGTTGCATCACACAGATCAGCTGTAGCTGTGAAGCACTGTGGGCTCCCATCTCAGTGCATCCAAACCAAGCTACTGGGCAGCTATAATCTTTTCTAGTTAATTCTCAGTTATCTGCCTGAACAAAATCAAAAGGTAAAGCCAGATTTGTATCACAGACTTCATATCTGTTATGCTGCTGGTTTATGTTATCCTGCAAGGCCAAGAAAGAATGTTCTCTGCTACCAGAAAGAACAGACTCACTGCAGCTTTCCAGATGTTCTGGACACACACTTCTCATCTCTGAAGGAATGAAACAACAAAAGATAAACCAGTGACAAGCCTAAAGTAAAACAACACAATTACAGAGGGTTTTATTGGTCACTCTAAATCTTAAACACAAAATCTTCTAAGATGACCCTTGGGATTTCCATGGTGAGGAAAGTAAAATAGAAGTGTCTTGTTATATTTTTTAAACACCTTTAAAATTTCTGTAATTATTTTCTTACCACGATTTTTTATTTTGAGACACATCATCCTCAAGACTACCAGGACACAGCTGTTTTTTCTCATGGTAGAAGATAAGACTTCATGTATGAGATGAAAAACTATAACCACACTGAACTTACCACTGCAGCCTAAAGACCTAACCATGCAGAGTAAACACTGCAGCATTGCAAAAAGGCCTAAACCATTGTCTTTCCTGGGGTAAAGGTGGTAGAACAGTTTGAAATTCTGGACACCACAGTCTCCAGGTGCAAACAGGTTCCACGTCTTTGATTTTTTCAGGCACTAGCTAGGTTACTCTTCCTTTTACAGGCATTCAGGAGTGTTAGTATATAGAGTGCCTGAATCAAGGGGTAAATGCAAACACCATTTTAAATAGTTTTCCTCATTATTAAAGAGAGATATTTAATGATTAAATATTAAATTACTATTATTTTACCTTTTCCATTACATAAGCAACAGTAAGTCCAACTTTCACCTTTGAGTGTCTTCCTACTGCTTCTATTTCTTTCAGTGAGGTGGAATTTACAATGAGAATCCCTTAATATATATCCAGAAATGTTTCAAGAGAAATACCACAGTTTAGGTCAAGCACACTTTCCTATTTAGTTTCTTCTCAAACTAAACAGAAGACTGTACAGTTTAAGAACAAAGTAAGAGACTACATGGTGTCTTCTGTTCAGCTTACAAAGAATCAGAGAGATGAATGCTACTGAATTGAGAGGGATGCAAGGTAAAATTTTTTAGTGGTTTCTCAGGGGCCTAAGGGTTCTGAGTTTGAAATAAAAGCCCATGAGATGGTAAATTACCCCAATACAACAACTTCGTAACACCACAAAATTCTAAACAACAAAATTATTCTATGTTCCCAAGGTTCAATCAACATTATGTAAAGTACAAAGGTAAAATCCCGATTATTTTTTTTCTCACAGGCCTAAATTACCTATTTGATACACTCATAATTTCCCTTAGTGTCATAATTCTGATTCATGCATACATATACATGTATAGTATATAAATATTGTACATATATGTAAGTATATATATAACATACATATTATATACCTCTAATGATTAGGGCATACAGTAATGTAAAGTAATAATGTCCATTACAAGGAACTTAGATTCTGTTTGTCCTAAATACTGCAGAGTGATGCATCAGAATCAGAGCAGAACCTCAACATTTGACCAATGAGAAGATATTCCTTGATACTCCATCCAAGTATAAGACTCTTAAATTAGAATTAGCTTATTCTAATTACAGCAATTTATATAAACACAACTACAAAACAGTGGGTGGCAGACAGAGAGGCAAGAGGAGCACAAATTCCTCTAGCTACGCTATCAGGTTATCTGCATATAGAAGGACCAAGACAAGTTAATCTCTGAGTCTACTCTGGAAATGATGAGACCAAAGCAAAAAAGTTTTAAGAAAACAGATTTCTTAGGGGTACTTAAATTACATTTCCAATGAGACCACAGTAGGGATTTGTTTTCTTTGCCATAGAATTATAAACCAGAACAACCATTAACTGTGACAGAACTTCCATCATAGCCTGAATCACAGAGAGGCAAGTGCTGGGTGATAGTTGTGACCAGTTACCTCAAACAATATAGACATCTGGTTTTTGTTGGGTTTTTTTCGGAAGTAACTAGCATAGAATGACTTTCAGGGTGATATGGGAGATCATGTTTACACAAGCATTCACTTGATGGAAACAATATCAAACCAAAGTGAATAAAATCCCCCTAGTGTAAACAGTTCTGTTGAAGTAAAATACAGATTCATTTTGAGTAGAGTACAGATTCATTTAGCACCCCAGGTATACCCACTGCTTTGCCATTGTCTTTAATGGGTGCAGCATCAGGGACTGAGAATGTTGACATCAAATATACAACCAATGTTTAGCCATGTAACATACTACAACAGACCAATGCAAATTGTAAGGCAATCAGACCACTATGTGCATTTTCAGAAAGCAATGCTTTAGCGCAGCAGGCCTGTTTATGCTCCAGTCAGTGTAAGTTATGTGTGCAGTCTCAATTAGTCATATTGAGTGTCAACATACACACAAGGTCAGGTTCTGACCACGCAATTCGACCCTCTCAGCTCAAGCAAACTCAAGAGAACTGAGAAATCTGTCCTCAAGTATCACACATATACATCATGCTTACATTCAATTATGTCTTTTATTTTAGAGCACCATTTTCACTTGGTCTTTGAAAAAAGGAAATCCAGCCTTTTGGATGCCAACAAAGCCAAAACCAACTCTAAAGCCCTTCAGTCCTTTTGTTTGAATGTACTTTCTTCCTCTTTCAGAACTAGCAGGCAGAATCTCACAAAGGATACAGACTGACTTAGTCATTTAGTACACTACTATGATCCACACATGATCTACAGGGCAACAGGCCCACCTCTTCAATGTTCTGAATCGCTGCCCACCTCTCTCTTCTGTAACCCACTTTCAAAAGCAGAAATTGCATTTCCTTTGTTATTGTAAGCCAGTTATCTACTTTTCAGGTGCCTTTATCAGGAAGGTAGTTTCTGGCATGAAATCTGCATAGGTGGTCATCACTCTTTCTACAGAATGCAAGTCAAAATGTACTGAATTGGGGAACATGCAAAGAGTTCACAGAGAGTTTTCACATTACCTCATTTGTTGCACAAACTGGATTGTATGCAGTGAATAAGATACACAGGGCACAGCACAAACAGAAAATATGTAGCAGCAAAGGCAGTTAAACGCTTCCTTGGAAGAAGAGAATCCTCTCCCGCTTCTGCAGTTGAGATTCCTAAGGAAGTAACTTAAATCATCTTTTTCTTAATGTAGTAACTATAATTATTACCTTCAAAGCACCCTGTGATACTTTGATCATGCTATTACCAATTACCCTTTCATCCTATTAATGCTGTTTTTACCTACTGTGCTGAAGCCAGGGCACTGATATCAGTCTGCCTTACAGTGCTTGAAGTCGTGACCTGCTGAAGGTGAGCAAACACATCCTTTCAAACTGCCTTAATACGTTCACAAAATGTTTGCATGCAAACCCTGACTCTCTCAAACATATTTGTAACTTGAAATTATTCAGTTTCCCTTCCCCAGATCAAATATGAAGTCTGTGTACCACAAAGCTACCCCTAAATGCAGTTCTAAGCATAGCCCCTATTTGCAAAAAACATTTAAGATCCAAACTACACTGCAAACCACACTCAGAACACACAACAGTGTTTTAAACTAGGTCTGGTGACAGTTTTGCTGAGATGGCTGCATTTGTTAGCATAGGCAAGGCCAGATTTCTTACTCTTTCATAGGCAACTGATTTTATTTCCAGGTAAAAAATTTTCACTGAAAGCAACAAGAACTACTGGTATCACCTGCTTTGTCAGGGACCCAGTGTCATACCCATACAACCCTCCCTGTGTAAAAGAACATGGGAACTGCAATAGGGAACAGTAAAAACCTAACAAGGCATTTCCACCTGAAAGCAATGACTCCTACTGGATGATTTATATTAAGATCAGGTGACAACTACCAGGCAGCTATTTCCATATGCTAGGAAGCTGCTAAGAGTTTTCCTGTAGCCCACGTCTCTTTGCAACTCTGCAGGAACTTGCACACGGAAGCTGTATGAACTCCACATTACCATAATCCTAAAGACAGCATCCCCCAAAGGCTCCTTCATTTTCAAAGCCAAAAAAAATTATAATCACAGATTTTTAAGAAGACAGAATTGATCTCTTCAGTTTTAATATTTGAAGGATCTGTCTTCAAATGTAGGTAAAATTCTTCTTTTAATTTTTTCAACTTCTTTTTAAATCATACAGCCATCTGCTTCATGTCAAAAACATTTTGCAAACAGATGCCTAGGGCAGTAAATTGCAGTATTTATAGCTTAGGTGATACTTTCTTGTAAAATACACTATATTTGCACAGGAAGTTATGGAGTCCATAAATCTTAGTTCAAGACATCTTCCCACAGCTCCATTCAATTGCAGATAACAAATATATTGCCACAAACATACCATCAGTATTGGGCTATGGAAATTTTGATTTATGCATATCATCACCATATAGAAGAGAATTCAGTCAGATTTTGCCCTCCCTAGTGTCTACTGATTCAGATCACGACTGACCAACATGGTGCTCAGGTAAACCCTCTCTTAAGTGCACTGCTATCAGCTGAAATCAACATTTTTCAGACCCTTCTAGCCCTCAAATTGAGACTTTATCAGCCCCTTCTTCTGGCCTAAAAAAATAAGACAGTTTTATCTACGCAAGTTTGAACAGGTGTTTTCCTTTCCTATTCTTGATTATATATGATACTGGCATTATACAACCTTCTAATATTTACCCTTACTAAGTTTCTTCACCTATTATCTAACTTCAGTTATCTTTGGTGCCATTTAAGCCACTTAATTCCTTTTTTTGCTATAGACAGAAAGGGACGATTCCCTTTCTTTATGTAGCAGGCTTTTACATATTTTATGACCATATTCTTTATTCCACCAAATCGTCTCTTTCTTACCTTGCCTCTCTAAGCATACGCATGCTAAACTGTAATGAAATCCAATACTCAAGCCACCCACAAAAGGCCCTAATTTATGTTCTATTTATTAACATCAACAAGAAGGGTATAGATATCCCCTGACTTAAGCTGACTTCCTTCAGCTGTATATAATTCAAATGTACAAACACCTAACAGTTTACAGCTTCTTATTTTCTTAGTTCAGGCTTTTTTGAAAAGCTGCTCCAACTGACTATCCTAAACTTCAATAAAGTGGTAACAGCATAGATTCAGAGAGAGAAAAAGTTAGGGAACACATTAATCATACTTATGTTAGCTACTGGTAAATACCAAGGCTTTTATTACTTTAACATTTATGCTAAATAAATACCTTGTTTCTGGGAGTTAGGTCAAATTTCCTAATCAGGATTTTTGGTGGCTTCCACTTAAAAAACATGCACAAAGCTTAACACAGAGATATAGTGCAGCCTACAGCACTTCCCGTGACCTAAAGAAGAAGGTGCTTCAGATCAAATTTAAGCTTATTTTCCAGTGGACAGTCATCCTCACCACAAAAACTACAACCATTCACAGAGTGCTGCTGTGTAGGTTCAGTGTTCAAGGTTTTAAATTGCATACCACCCAACAGTCACATAAATCAATTTACACAATATACTCAATGTAAACCCCTATACTAATACAGCATTACACCTGAAATTTACAATAATCAATGACTAGCATCAAGATCAGCAGAGCAACATGAAGCCCTGGTCTCTTCTGGTTATGTGTTGCAAGGTACTCTTCACATGAACCCATAAGTATTAAAAAATGTGATAGACTATTTGGCAAATTACATACTACACTGTATACTCTATAATCACTCCTCCAATCTGTGAAGAACATTGTTATTTGGAATCTTTATTACCTCCAGCATCCCAGAAGTAAGATAATAACCTTACTCCATATATACTGTACTGCATATTCCCAACAACTGACAAAGACATAAGTCTGTAAAAATAAAAAGGGAGATGAAAGTATAATGACTGATGAATTTCAACATCTGGCATCATTTAACAAAAAAGACCAAACAGACAAAAACTGGCAGTTCTTCACATCAAACAAGCTGAGAAACAAACTGTCATAGAACACTGGAGATCTAGAAGTTCCACAGCTTCAGAGATGGAACAAAACCATGGAGGGTGGGAACCCATCAAAAACTACTGGACACAAAGACACCCCTGTCTCAGGAAGTCCCCCAGTCTCTAGTACCTCAGCAAATATGTGGAATATCACTGTCAAATCCTGTTATTGTTAGACCGTGTTGAGATGACTGAGGGTGTCTAAATATAAGTAAAGAGAAAAAAATTACTAAGTATGGCTATTGAGCCTAGGAATATAATCAGAATTAAAGAAAGCAAAAATAAATCAAAAAACTTAGAAAATTTTAAAAGTTTAATTTAAAATGAATATATCATAGCTTACAATACATAGTCCATATGCATTACTATGCACATATACACTATAAATTGCATATGTAATTACATACATATTCACACCTGTAAAATGTAATTCTCTATCACTATAAATATGAATTTATCATTTTGCCTTTCATTTCATGGAGTTAAAATGTTTCTTTGCATCCTGCTAAAGTTCTTTGATGTTCAACGACAATAATTAAAGTGCAGCTCACATAGAAAACTCTCATTTTACTGTGTTACAAGATTTAGCAGTGGATGGTTCATCTGAATCACCTGCACTGTATCTTTTCCATAGAAAATTTTCATTCGTTTTCCAAAGAGAACCTTCACACACTTCTCCCTGTTCTGTCACTGTGGAATGAGGCACTCTTTCACACAGCTTCTCTGTGACTGCTATGTCTGTGAGCTTTCTGAGGCTCTCCTCATCCTGCTCATTCAGTAAATCCCAGAAATCTTTTGGTCTCCCCTTTGGTTTTTCTACTTGCCCTGAAAAGAACCTCTTTGGTGATCCTGTAGGTCCATTTGCATCATTTCTGAAGAGGTCATTGAGAATAGAGGTATCTCCAAGTAAGTCCACAAAAGACTTTTTCTTGTAAATCTCAGCTTTCCTCTCTCCTTTTTCTGACTGAGACAGGGATCTTTTTTTTAGCAGCTGTGTTCCTTCTGAGTCATGCTGTCCTTCACAACCTTTTAGAGGTAGCACCTCTGATTTACTGTTTAATGAGCCAGATGCCATAAAATCCTCAAATCCCTGTCTGTTTCTCCTTTCAGCATGCTGAGTAGCAACTGCATCAACAAATACATCTTGCAAGCAGGAGGCATTGTGAAACCCCTCTGCTTTTCCTTTACCGTTCTGCTGGGTCTGTGTTACTGCAGTTCCACTCAGAAGTAGTCCTTTAGCT
>JAWWLZ010000094.1:32941554-32962378 GCA_035041345.1 Poliocrania exsul
CCTAAAGTTAGTTGAGGCCTAAGATAATCAAAAAAAATTATACCTAGCCAACCTTAAAACATTTTGAAGATATGAAAGTCCACAACACAGCCACAAAACTGCATACTACTGAGACAAGGATTATGACAACACGTAAATGCAAAGTCAGAAGGGTAATTACTGAAATTTTACACATTAAGAGATGTTTTAAAATTAATATATTCATCCTGATATCATCCTGCTCATCAAAAAGTATTTAACCTAAGCTCAAAAAGTTACTGTTTATGACCAAGTCCAATGTGAGATCATGATCATGTAACGATGTATAACCTATGAGTTATGACCAATGTGTGGGCACATGTTAAATTAATACTGACATTTATTCACAGAAATGTCCAAGAGACGTAAGAGATAGCAGCTAATTTTTAATATCATTCAGTGTGATTTAATGGTATCTTTACTCTTCCAGGCCATATTATAGACCTAACTGCTTGCTTCCCTAAGTACCTGAAAACAGTGTTCAGTCATAAGCATTCCTATAAATGCAATACTCCTATTAAAATCAACTTTTTCAGGAGAAAAAAACCAAATCTGGTTCCAGAGAGAAACCGTTACACAATTACATACATTTAAAAAGAAGACAGTATTGAACAGACCAATGATTTGGTGGGAATCATTTTCTGATTGTCTGACTACAACAAGTAAATATCCATGTCTGCCAGAGTTCCACAGAAACTGAAACTTTCAATAGTCTAAACCAACTGCACTCCTTTCCACAATTCCCTAAATGAAATCTTCTAAACAACAGGGCAAAAGTATTATCAGCCTAAAAACACATTGCTCCCATTTCCCACTGCAATATCAGGAACTAAAGGGACTGTCATGCTCTAGTCCATAGTCCACAAACTCATCTTACCTCTTCTGAGTTGCAAGAAGCATTCTCTTCCTTTAGCCATGTAGTTGCTGTCATGACTCCTGCTTCTACCTTCCCTTCCCTCTAAAACAATCAAATATGTTAACATAAAAAGATTCAGTTTTTAATACATATAAAAGACAAGCCCAGGAATACAAAAAAAGGGGGTTAGGGTTTTTTTTCTTTCTACAGAGTTGTAAGCACCAGAAGTACAATCAGCAAAGTCAAGACTAAATTCCTAGCACATGCAAAATAATAAAATTGAGGGAAGGATAGAAAGAAACCTGGAATAAAGCTACAGCAAGTTTCAAGATGCAAGCTAGCTGCAGCAAACATGCTGGATACAAAAAGGTGTAATTCTGCACATACTTAAAATCAGTTTACACTGTGGAATCGGGCCTAGTCTTTTCAGAGTAACTAAGAAATTAATTTTAAAATATGAAGCCTCAGTTATTTACTTCCACCCTATAACATTTTAAAATACAGCATTATAAAATACATTCTATTAAGCAGTTTTTGGCATCTCAAAATGTACTATAAGAAGGTTACTATGATCATAAAAATTGTTTTAATGATCAGAATCCTGGCTTAAAAGGTCAGCCTGAGCTACTGATGAATCAAAGGTATCTATGCATGAAGCTGACAATATGTGAATGTATCAAAACATAAGTAATTTTTATTAAGGAAAGAAATTTATATAATAAAATTTTTTCTGTTCTTTGATTTAAAAAAATTTATCTGGTCTACATCAAAGTGAGATGTAGCATGCCTATTTCATTTAAGTCACTGGATAGACAAGTACTGTTTCACTATTCTGTTTTATACTGTTTGCATTCAAAACAATAGCCAAAACATCTCATAAGGAAAGGAAAAATATAAAACTAAGATCCAAAATTAAAAAAATAGCACTTCACACCTCCAGGATTTCTTTGGTAAGACAGGATCCATGAATTCTAAGTTTGAAAAGGTTACGAATCCCAAAAAGCTCTCCTTGATGATCCTTTGATCCTTGCACTGCCTCGAAATACCGCTTGGCATTTTCACTTCCAACGACTGCACAGTGAAGTTGCTAAGACAGAACAACACAAGAGATTTCAGAAGTGTTTGTTGCAACAACACGTCAGAATTTCCTGGCATCCACATTATATACACAGCTTTAGCTGGAGCAGGGTGAAATTCCTAAGAGTGGATATTTTGTTTTAATTTCCTTGGCAGATGCTGGTATAATAGATTGTGATATAATATGCACCTGCTTGGTTTTACTGAATTTTTAAAAAATTAAATATTTAAATTCTTTTACTGCATTGTTGCCTAATATCAGACACCTACTATACACACTAGCGGCACTCCTCCATAGCTTGACTGCTCAACTTTCTTCAATACTAAATTATTACTACTTTTTTACAGTCCTTTCCACTGTATGCTTACTTGGTAAGGGAATGCAATACAAATGCAGCCAAAAAACCCCCCATCTACTCTCAGATTTATAATTCCTCTGTTTATTGCTGCTTATTCAACTTGGAAAATACAAGTCCGCTTGGGAAAAAAAAAACCAAACCAAACCAAACAGCACAAGAGCCTTTCAAGAAGTTTTATACATGCTTTTTGAAAATCCAAACAGACAATATCCAGGTCTCCTTTTCCTACAAGATCAGCAACTCCCAAGGCCTCTGTGAAGCTGGCTGCCCCTCCTTCAGGATTTTTGTCAATAAAGGTGGTTGTGATCTGCTGTTGCTCCTTCTGTCAACCTTTCTGAGACTTCTCCTACTGATACTTGCTGTTGAAATGAATCCTCAAAAGTACTTTACACATGAGAAACTTTGGAATAGGGTCCTCTCTAAGCTCTCCCATGAATGGGGATGTAAGGAATAAATCAAGTAAGTTTTTCTTTTTTGCAATGAACACTCTTTTAAATCTTGCTAAAGTAATGGCCACAGAGCAGTACAATTCATACTCCTGATATGTTAAAAACATAAATTATTAGCTTTTATGTTTTGAGACCATAACCCCTCAAAAATAGTTTCTGGACTTGCCATGCATTATATTTAACTTGCCTTACTAGTATATGATTTCAAGTACTAATACATCTTCTACTCCTTTTGACTTCTCCTTAACAAGTTTCCTCTTTTTTATTTACATCTTTTTGTCAAAATTAAGCAGAACTATAACAACTTTTTGGCTTCTACAAAACACTGAATTTAAGTGAGATAAAGCGAGATAAAAGTCACTGCTACACTTTTGAAAGTTGCATTTTTAAAGCAAGCTATACACATTGCTGGGAGCAGTTCAAGATTGGATTTTCCCCCTGTGGGTTTTCTATCTCTTCTGTAAAAATCAGACAATCTCAGAATTCTTATTTGTCACTTACTTAAATCCAAGGAGAGTAACAACAATCTGTTTACTACTCTATTTCCCACTCTTCAGCCTCCAACTCCCTTCTTGTAAGTAATCTAGTTACAAGTGCTTGTAACTGAAGAGTCCTTATCACCTCTCTATTATTTAAGGTGAAAAATTAAAATTATTAGGTTAATTCCTTAAATCTAATGAAGTTTTCTTAAATACCTAGCATGACTCACACTGAGGTGACCGAGTTTTCGTTTTCTATGCAATACACTCTTCAGGACAACTGTATGCCGCTGTTTTTTAGCTTTCTCCCAGTTTATGTGCCTATAATGTCAGAACTTTAAAGTCAATCATCTTATTCTTAACTTGCAACTTTTCTTGAGAAAAACATGTTCCTATGTCTTCTAGTTTCTTGTTATTCTAAATCCTGCTCTTTGCTGATCATGTTTCAGTTTGCTTATTTTTCTTTTTAATTCTGCTCTCATCAGGAAACAGTTGCTAGGTTATGTGTTCCCCAAACCATGCACTTTTCTGAATCTTAGGTGTTTATACTAGTTTAAGAATGGTATTCCCCAGTTTAGTGTTCCCACTGAAACACTGCAAATCACATGCTGCTTGTTCAATTGCCCTTTCCCCTTCTCCTCCCCCTGTGGCAGATTGAAGTGTACAAGAAAGAGGTGAACAATTCACATGTGGTGATTCACCACATGGAAACCCCCAACAATACCCAACCACTCCCTGCACCATGCTAAGTGACCTAGAAGGGATGCCTTCCCGAGCCCAGAAAATGATGTGAGGTGTCATGGAATAACCTCTGGGTCCTGGCCATGCCCCCTCCGGGTCCTGGCCATGCCCCCTCCGGGTCCTGGCCATGCCCCCTCCAGGCCACTGCGAGAATTAACCCTGTCCTGGTCAGAACCAGGACAAAGCCTAACAATGCAAGTCAAAAAATTTAGAGAGTTAAGCGATACAGGTTGAATATTCTGGCACGCAGTATGAATTCTTATCTTCGTAACAGCAGCAACTATAGGCCATTTCCATCCTCTTTTACAAGCAAGTTTTCAGAGTCACAAAAACTGTGATACCTCTTATTTTTATTCTATAGCACCAGTCAGATTTTTGCTTTACTTTCTCCAGACTTTTGTAAGAAAAAGCTGCCTGAATCAGACCACTGCAGACACTAACTACAACTATCACTGATGTATTTTACAAGTCTTCAAATAAAAATCAGTTCTCCGTATAAGCTAAAAAATGTATATTGCATAATTAAATTGTCAGTAGTTACAGAAAAACTGGAATACAAAAAAATTCTGTTCCATTCTTCTTACAATTGCTAAACGATGCATCTTTGTTTTGTAAGTTAAGTTAATAGCACATGTCATAAACGCGAGTCAAACCACAATTTTGCTACAGGCTAGATTAGCTTTCAGTGACCAAAACTGCTTAAAAGAGCTCCCAATTTAAACAGTGTGTGAACTATACCTGTTTATAAACCTGTCGCAAGTACATCATCTCTTCCACGGTTCCCAAGGATATCAATCTAAACACTTTAACAGCTCGGTGCTGGCCAATTCTGTAAGCTCTGCAAGGACAGTGGTACATCAAAAAACATTTTAAGAGATAAGAGAACTCTTAGGGGTAATAAATAAATAAACAAAACTATAGATAAATAAAAGCATTCTAATAAAACAGGACTACTCCACATCATGGTTGGTTGGGCTGTTTTTCCTAGTTTTCCCAATTTTCCTCAGTAATTAATTTCCTTTTCCTTTACCTTTAGTACTCCATGTTTCTCCCCAGGCCTATCCATTTTCCTCATTTTGTATCACAAGAATAGTCTCCCATCTCTCCTGGAAACCCATCTTTCACTTTGTTTATTTCACGTTTGTTTGGGGTTTTTTTTCTCTCCTCCCTGTCTCCATCTGGTCTTGTTCAAGGTATTCTATTTAAATTACATACAGAAATTAGCCCATGGATTACTTGGAACAGTCTGTTCTTCCTTAACTTTCTAAAGCACTTTACAAGTTACATCATAAAAACAGCTAATAAACCAGCAGTGTTCTATCCAAATGGCAAATTCTGAGACTTGTAATAGACTATATTCCATAAAACTTATGAGAGGCTGAACCAATTCATAAAAACATGATCTTACAAAGATTCTTTACAGATAGACCCAAGTACATGTATCTGACACACATATTTCTCTAGAACAGGTGCACATAAACACATATTAGAAATTAGAAAGACCCTTAAAATGGAATTACATAATTGCGTGAGATAATAGAAATAATTTTATTTCTGCTTCTAAAAATATATAAATCTACTGATTCTTTAAAACTTTCAATATTCTGTACTTCGGACAGCAAAAGGTCTGTCCTGAATTCTTAGGGAAATATCCCACAGTCAAAAAGCCTTGAAAGAAAAATCTGTCTTACTGAAACACTTCAGCAGCTAATATCAGAGCTAGAACTGAGAGCTGAAAAGACACTAATATCCACATGGGTGAAGCAGAAAAGAACATAAAGCTTGTCTTTAGCGATTCTGGAATTCAAAACATTCACTTGAACCAGGGTCAACTACAATGCAATTTGTCATGAAAAACAAGAAAAATGTCAGCTACACATAGACACTCTGTGAAGATCACACAAAGTTATACTAAAAATCACTTCCTTGAGGAAAGTTTTAGTTAGGCAATCAGATTGTGGAATGAAAGCAAAAGAAGAGCCCAATATGGATCAGCTTCTGTATTTTGAGAGCGTACCTATCAATTGCTTGAAGATCATTTGCTGGATTCCATGTAGGATCAAACAGTATAACAACATTGGCACCAACAAAATTAAGACCCAGTCCACCAGCCCTAAAAACAAAGGAAAAAAATAGAACTGCATTACAACAAAAAGAACACTGAAAAAAATTTTCTGTATTAGGTCGATGTTGGCATACCCTTCCACGACATACAAGAAGAACACAATAAAGATACTGAAAACAATGCAGCATAGCTTTGTCTTACTGTCTTATTAACAACCACCAAGTACTCAAACAACCACTTCTACAAAATACAGTCTTCTCGCCTAAATATCATGATTGTTACAAGCTGAGTCATAACCAATTGCTATCAACTTAATTAGTCAAAGTCCTGGTTGGTACTTCGTTCCCACTAAGTCCTGCACAGGCCAAGTCCCTCAATGAATATATTGAAATTCCTAATCATTTTTATGCCAGTTAACTTTATAGAAGCAGGAAAATTAGAAGTGAAATTTTAGTTCCTCTAATTCCAGTACATAGTTTCAACAATAACGCTAAACAGCTTCCACTAAAATGGTCACAATCTAGGGTAAGTTATACCTGTAAAAATTAACAACTGTTACAAGTGTATTTGTACAGTAAGTCTCTCAGCTATTAAAAGCACAGTTGTCCACACAGCTGCATATGAGCAATATTCATACCAGTCATTACAAGGCAAAAAGTCCCTGTCAGAAAATTGTCTGCTCTGGGGGTTAGGAGTCCCAGGTGTACCAGTTACACACTAAAACACTCAACAGCTGGAGTGTGCTCTCAGGTAAAACCTGGAAGCCAGCAAACAATTTGAGCGTGAGCCGAACGTGAGGCAGCTAACTACTGCATCCTACAATACTGCTCAGTTTTTAGAGTTTGGTATGTGCATAGTTGAATGATTTGATAGGAAAAAAAGGGAGGAAAATACCACTTCTCATGCAGCTGCAAAGCAAGAAAATACTGAATATTCTTTTTAACTGGCTCAACCAACCAAAGCACAAAAGAGACAAGTTCCTATACAAGCACAGGCTAAATACTACTATTAATTAAAATATTAAAACAATTATTCACATTGATGTAGCCATCACTAATTTCAAGTGCATTATTTTCTGGAAGGAGGTACTGTGAAATTGCAATAAGTCAATCCCATTTAATTTACCAAGCAACTAGTTTAATGGATGACTTTATATTCTGCTTGTTTAATGGAGACAGAAAAGGAAAGTTTCCAGCTATAAGACTGAATGAGATAGAAACCAAAAACTTATGGAGGCCCATCACTTTTTGGTTTTCAAGGAATCCATGTCAATGTAAACACAATTGTGGCCTTATCCTTCCAGGTGTGACGTGGTGCTGGGCTAGTTAAATCTGGAAAGGGAGAGGATATGGGAACCTGCCAATATTAACAGATGTTTCTGAAAGATGCATGTTCGCAAAGTTTGAAATGCTGAATAAAAATCCTTGTATTTTTTTCAGGATACATTGTGGTATTTTGAAAATTTAGTGTCTTTCTTTTTAGTGAAAACAGAATTTAGCCTCTTGTCTTCCCAACCCAACCCTGCAGTTGGACTGAAACGTAAGTCAACATGTAAAACAGTCCATAAAAATTAAACAGGATACTTAGCTTTATAATACTTTTACCTTTCAGTATTTTTTGGCATGAAAAAAAATTCAGGTACTCCAAAGCAGAAAAAAAATCGCACCTATATCCTTGATGGACAGAATGTATACAGTAGTCTGGGCACTGTAAAGCCTATCTTCCATTTTAACTATCATTTTAACCAGCTGTTAGTCATTCCTGCAATTTGGTCCATGCAAACTACTATAATATGGCTCAAATAAAGAGCTTTGTTACAAAGAACAGCTTTCAAAATATCTATCATCTTATTTAAAAATGCACAACTTAATACCTCAATGTTCAGAAGTTATAGAACAACACTGCATCAGGAAAGTTTCTATGAAAGCTTTGACTATGTAATTCTGTTTACCTAGGAAGTTTTTCATAGTTTCTACATTCTCTTTTTCAGTGAGATCTTGTGGTTCAAAATTCTTTGACTGTTACCATACGTGCATTAAAAGTTATTTGCAACATAGGCATGGAGAATTCAACTTAAATGAAGCCCTGTAAAAGTAAAAAGTAATGATCAGCAGTCTAGTAATGGAGAGTAACTGAGAATGTTGTTGCAGGTAGAAGGGAAGTGCATATGTAACCTTTCATGATAAAAACGACCTACAGATTTCTCTAAGCTCTTCTCTTTACATAACAAAGATAACTGAGCAGCAGAAACAGATTTTCATTAACAATTATTCTAAAGGAATTAATCTAGCAAAATACTGGCATAGAAAATCCAGAAACAGTGATTTAAAGGCAGGAAAACTTGCTGTTCTTATTTCTTCCAGAAACGTGGAACAGAACTGTGTTGACTGTGGTATTGTACACACAGAATTTCCCTTCCCCAGGCTAAGCAGCATAATTGGAGTGGCAAGCTCTGACAATTTCCTATCAAGTTACAGTAACTCCAGCAACTATTTTAATGTTTTAAGCATGCCCAAAAATACCCTTTTCTTCTTCCAAGTAAACACATATTTTCCCCAGCAATGTAAGGAAAGGACTGAAGTATTCACAAACAGATATCACTTCATGAGACTTAGAAGTTCCAACAGATGTATACGTATTTTTCTCCAGTGCTTGTCTGAAATTCATGATGTGTATCTAATGGTTTGATCGAATTTATGAGCTCTGAAGAAATCAAATATATATTCTCACAACACCTATAAAATATATTTATTCATAGAGTTATATTAGACATAGCTATCAATGAAGGCATTAGGAGTAGCCATATGACTATGCTTGGTACCTGTATTAACTGCAAGACTTGAGGTCAAGTTGATTTACAGAATGGTGCTTTCCGTTTTAAAAGTTGCATGTTTATTGTGCCAGTGAACATAATGGCAAACTCAAAATTACTGTGCAGGGAATTCATCCTTTGTAGAACTCACTTCTACAACCAAAACACTGTGCAAGTATTTTCAATGAAAATCAGCACTTGGCTCTCTGAGCAATGGGACTTTCAGAAAACACACAAGTTGACTGCACAGAACAGTCCAGCCAAAAACTTTGCAGGAGAGTACAGACAGAAAAGTATGACTCAATTCTGTCAACATACGACGTATGGTAAGATACAGAATATACTGTAAAGTATATTACTATTGCATATGCACCTGAAATCTGAGTAAGACAAAAAATTAATCTCTTGTAGAGTAGAAATAGAAAAACCACTTTCTAACTTCCAAAGGATTACAAATGTAAAGCTGTTTCCATTATTGTGTATCAAACAAGCAAAATGATCACTTCCTGTTAGCTGTGGTAAACTAGACAAAGAATTGCACCTCCTGTTTTGCTTAGTACATGCTGGTTACATTAACTGCAATTCTTTCACAGGTTTCCTCCTTTCACTTGCTTCTTAAGATGAGTAACGCCAAGACCAATGGAACCAAGACTCTTGCCTCCAGCACCATCAGCAGGCCGCGAAGACTCAGAAGTCTCCATACTCACAAGCTCTCCTCTCCTAACAGAGAGGAGAAAGTCCCTCTATTTAATTTGCCTTTTTATTTCTCTGTAAATTAATTGAAGAGAACTGAAAAGGTATGATAATAGAACTGAGACTGATAGAAGCAAAAATTAGTCTTTCCTAATGCTACAGATGCAGTAATTCCCTTTGATCTTCAGAGACAAGGAGCAGGGACTCATGAAGGTCTTATGAGAAGCTGACAGCCAGATTCCACAGTTGGACAGATGAGAAATCAATGTGCATAGCCAACACCACAAATCTCTTCACAACCCTATGCATATGCATCAGAGCATATGCAGACTGCTCCGACATGCCCTTGCAAGAGTTTTTAAAATTATGCCCAACTTCCAATTAAACAGAGGGATGTGGATACTTCTATCTAAATCCAACATGCACACTTTCAGTAAAGAAGAACTGAAGTGACTGTATAGTCAAGAATGTTCCATCAAGTTTCATTACGCTTTCACCTTTGGGTAGGACAATGAAAGCCTTTCTTGTTTCCTTTCTGTCCTTGTCCAGTAAGAAACTTAAACCAAGATAAAGCATGGAAGAAACTAGAATAAAACAAATAGCCATTGTCATAACAAGAATTTCAGTTGAACATATTAATCTGTTTCAAAAGAATTCACTATCCATCATAAACTGACAAGCAAATCTGACAGGTAAGTACATTATTAAAAGACAATCAAGGATTTGTTGAAGTACTTTTAAAAGATATGCTAATTAGTGTGGTTAATAAATTAAGAGCAAGAGATAATTTTTCAGTTCAATATAGCATTTCATATTCATTTCCTAGTTTTATCACTATAATACAATAAAACAGAAAATCTTTCATGGATAATGACATATTAATAATGCAATAAAAGTGTTTAAAACTGTTTTCTGCATCCTACAGCAACTGGAAATTTAAAACTCAGATTCAGAAGACACATTTCTTTCAGATCTTAGCAATCCACACAAAGCAGAGAAGAGAGGGAAGGAACAAGTCTCCACGTATTTTAAGAAGCTTTAGACCACAGCAGTAAGTCTATACTCACTAAAACACAAGAGAACAATTCACTTGCTCAAAAAGTAATCTTTCACAATGTCCTCAAGAAAAATGCAGAGTAACCATTTATTAAACACTAGAAAGATTAAAACAAACTACAAGTTAAATTTTCTTACATTGTAGATACAAGACATATGTTAAATTCTTGAACGCTGTTGAATTCTCTCACAATTCTGATCCTATCTTCTGATTTCGTATTTCCATCAAGTCTTCGGTAATCTAGCCCAGATGCCATGCAGTACTGTTCCAGCACATCTAGCAACTGGGTGGAAAAATGAAGGGGCAGGGGGGAGGAAATGAAATACTTAATACTATATTTTTAATGAAACATGATCACAGAGGTCATGTTTATCAAATATATTTTCAACAGACCAAGCACTGCAAATGAGACTAAATCTTAGCGATTTTGATATCAGCATTCATGACTCTCTTTAGACATGACTCTATAGCAGTCAAGGTGATTAATATTGGTCTGCTGTGATCTCACTCCATCCTCCAGCCCTGGTTGCCTGTTTCACCTCTGTCACTCAGTTAATTCAACCCAATAAGCAGGCAGGCAACAAACAGTTTCCTCCCATCTCAGCAAGTTGCAATTACTTGAAACACAGTAAATGAGCACTGGCGCCAGCACAGAGTACACAGTGAGCATTCAGGGGCATGGAGTGAAATAAACTACAGTAACAAGGATTCAGTCTGGTACAGAATACAATGAAGCACAACCTAAGACACAAGAGTACCTTACTACTGCATCCAAACATGAAACTTGCATTCTTTCACAAAGCAAAAAAAAAATATTTAAGAACTACTATTCAAACTACTAATTTTTAAAATACTTTTTAGTGTATAATTACAATATTTAAATAAAGAACATTATACTATAGAGTGCACCATTTCAGGAAACACATTACTCTCTAACAAGAAAATCAAAGAGCAAGTCCCTTAAAAGTGAAATGTACATATACCTCTTGCTCTAATTAAACATGGGTTTAAGTTCAAATCAAGTCCCAGGATTGAAGTTTCCTTGATGCTGGTGGTCAAAAGCCAGCAGAATAGAGGAAGTTTAACAACTTTCAGTGCTAATACAAAGGTTTTATGATACTTCAGTCACACTGTGGTATAACACTGCTCTTAAGGCACACAAGCTGCACTCAGCTTTCTACACCTAAAGTAACAAAACAATTTTCAAAAGCTTTGAGGAAGACAGAAGGGTGTTATATTTGTTTTGCCATCACCGCTGTTATCATGAGATAACATAAGGTTTCAATATGCTTCTGGAGTACAGAACACTGTCCTTGTAACTACTTCCCACAATATAGGCAGTAAGGAAATGAGGTCACTGCAGTACTTCATGCTTCTAAATTACTGTTGCAGTTA
This sequence comes from Poliocrania exsul, assembly GCA_035041345.1. NCBI lineage: Eukaryota > Metazoa > Chordata > Aves > Passeriformes > Thamnophilidae > Poliocrania > Poliocrania exsul. The sequence goes on from JAWWLZ010000094.1 coordinate 32,953,556, forward strand.
ATTCATAAAAATCTCATGGAGCTCACCTTGGTGGAAAAGGAGAATAGAAGAACTTTATCCTTATTTTTTCGGAAGTGATTTAAAAGCTGTTGAAGGACCTGTAAATAACCCACAGCACACAAATGAAGAGATTTTTATCTACAGGTCATGTCACGCACACTTACTCATGTTTTCAACCGCTAAAAAGGCTACACTGCAGTAAATTATTTGCAAAGCCAAACAGAGGCATAACAAGAATCATTACTAACATAATAAACTTGCCAAAGGCAATGGAGATGCTGGACCTTCCCATTTTGAAGTGATCTACATAGAAATCCTGCTGTGAAAGGTCATGAGACCACTAAGAGATACATTCAGAAGGTATTTGTATCAGTGCACAGACTGCAACAAAGTTACTCATGTCACACACTAGCTCAGACTGTGAGATTTTGTATTTAAAAAACATACACATTTACACTGAAAACTAAAAGGTCTGTTTAAACTTTCTGTCCTAGATCTGAGTTCAGAACTTCTTGGAACTTGTCTTCTTAAAATAATCAGTGAGATGTTTGCCCCTCCCCAATCCCACTCTCATCTGTTGCTCTGTTTACAGTAGGATTCAGCTTCCCAGACTCTGCACAGACCTTGAAATGCCAATAATCCGCCCACACACAATGTTCTTCTGGTGGGGAAGCAAATAATCCAGAGCCTTGTATATAATAGTGATATTGTTATTTTCAAAAGAAGCATGTCCACATCTGGCAATGGCAGCTCCAGAGTACAGTGCAGAAGCCATACACAATGGGGAAAAGAGGAATTTTCTGTAACATGACTGTAGCTTTCTCCCAGTGGGCAATAAATATTTTAAAAATTGTATTTTTCACAGATAAATACATAAACTGTGAATCAACACTGACTTCACTAAAAGCCTAACAAATCTTTGACAACCAAATGATGAATATTTGTATTAACTTTACAATTCTGGATAATACCTAGAACAAAAAACAATAATTGCACATCACTTAGTATGTTAGTCAACCTGTTACAAGTGAAAACAAGGCACAAATGAGAAGTTTTTTGCTTGGTTTCATTGTACATGAACATGACTTACTTTACTTGAGAAAAAAAATTCACAACGGGCAATTTAACAAGAGCTACACTACTTAGATTTGCATCTTATTTAGCCACATTAAGAAAAGAACACAGAACAAAATCAGTGGCATTCTTTTAAGTAGAAGAAATTGGCTAGATGTTATTCTTGTTATTATTCAAGTACAGGTCAAATAATGAATTTCCTCTAGGAGAACACATAAACAAATCTACATAGTTTTGCTTAAATAAAATGGATAAATTTCATCCCCATTGGGTATTCAGGTATTCTGGAGTAAAGAACAGCTCTAATAGGGAAAAGTAATGAATGCTTTTGCACCAAAAAAAAAATAAATTTCTACACTTGCGCACCACAGTATTAATCCTGCATTTTACAAGTCTAAAACAGAAATATTTGGTCATACTTAAGCAAAAGTAAGAGGTCTTTCTAAGAGTTCACAGGGATTGCTACACATTGTGAGTTGTCTTTATGTGATGACATTTTAACTCTTGCTTTTAAGAATATCATTTTTGTATATAGATGTTCAGGTTAGCCTACAGTATTTTTAAGCCTTCAAAGCCATGCCTGCCTGGGTGAGGCTTACATTTCATGGAGGAAGTTATCATTATTTGCAAAGTATTCCAATAGACTTTCATTTTCTTACTGAGCTAATGATAATATGCCAAGCTAAAATAATTAAATGAATTCAACATTATACCTAAGAGATTCGTATTAATTAAGAACAGTAGTCCAAAACTCCATAAATGATGTCTGTGGAAATATTACATGTTCAGTTTAAAAAAAAACCACATTATTTCAAATGCCCAGACATTTAATAGCACTTACACTTAAGTGTCAGAGAGCACCTAATGTATAAAGATTGGAAGACTTATCATAAGAAATGGATCTACGAGTATGGTGATGAGATGGAGATGCCTGAAGCTTTAAAGGACTTTAGAACTGAAGTTATAGAAGTCTGATTGTTGTGTTTCAATTGTACGTTTTTCAGTTTTTACAGTTCTGATGTTACAGTGTTACCCTCCCCCCAATTTTCAAAATGGCTTCCCTTGTTTTTCCTTTGAGTCATTCCCTCCATATTGTCATCTTCTCCTCAGATCATTTTCCCGCCTTTGCCCTGAACCCTGTCCCCTCACTGGTGAGCTTTCCCACCTTTGGTGAACGCTGTCCCATTGGTTCCCCCATTACCCTAGTTATGCATTCCACCCAATCCCATCCCGGTTCTGGAATCTTCCCCTCAGATCCCTATATAAAACCAAGTTTCCCCTCAATAAATTGCTTTTTATGCCCTTGTCACTTGCATGGTACAGAGCATTCAAACCCTTACAGTCAAGCCTTACAGAGCCTCTATGAGCCAGAATTTTAACAAAACTGTAGAAATAGACAGGTAGTAATGAGAAATACCACTGGTTTGTAAAGCTACACTCATTCATATTCTTTTCCAAGCAGTACCCAATACTTCTGTGTGGACAATTTGCAATCTTTGTGTTTCTAAAACAATGAACCACTTGTCCTTACACTTTGCAGGTCCCCACTGTCTTCTATCAGGACAGAAAAACTGTGGTTTCCAAACAAAGCAGGACACTCCTTTCATTCTATTCTCAGATATTAAACTATTTCTATTTAAAAATCTAAGCATGAAATTTACCTTGAAATACAAAGTGCAAGTGAAGTCTGAAAACTTTATATACTGACTGAAAATTTCCCCCAAAAAGTAGAAGCTCTTTCAGATAGGTCACTGTGTATTACCCACCTCCCACCATACCGAGGACATATTAGAATCCTCATTTTACCATATTAGGTATACCATCAATGTTTATACACATTATACATTTGGATTGTAGGGACTCATTTTTTCCAGGCTCTTGTTATAATCATCAATTCAGAACAGAAAACCTGGGGGCATGTTATAAATGCTACAGCTTGCAGAACACAAAAGATGACTGCAGCCACAGCACAAGGTAGGACACAAACACAACACACGGGCCACGCTTCCATCCTTGCCATTCTAGTTTTACTGGTGGAAATAATTCATATCCCATAAAAGAAAAATCTGCTTCCCTATGTGTTATCTCTCTGCTTAGTTGGAGGATAATAGATACTTTAAGCAGACAGATTATCCTTTTCAACTCTGCAAAACAGTTACAGCAGCTTAACTAGTAAACTTCATTAAAAAATCCCAACCTTTCCTTGAATAATCTTCAAAAATGTGAAAAACTTTTCCTTTGCAATTATGCTTATTAACAAAAGAGTAATCACCTGTATTAAAATTTCTGTGTAGTCTTTACTAAATTTTAAAGACTAAGTAATACCTATTCAGTCTATGTTACCAGATGAAAGTTAGAGGGGAATTTCAATTAGTTGCTAGAATTCATTTATGAAACAGAAAATGTGAAGTACTACAGTGTGACAAGGTTATTTAAAAACATTTTATTATTCTTTGTTTCAGTTATTTCCAAATAAACACGTTAAAAATTGAAAAAGTAGTTTTTAAGCTGTAATGTCTGTTCACTCTCCTGTGATTACTTTCTTATGGCAAGAGGACAATAAATACTTTCTGAATGACTCTGCTTTCAGAGTATAAACCCCAAAATTATCACAAAGAGCTTTCATTCTAAAATTTAGAATAGAAAACAAAAAAGCAAGTCACCACACCAGACATGTCTGAACAGTTTTTGGCATCCTAATTATTTTGAATTCAAAATTAATTGACTAAAACCCAGTTCACTTTTCAACGATGGCTATACAGGCACTACTTAAAACTCTTCCTTCCAGGAACAGAGATCATAGGATCATAGAATAATTTGGGTTGGAAGGGATCTTAAAGATCATGTAGTTTCAAACCCCACAACCATGGGCAGGGATGCCACCTACCAGACTCAGGGTCCCATCTAACCTGGCCTTGAAGACTTCCAGGGATGGAGTATCCACAACCTTTCTGGGAAACCCGTTGCAGTGCTTCACCACTCTTGGAATACAGCATTTCTTTCTATTATCTAATTAAATCTACTTTCTTCCAGTTCAAAGCCATTATCCCTTTCCCTATCACTGTAGAAAGTCTCCCTCCAGCTATCTTTGTTACCTTCAGGTACTGAAAGGCAGTAATAAGGTCACCTCAGAGCCTTAGCTCCTCCATATTGAGCACCCTCAACTCAACCAGCCTTTCCTCACTGGACAGCTGTTCCATTCCCCTAAGTATCTTCATGGCCCTCCTCTGGATTCACTCCAACAGGGCCATGTACTTTTCATGCTGTGAAGTGGAACACAGTAGACCACAAGAGTGGAGTAGAAGGAGAGAATCACCTACCCTGACCTGCTGACCACACCTCCTTTGATACAGCCACGTTTGTCTTTCCGTGCTGTTGCATTTGCACATTGGTGGTTCATGTTCAGCCTCTAATTCACCAACAGCCCCAAGTCCTTCTCATCAGGGGTGCTCTTAATTTGTTCATCCCCCAGCCTGTGTTGGTACCAGGGGTTGTGCCAACCCAGGTGCAGCACTTGTGCTTGGCCTTGTTAAACCTCATGAGATTTCATCTGGCCCACTTCTCAAGCTTGTCTAGGTCTCTCTGGACACACTCCAGCACCTCAATGTCTTTCTTATCATGATGGGCCCAGAACCAAGCACAGAATTCAAGGTGTGGCCTCAGCAGCACCATGGACAGGAAAAGAATCACTTTCCTGGTCCTGCTGAGCACACTAGTTCTGATACAATCAAGGATGTCATTGGCCTTCTTTATCACCTGGGCACACTGCTGGCTCACGTTCAACCGCTTTTGACCAGCACGCCCAGGTCCTTTTCTGACAGGCACCTTTCCAGACTCTCTTCTCCAGGCCTGTAGTGCTGCATGAGGCTCTTGCGGCCAAAGTGCAGAAACCCAGCAGTTGGTCTTGTTGAACCTTGTATCATTGGTCTATGCCCATTGATCCAGTCTGTCCAAGTGCCTCTCCTGCACATCAACATTTCCTCCCAACTAAAGTCTTAAAACTTCCTGAAGGTGCACTCAATTCCCTCATCCAGATCACCGTTAAAGACATTAAACACAACTGGGCCAAACACTGACCCCTGGGGAACACCACTAGCAACTAGACATTAACTGTATGTAGCTCCATTGACCACCACTCTCTTGGCCCAGCCATCCAGTCAGTTTTTGACCCAGCCAACAGTGTAGCCATACAAGCCATCGGCTGCCAATTTTTCCAGGCCAAAGCCATAGGAAAGTAATAAAAATATAAAATAATAACATGAATATACCATGGGAAAATAACCAGTAACAGAATTGCTTCATAGGCACTGCTTAGGATCATGGACTTTTTAGAGCTATGTATTAAATACTTGCTGGTAGCTACTTTAACAATTAAGTTCCCTTTGATGATATTATGAAGTGTATACAACAAAGTTATTAGGCAGGTATCTCATACACATATAATAACAGTAAAAAAAGATGTTGCTTGCATAATACCAAATCCATGAAATGGTAATAGCCATTACTGGCACAACAATGTGGTCCTCCCACTGCCTTCAGTCCCAGCCAGAACCTGTGAATATCCAGGCTTACAGAAAGCAAAAATCCTACATTGCTTCTATCCCTCCAGCTACTTCTAGCTCAGAAACACTCCTAAAACTCGTATGTTTTCCTTTTTCATTAGCTACCTTAGACTACTTTTTCAGCTGCATTAGACATCATTAAGTATCTTTTGTTCCACTCTGAAACCAAAGACAGTTTTCAAGGTAAGGAGTTTTACAGATTCATACTTAACACATTTATTTTCCTCATCTTCAGCATGACTTCTATTATCTATTATCCAAAGGGTTTGAAATGTCAGGACACATTCACCAGCTCAATGCTGCTTATGATTTTGTTGGTCCTTCTCACATTCATCCTAAGACATTCTTTCAAGGATGCAGAGTCTCAGCCTACTTGGCTGCTTCTGAACCACTAATCATCTCTGTGGCCCTTCTCTGAACCTTCCTCTAAACCTTTTCAAGGTCTAACACATGATTTTTGAGGGAAGGGACTGGAAGTACACACAATATTGAAGGTGTGCACAAATCCTTAAGACCATAATGATTTTATTTTGCTCTCTTTTCCAAATATTTCCAACTGCGACTAGAGTCCATGGTTTCATGAAACAAAATTCTGTTGACTGTAAGGGTCATTTCAATGTCCACCAGTAAACATGAAGCTAACATCTCAGAGTATCTCAGCATCACAGATCACTCTTTTCCAGTCTATGCCCAGATGTATCCTGATTCATGACAGGGGTTACCTGCTGTGATATAATCAACCATAAATGGAATGATTAAAAACGCCACAAGTATTAGGGGTGCATTTTCTTATACCTGTACACTGTAACAGCAGATTTATTATTATTACTAATATTTATTTTCCTTCTAAGGAATGGGTTTACCTTCATTTTTCCACTGTATTTTGGATCTGAAATTGTTTCAAAGGCTGCATCTTTGCTTAACTGAACAAAATCTGGAAAACTGTGAAATACCTGGGTGCAAACTCGTTTGATATGCGCTTCCTGGAAAAAAAGCACAAAGATTGAATAGGTGTTAAAAATCAGAGCTATACTAGGAAACCAGTAAGCCATACAAGGAATTAAACAGATGGAAATGTATTTGCCAATGCATCTCATGCAGTTATGTGGTTTTCTATTCAGTTCACCACAAAACTGCTGGATAAACACCTCCTGTGTGTTTTGCTTTGCTTCATTTAAAAACAAGATTCTTAATCTGAAACCATGGATTGCAGCTACTAGAATAAGATGCTCAAAATATCTTCTCCTGGCCAAAAGCTGCAATAGGACTGGCCAGAACTGTCAGTCTAAAAAAATTCTGTTGCCTTGTTGCTGTTACCCAGCAGTTTTGTACCAGAATTTCCCTTGACCCACTGACATAACAAGCCAATGTGGAAATATTGTTCCACTGATACAACAAAACTTTTCAAGAGCCACATAACGTTCCACTGCTAGAATTTAGCTCCGAACTTGAACATTACCTTACACTTTAAGACCACTTTACCAGAGAGAATGAAAAGATCACATCTCTCATCTAACACATGTAATGGACTTTAACACTAGAACCAAGAAATACTACAAAGTATCTGTTTCTTCAGTATATTTTGGCAAAGTTAATTCTGCATGGCATCAGAGACAGTAAGTCCAAAGTACTCGTGTTATTTCAGTGGTTATTTAAACCTCAAATGTTATTACAAAATAAAAAAATATATATGACATACAGAAAAAAGCCCACTGAAAACAGCTGGGTATAAACTGCATATAAGGCCCTGGATGGTAAGAGTAGTATTTCCTAAAAAGCAAAACTAATTTAATGGAACTAATTTGCCAAATCAGCTGGGATACTCTGATTATTTCCTTCCTCGGTGGTTTCTGAGAGGAAGTGGTAACATCCTAAGTTCCCTTGCTCCTTCCTGGATCTTAAGGATCATATAGAAGCATTTCTAAAAACTCTGCCTGTGGGTGTTGTAGGTGACATGCCACAGTAACAAGACAAACTGAGTGATCTCTCATTGAACATTTTCTCCTAAAACATGTTTCTCATCATTTAAACAAAATCAGCTCTTAATATAAAGTACTAGAGGAAAAAAGCACATTCTAATTGCCTATTATTTATTTATTTAGGCAATGACCTTCTTATAAGCACTCCTCATAAACGTAACAGGAAATAGCATTAATAGAAATCACTAAAAATTACTCTCCCTCCTAAATCTCTCCAATGTTTCCATAACCCTTATTTGCAGATATGCATCACTAAATGAACATACTGTTTTGTATAACATTTTTATAATGCCTGCATTCTGAACTACTGAAAGGAAAAGGAATTTTGCAAAGTATCTTAATTGTAGTTAGTTAAGACTTAAGAAGGCCAAGTAGCAATTTTCATTCAAGAGTTTTCATCTCATTTTTCACAAGTCCGTTTTTCTAAATACTTCTGAAACTAACCTGCTGCTTGCTAGTGTTGTCCGTCTGCAGCAGTGCAGCATGATTTGCAACTTTCTGTAGGATTGTTAGGTAACTGAAGCGCAGAGATTTAATTGTTTCACCATATGCATTTTCCTACAAAAAAAGTTAATGCAAACAAATACTCCTTAAAATAACCTACAATAAATGTTATTCTTACCAGGTTTAACGCATTAACAGTTCTAAGCAGTACTATAATTGATCCCAAAGAGATGTGTACTATATTTCTAATAAAAATGAACCAAGTTTGGTTTTTTCCCCTCACCTTTGTGATCCTATTAATAGAAACATCATCTCAATAAGAGAAAACCTACAGCTATGTTCATAGATTGCTAAACACTTCCGATAGCAATTTCTGTAGATACCGCACTAAGATAACCAAGAACTGCTCAGTAAACAAAAAGTCAGTAACCTTACAACTGATTGAAATGTAAATCAAACCAGCACTGACTGAAAGACTTCTTACTCTACAACTGCTAACTTCACTTTTCTCTACAGCAAAAATGTAAAAAGCTTTATAAGCACCTCTGCTGCCTTAATTCAGGGCTGAAAAAAGCTTGTTCTGAGACATCTTACTTAATTTCAGAGAAGGTATGTTAAGGGGAGGAATTGGGGCATGTCTTGGTTTGAGCTAGCAAACTGCCAACTCCCCCAAGTATAGAGAGAAAAGCCTCTTTCCACCCACCAAAGAAAGGAAGAAGGAGAGGGAAAAAAACCTTCAAACTACATTTATCCTACCACCACAT
>JAWWLZ010000094.1:32980593-32999094 GCA_035041345.1 Poliocrania exsul
TTCTTTACTGAGCAGGTGACCAAGCACAGGAGCAAGTTGCCCAGAAATGTTGGAGAGTTTCCCTCACTGGGGATATTCGAGAATGTGTTGGATGCAATCCTGCACCATGTGCTTGCTGCTCCCTGACTGAACAGGGAGGTTGGACCAGATGACCCACTGTGACCCCTTCCGACCTGGCCTATCCTGTGATTCTTTGTGGAAGGGTGGAAAGGGATGTAAAATTACTCTCTTTGTAAAAATTGGACAGGTGAGGAAGTGAGAACATCTAGTGCAATGAAAGGTGCAGCTCTTCATTTTCAGGAGAGCTTAACTGGTGCAGTAACATTTTGCAGACTAAAAAGTCTGTCAATAGCAACCATGTGGTTCTGGCTGAGAAAAATTAAGCCCCATCAAGAAATCTGTCCAGATTGACTCCATATCTCAGTAGCAGTGCAATAGAGTATTACATGAAGGGCCTAGTTTCCCATGTCCTTGCTATTACTTTTACAAAATACCTTCACACATGTTTAATAGTGCAATAGTAAGTAGTTACACTTCTGAAGGGTAGGTCATAGCGTGCAAGACCTATTTTTGAGATGACTGCTGTTAATTCTGAAGACAACAAAGTTGGGATGATATTTCCATTGTTTTTATTAATCGTTTAACTTCAGTGATTTTGGTGAGTTTTAAGAAAGGATTAAATATTGGCAGTAGAAAAGGGATTCTTTAGGCATATGCTGTGCAATTGTGTATAATGAAGATAGATAGTCAGACTGGCTAATTCTCCATCCTACAATGTTTTCAGAAGCAAGGCAAGGCAATAAATTTTCCAACATGTTGGTCTTCATGCTGTTTCTGTAGACAGTGACCTCTCTGCTCTAAGAGTAATGAACATTTGTGCGACTTGGAGCAGCATTAAGTTGCTTCTTTAAGTTGTCTGCTATTAGCCAGAATTTTCTTCTAAAAGAAGTAATGCAAGATGGATGTTGTTTGCTCAGCCAAATACATTAGACTAATGGCAAAATAGCAAGCATAAAAGCACTAATACAGTTGCTTCAACAATCAACTACTTGAATATCGAGCGCCACGTAAGTTGCGTGAGGTTGTTCAACAATAGGACATAATTTAGTACTAGTTACAGTTGATTATGGTATTTTAAAAATATAATCATGCTCTTAACTGCATTTCTTTCAAAGGAAATGACAAGAACTATACCAACAACAACAAAAAAATCCCCAAAAACTTAAACGGGTGTCGTGTCAGATTTTTAATTCTGTCAAAATAAATACAGTGTAACTGTACCGTGATGTCAGGTACCTAGTACACCTTGACCCTCAGAGCATATTAGAAAAAGGAGCAAGGATACAGGTTCTGATTCTAAGGATGTTTTTAAAATGGATCATGTTTGAAGGTGTCTGTTTATGCTACAAAGTGTTTAATACTGTGCTGCATTTGATTCTTATCAATTGTGCTTAATAAGAACTCTGATGCACAGTACAGTTGCTACTTTTTCAATCACAAATTTAGTATTGTGACTTCACAATAGAAGAAAATAATAAACCTATTAAACTCTTTGTTAAACACTTCCATTTCTCTAGTAAACAGGTGATAATATTCTGCCTATGCTCCAATGATCCCATTGTGCTTTTATGTTAGTGATAAAACCTCACTGGCTTATCTGGAAACAGAATTGCACCTGAAAATCCTAATGAGTGGATGAGTCTCTATTACAGTTAGGTACACTCTTGAGGTTCTTCCCTTCAGGAGGGAGAAGAAAGGGAAGAAAAAACCCCTAACAGGAACAACTGGTGGGCTGTATGTCAGCAAGTGGTTTTCTTTTTGCTGTTAAAATTTCTCTTGCAAATTACAAGCAGCTTCTGTATCTACTCCACTTTTAAAAATAAAAGTTTGAAAACAAGCTGTCCTTCTGAGATTAGGACTTTTTTCATGTGATACTCTTGTCGGACTGGGCCCATAATGAAAATGTTTTCCAAGTCCAGAGAATTCTTTGGCTGTCATATATCTTTAAAATATGAATAGTAATATGAAAGTCCTTTCAGGAATCTTTCTAGCAGAAGTTATTTGCAGGGATGTAAAAAATGTCTCACTGTGTTTCTTCAGGGAAAGATTTATAAAATAATTTAGTTTTGAAAAGCTGCTGCCATTACTGAAAAGTTGAGTATATCCAAACTCCATGTCAAAATTTGAACTGTACTCATATTTGACTTAGTTTAGATTTCTTAAGAGAAGTATTAGGCTCGGATAACAACTAAAATGAATACCATAATGGGGATAAGCACTTTTTAAATATGTGCTATATCCCTGAAGGCATTTCACATACAACATTGTGGCCTTCCTGTTCAGTCTTCATTGACAGAGAGAGCAGATAAATTAACTGATGCGCTTCTGAAAAGAGCAGCTTAGTTACATTTACAGCATCCTCCATGTCAGTATGTCTGAAAACAAAGCAAGCCAGTGATTCTCAGATGCATCCAGCATTTGAAAGCCTAACTGAAAGCCACAAACAGTACAGGCACTTAAAATTTTTTAGAATGTCTGTTGTTTATTGCTATATTAAAAGAAAGAGGTAGTTCAATTAATTGGTATTAAGTATAGCAGCATCAAAAGTGCTACAAAAAGGAACTCTGTAATGTGATATTCACCAAATTAACATTTTGGAAGACCTTTATCTCTCCAGCATTTCATTTACCACAGTGTTTTACACATTACTCATTAACAGTATTCAAGAAGCTCTCAGATTCCTTCATGGAAATGAGCCTGACTGGTTTCTCTGAAGTGTCTGTAAACTGATGCACTTCCACAGGGAACAAAGAAAAGGCATTAGAGCCCTGGTGTGCAGCTGCAGGACTATAGCTTTCTTGAGATCATACTACAGAGATGTGGAAGGATACCTCACAGAGCAGGGAGATACGGGCGGCATTTAGGAAGGACAGGCCAGGACAGTGGGGAGCAGATCTGGCCTTTTATGTCAGAGCAAGGAGCTCTGCCTTGTCTGAAGTGATTATGAGGTGGTGTAGTCCACGACCTTGAGAGAAGAGAAAAAGGCAAATAACGTCATGACCCTGGACTTCAGGAGTTTGCTGACTTGGTGGATTAGGGGAAACCAGTATACGTTGTTTATCTTGACTTTGGTAATGATTTCACTGCTTTCTCCCATAACATCCTCAGTACACAGGCTGATGAAGTATGGAGTAGAGAAGTGGAGTGGACAGAGAGATGGACTGAATACTGACTGAACTTCTGGACTTAAATGATTGTTATCAGCAGCACAAGGTTCAGCTGCAGGCCCATTACTAGTGGAATATTCTGGAATTTGATGCCAAGACTAGTACTGGCCATTAATGACTTGCATGATGGGTCAGAGTGCATCCTCAGCAAGTTCAGTGATGATACAGAGTTGGGAGGAGGGGAGGGCTTTACAGACCAGGTACTTACGCTGCCATCAGGAGGGGCTGTGATAGGCTGGAAAAATAGGCAGTTAGCAATCTCAAGAAGTTAACAAAGTTCCTCACCAGGGATCAGATAACCCTGTGCAGCAATATAGACCACAAGTCAACTAGTTGGAAAGCAGCTTTGCAGGAGACGACTTAAGGGTCCTGGTGGACAGATAGTTGACCATGAACCAGCAGCACACTGCTGCAGCACAGAAGGCCAACAGTGTCTTGGGCTATGCTAGGAAGAGCATTGCCCAGCAGACAAGGGAGATGAGCCTTCCCCTCAATTCAGCCCAGGTGATGTCACATCTGAAGTGCTGTGTCGAGTTCATGGCTCCTCACAACAAGGAAGACATGGACCTAGTGGAGAAAATCCAGGGCCATGAAATTTAAGAAACTGGAGTTGGGATTGTGTAGCCTGAATAAGATAAGTCTCAGGAGAAATCTTCTCTGTGCACAAACACCCGATGGGAGGGTATAAAGAGGATAGTGCCATACTTTTCTCAGCTGTCTGAAGACAAGAGGCAATGGGTGCAAACTGAACACACAAAATTCCATTTAAGGATGAGGAAAAGCCCTTCATCTGTGGAAGTGGTCAAACACTGCCACAGTTTGCTAAGAGAGTTTGTAGATTCCACATCCCTGGAGAGAGTCAGAGCTCATCTGGACACAGGTCTGAGTAACCTGCTTGAAGTAACCCTACTTTGAATAGGGAAGATTGGACTGAATGTTCCCTAGACCCTTCCCTACCTCAGTTATTCTGTGATTTTTTGAAGAATTTTGTAGGTCAAACCGAGTTCTGGCCAAGTGCTGATGCTGTTATTTAAAAATTGAGAGTTGCAGACCCCAGGTAGATTGCTTTACCAGAACATGGTTTGTCCTGTAGTTCAGTGCCAAAAAACATGGTACCAAATCTTACCTTAGCTGAATGCATATTTCTCATTTCTGGTTACTCTTAAGGACTAATCTTAAAGATACTCAAGTCATTCTTCTCTTTGTATCCTTACTTTTAAAATAAAAGCCTGAAAATGCTAACCAAGGATGTCTGGAAATGCTGCATAACATTTAAATGTGTGCACAACACATAAAATAATAGTAACACCTTGAGAGTTTAACTCAGTGAGTCAGCTACTCCTTGTATTGTTAGTTCATTCTCCCTCAAAAATATTCTGGCTAGTCCTAAATCTTATTCTTAGAAGCCCGAGTAGTATAATTCTTATAACCTGCTGCAAAGTTGTCCTTTAAAGTTTGTTTGCCAGATGATGTGTTACTCAGCTTGAATAAACCAGAGAGACTGATTCCACAAGTGTTGCGACATATTGATTCATTTCCTTTGAGTGTCTGGCTAAAAGGTGACCTGAGGAAAATGTAAAGTTTTGTTCTTAAATAAATATTGTATATAAATGGATCATGTCAGCAACACTCAGATTTCTTCATTGCCTGGAGTGGGAATTGGATAATGAGACTTGTCAGCTCCACTGGATTTGTAGCAGATATTTGTGCAGAAAAACTTTGAATGTTTCAGAAAAATCTGTGAACATTTGAAGGGTTTGTGAACCAGTCTCAATTATGCTCTGGGTCTGGTTAAACCAAGTCAGCCTAATTGTTCTTCAGAGGATCTTTTATTAAGTGTTATACATTTCACTTAACAAATAAAAATTATTTCAGAAGTGGAACAGAGCTTTCCATTCGGAGTAGTAGTCATAGAAATGGTTTATGGAGATTACAGATGAGTTTGATTCCCGTAATCCCTTTTTTCATTGAGGAAAAAATAAAAAGTATTTGCTTCCTCAGGTTTGATTTTGCTTTTTTTTGAGTTTTGATTGACAGCAGGGTTTGAAGGGAAAAGAATTAAAAGCAATGCACATAGAAAGAAAGCAAAAAAGACTAAAACTGGACAGATTATTTTCTTTTTTGGAGGGAGTAACATGGCAAGCCATTCTCCAGAGGAAAGGAAAGTAATCATTTAAGGCCTCCTAAGCAGATGAGATGAAAATGTGATCTGCTGGGGGAGACTTGGACATGCACGCTTCATAACTAAAATCACAAAACCTGAAATACACAATCAGCTATCTATCATCAGGTCAAACCTAGCCAAAACCTCTCTAACCAAATGAAAACATAGTGTCATCTTGGAAATGTGATGCCAACTGTGAATGGCTAGGCTGCTATGATGATCCAAAAATAAAAAAAACTCTATGTAGTATTCTCTTAAAGATAAAATTGGTTTTCCTTTCTGACCTGTTTTAAGCAATTTACCTCATTAATTCTGTGAGCCGTAACCTGATGTGTTATAGAAGAAACATGCAGAGACATACATACAAAAAAGCATACTAGGAAACAACTCTGAAGCTCCATTAAATATAAGACTCCTGTTTAAATACAAAAAATCCTATTCCAGTACTGTGAGTAGAATGCAGCACTTTATACCAGTTATTTTCTATCTTTCTTCTTTGTTCTGTCTATGCAGTGTGTCTAGCAAAGTAGGGTAGCTTAATGAAGTGGCAGTTTTTAGGAGAATACTCTATCTGTGTACAAGTATGTTAGAGATGTAAACTGGAGGCAGGCTAAACTAGGGGCTTGTCAAACAATTCACCAGTCAGCTGCCTTAAAGCATGTAAGAATGCTGCGTGTTTGTGTGGAGAGCAGGGGTATTTTTGCTGTATCCCTAGGGGTATTTTCCCCTAACTCTAAAGTCATTTAACCTCATTTACTAGGGGAAGGAAACTACTCTTGGTGCCAGAAACCACAAATGTCTGGGACCAGTATATCAGAGATTATTTCTGCTGAATCAATTCTCAATATAACGAATGTATTAAGCCAGTAAGCCAATCACAGAGACATTCCATAGCATACTGGTAACTGCACTGCAAAATGGATCTTCAGTTGAGAAAAATTTCAGCCCCTGTCCAATATCCACTGTTATGTTAAAAAAATAAAACCTTTGGTAAGAGATTACAATACCAGTAAAACTACTGGTAGATTTTTCCAAGTATTTGCTTATATATAAATCAGACAATAAAATTAAAATAGGAGAAATACCATTATATGATTTCCAGAGCATCAAAGGATTTGTCAAGCCAGTTATCTTAAAAGTTACTTTAATTTAAATTAATTATGAGACATATATTAAAAAGTAAGTTGCTATGCATAGCTTCTATTGTATTAATGTAACTTAAAATTGCTGCTAGGTATCTGATCAGTGTAAAAGGTAATGTCTCTATTAGGTTGATTCGAAGCAATCTGTTGGTTTGTACACATATGTGAGTATGCATATGCTGTGTCAGTGGCCCAAAACCAGTGTGAAAATCATTCCTAGTTTGTAATTAAGGCTGTTCAAATGCAAATATTAGTAATTAAAACATAATTAAATCACAAAATATCAGACTTTACTCATACACCATAATTAATGTCCAAATCAAACATCTGTAACTTCCTCATCTGTAAGCAAATTCTCAATTACTTTGAAGTACACTGTTATCTTCTGATTCACTTTATCCAATAAATTCTCAGTTGAGACCACATTGTTTTCAAGATTTAACATTCAGAATAAGTTACTTATAAACCACAGAAAGAAAGAATATATCTTAGAAAAGGAATCACTGTTAAATACATATTTTGTTTTTCTAGCCTTATTATATCTCAAAGACAGGTAGTAGGCTTCTTTATAAAAATCTCTTGAAACTGAAAAACCTCAAATATTCAGCCTTATTCTGAGATTGGTTCCCAACTTTAACTTTTTACTTTATTTTAAACAGATCTCTTCACAATCAAATATGTTTTCTACAGAATCTGGTATGTTCATTTACAGCACAGTATTTGTATGGATTTACAGAAGAAAAAAGTCCTAAACTTTTGCTTAATGCAAATTTTGGGATCATTACCATTGTTTCAAAACAAAGACAGATTCTTTTAGCTGAGTGACCTTAAGTCTTATCTCAAATGATTTTCTAAAACAAGATGAGATTGCTGTGTAATTAATCGTAGTACAAGTGAGAGCCTAGGTTGTTACATCATCTCAGAAAGAAAGCAGAATTCATAAAAAATTTCATCTTGTTTTTAAAAAGCCACACCATCTTGATTCCTTTAAAGAAAAAAAAAAAAAGAAAAAAGAAAGGAAGCCTATTTCTAACTCTTGTGAGGTAATTGGTTGTTTTGACAATGATGTCATTACCCAGATTTATGGATGTATCTTTCAGCTTCACTCAAGATCTAATTTGCCTTAATAGCTCCAAAGGCTTGAGGACTAGTGATTGCTGGAATCCTTCTTCCTGAATTGCCCCTATCCTTAAGAGCATGAGAGCAGTTGCTAATTCACTTCCAAATACATTTATGTAAACTATGTATTCCACCTTGGAAAGAATAATCTACTATATTTACATATAAACAGAACCTTTAAATATGCAACAGATCTTTAATTTTTTGAAAAGCTCTTGAATTCATTGACAAGCCTTCGGCTAAACTGAGGAATTAATTTGTTCAGGACAGATTTCATAAATCCTCTAATAATTCATACCCTTACACATCTTGACTTGATTTCTGAGATCTACAGCATATGTTTTAAATGTTTTAACCTTTACTGCTTTAATCAGGTAACATTTATTTCAGGGCTGAATGATGATCAGTCATTGAAAGATATAGTAGACTAGGAAATAAAATTCAATTTGTCAGTTAAACAAACGTCCAGATCTAAAACAAGAAGAAATCTGTCTGTATTACTGGATCTCTGAAAAGCTTAGTGGTTGTGATGTCACTCTCCCTTTGAAGAATATATATTGCTAGATAACTAAGTACTGTTGGATGCATGGTGATATGCAGAAACCACAGTTGCCACGCTTATGTATAACTAATTTCTTGGGATGGTTTAAATGTAAGCCCTTACCCTAAATTGAGATTTATTTTTATCCTTTTAAGCTATTTTTCTTTAGTATTAGAGGTTAGTTACCAATTTAAACAACAATGAAATCAGTCTGAAAAACAAATTTTGCCTAAGTTGTTTGCTTTGTAAAAGTCTTGTACTGTTACTGCTTCCGATGTAATGTACTAAATTATATAAAATAATTTAAGAGAGGTTTTTTATTAATGTGTCTGATCAAGTGCAATAAAATTTTGACATAAAACTGCATAAGAAAGACTTTTATCTTCTATGCCTGACAACTGATATGGCAGCCACCCACTCAATGAAAGATGGTTTTTCTTCCCCTATTGGGACATTCAGAGGTCCAGAAATCTAAAATCACTAAGATATTATAAGAATATATAATATTTATAATGTTTTTATTTCTGATGAAAACCATAAACAGTGCAAATGGCCATTTTTGCTATTTGTCTTCCATGACATTTTCTCATAAATCAAGGTTTAATTAGATACACAAGTCAGAGTACATCAGTGCTGACTGTACTTTACTAGTCCCCATCTGTACAAATCTACAGAATTATGAGTGTTACACCCTCATTTGAGACACTACTGATATCCATTTTGTAGTGTTTGGTACTCTCTTACTATTCTGGATTTCTAAAGGAGCTCTGTTACATGAAGTAAAATCATGGACTGAAAGAATTGCAGGGTTAGACAGTACATAACAGACCTGCCCATCTGAATTCAGCCTTTCAAAATAGACTGACTTCCACTTATTATGCATCTAGGTGGCTTGCATTTATTTGAAAGATGTCTGCAAATAAGATTTCTTAACCTGAAACAGTTGTGTGTACATGCTTTTTAAATCTCTGTGAAAATGCTGTTCATAAAATGGAACTACATTACATGGGTGAAAAAATAGTTGAAAAATGGAAATTCTGCTTACCATTTTATCTTTATTTATTTTCCAAGATGCTCTGAAAACAGGAGACTTAACAAAGCAATTTGTATCCTTGTGTTTGCTAGCTTCCTTCTTGCCAGTTTCTCTACACCATAAAAACCTTAGCTATGAGCTGAGTAGCTAACTAGACAAAGCCAAGCAAAACATGCATTAACTGCCTTCCATATGCCTTTCCTTTGAAATTACACTTTTATCAATCTCTCTACCCAGCAGACAAGTTTTATTAAAATTTAGATATGTAATTATAGGAAGAAATTGTTAAGGAAACAGATAATCTCTTTTTTACACATTTTTTTTAAACTTGACTGAAAAAAATGCTGAGCTTCTAACTTGAAATTAGGCTTCTATCTTGAAACCAGGTTTCAAACTTGAAATTCTCCAAGCTTCTATGTCGATATTCTAACTTGAAATTAGTCCTGCTTTTAGCAAGAGGTTGGATGTATGATCACCCAAAACTTTGGACTTGGTAAAGATTTTTAAAGGTTTTTCTCCTTTGAGTTGAAATTGGCCCTAAGATTTGGGAATTACTAGAGGAGACTAGGAGATAATATAATCACACCTGCTTTGTCAAATCACTTGAAGTATTATAATACATATGGTGCAATATCCAAGGAAAGATCCAAAGTGCAGAGTGCACATAGCTGAATAATAGCTTATTCTGTGAACAACCATGCAGTTCTCACTGGAAATTTGCCAGAATTCATTGTTACTAGAGGTCTTTAAAGGTTATGATCTGTACAAGTCTGTCAAAATCCCTGATGTACAATTTCCTTCATACATCATATTTGGCATTCTGATCCTGCATCATAGATTATGAGGAATTATTATATCTGAGAAATGAAGTTCCTGTTCACTAGCTGGGATTTCCTGCAGGGTAAATCTAGATGGCAGTATTCTCAGGGATCGAGATTGGTGATCATGTGCTGTTCAGGTTGCAATGAGAAAGCAAACAGATCTTGTGCACTTGAGTTGCTTATTGGAAACAAACCTAGCCACTGAGGAGAATGCTAGAGGAATTTTCAAATTGTCATCAGACATTGTAACTTGCAAACGCAAAACAAACTACAGTATGTTATAAAAGCAATTGTGTGATTACCCAATTCTCTTCTTTGCTGAATTATTAACTTTGGAACATACTGTGCAAAATAGGTGGAAGGATAAACCTATATCTGAAAAACAAATATGGCATAACCTATGTGAAGTTGTTGCTAATTCATTTTCTTCAAATATTTTACTTAATAGTAGCAACACCTTCTGTCACAGCATCTCTGCTACCTGATCAGTAACATATTGCAGCATCTACTGAGGACAGCTAAGCACTTCACAGCTAAGCAATCGAATATTAAGTTGAGTGAAAGACTTGCTACAGAAGAAAAAGAATTTTTGCACTAGTCAGGAATACAGTGTCCTTTGATTTTTAGTTTCTCATTTCTAAACTCTAGATTTGCACTGCTAAATGGAAAGTCTAAGATCAACTTTTACTGTAACATGTTACTTTCTACTAAAAAATTAGTTTCAAATAGAAGTCAAAAGATACTAAGCTGCAAGCTTATCTGCAGAAATAAAAAATGTATAAATCTGCAGTGAAACAGCATTGTTCATGTCAATAAAATAATCCTATATAAATCAGAAATCATTCTTGTACATCAACTAAAGTGGGTGTGGCCATTTCCATAAGATAACCAGAAAATACTATATTGCTCCATGCTTGACTTCACACTCTTTGAAATTATGTGTCTCAAGGATAAGAAAATGGAGTACTGTTTTACTTAGTTTACATATAATTTTCTATCTAATATCCAATCTAAAACTCCCCTGCAACTTGAGGCCATTTCCTCTTGTCCTGGAAGAAGAAACTGATCCCCATCTCACTACAACCTCCTTTCAGGTAGCTGCAGAGAGTGATGAGGTCTCCCTTGAGCCGTTTTTTCTCCAGCGTAGAAAACCCCAGCTCCCTCAGCCATTCCTCATGGGAATTTGTGTTCCAGAGCCTTCACCAGCTATGTTGCCCTTCTCTGGAAACTCTGCAGCACTTCAATGTCTTTCTTGAAGTGAGAAGCCCAGAACTGAACACAGGATTTCAGGTGCAGCCTCACCAGTGCTGAGTACAGAGCGACAATCACTGCCCTGGTCCTTCTGGCCTCACTATGTCTGATACAAGGCAAGATGCCACCAGCCTTCTTGGCCACCTGGGCACACTGCTGGCTCATGTTCAGCTGCTGTTGACCAGTGCTCTGAGGTCCTTTTCATCTGGGCAGCTTTTCAGCCACTCTGCCCAAGCCTGCAGTGCTGCCTGGGGTTGTTGTGGCTAAAGAGCATGACCCAGCAGTTCTCTTTTTTCAACTTGACCCATCAATACAGCCTGTCCAAACCCCTCTCTAGAGTTTTCTGACCCTCCAGCCAGTCAGCCCTTCCACACAACTTGGTGTCATCTGCAGACTTACTGAGGTGCACTCGATATCCTCATCCAGAATATTGATAAAGATATTAAACAGAGCTGGTCCCAACACTGAACCTTAGGGAACACCACTGGTGACCAGCTGGATGTAACCCCACTCACCACCACTCTGGGGCCAGCCAGCCAGCCAGCTTTGAGCACAGCAAACCGTGCCCGCATCCAAGCTGTTGGCAGCCAGTTTCTCCAGGAGAATGCTGTGGGAGACACTGTCAAAGGCTTTACTAAAATCCAGGTGGAAAATATCCAAAGCCCTTCCCTCGTTTACTATGTGTGTCATCTTGTCTTAGTAGGAGATCAGTTTGGTCAAACAGGACCTGCCTTTCCTAAAGTCGTGCTGGCTAAGCCTGATACCCCTTGCTGTCCTGCATGTGCCATGTGATGGCATTCCAGAAAATCTGCTTCATAACCTTCCCCAGCACCAAGGTCAGGCTGACAGGCCTGTAGTTCCCCAAATCCTTCTTCTGACTCTTCTTGTAGGTGGCCTAGCTTCAGAGAAAGTTCAAATGCTCAAGGTTTAGGAACTAAACTTTGAAAAGTATTCCAATCACATTGCAAAACTGTATCTTACAGAAAGGTTTTTTCTAACTTTTGAGTAATATAGGCCTGTTCAGTAAACTGGGATGAAGACAGAGGTTAGGATTTCACTTTTGGGTTTGAATTTTTACCTCACTTTCCCATTCACCTGCTTTATTTCTGATTTCAGGAAGGATTCCTGGGACCAGGGGGTAGCAAGAATGAGAGACATGATTTGTAGACTGTAGGCCTTCAAAAACAAGTACAAGAAATCCTAAAGCTGAAAGACTTATATGTATATTTTCTGAAAGATACATGTATATTCTCTGACTTTTACAAAATTATTTATATCCAAACTTCCTACAGATGGAGCTATAATGCAGTTTCTAAGGGCCTGCTTTATTTACAGCCAATAAAGTGATGGCATCTTCACAACTGTGCTTCGTGTTTAAATGCCTTATGTTGTGTTTCCAATTTACTTGTCTTTTCCTTGAGTAAATATTTTTCAGAAAGGGCTAGTTTTAAAGGTACTGTTTCTGCTAGGGTGAGTATTATGCAAAAAGACTCCAAATTTTGAGATTACTGAGGTTTATTTTCTAACCATATAATGCTTTCTAACCATTTAATGCATTTAGCTTATTCCTTCTTTCAATACTTTCTTTAACATAGCAGCTAACAGAAGGAGAAAATAATGAAGAACATATTTGAAGAAAGCAGAAAAAGACATGGGCTTAGTCACATTGCTGTAGCATTCTACTCTTCTTGCATGCTTTTTGCTGTTTTGTCTTTTCTGCTATCTGACATATTGGAGACTTTGGGACTAAAGCCATTTTCTCCATGGGTGGGGTTCTGTGCATAACAGTCTCAGGCCTTGTTTTAGAACAAGGACAAATGGTTGCAATTTTATTTTCCATGAGGTCCTCCAGAGAGTTAAAGAGCCGTCTTAAATTGTGTCTTACAGACCACTCAGGTATTTTTCCCAAAGTTCTCATGCTTCCTGATCTTTTATTGTGCCACTTACCTAGCAGACAATAAATAATAAAGTGCCTGGTCTGGCACCATGGACAGAGGCCCCTGTAAACTGGCTGTAGTTATGGACAGCATATTCCTGACAAGTCTTAGTCATGTGTGTAACTAAATTATTTAACTAGCTGAACAGAATTAGCTGCATTGGTAGATTTTGAGTATGGATAATTCTCCATTCCAAATTGGACAAAACCAACAACCCCTTTTCTATGAAATATCTGTAGTTTGGGGGACTTTGGAATTGACAATGGAGGCTGAAAGATTTGGCAGTTGTATTCTAGTCCATGTAGTCTGAGAGTAATAGCAAAGACCATGCTGAATCAATGGTCTAATCTTGTAGCGTGATAGTGACACGATGCTCTTTTGTAGTGGTTCTCTGCCCTCCAAAACACATTTTTGGCTCCCTTTATATTCTCTATTGCTACATCTAATAAACACATAAAGCTTTAGTCCTGAGAGAATACGATCATGGGACTTTCATTTCTGTTTTATTCATGAGAAATTGATTTCAACTTGAAGATGGTTTTTGTCCATGAAGGATATTATACTTCAAATACATCTTCTGGAGTTTTTAGCACTGCATTTTAATTAGCCATTCTGACTGATCAGAAAAAAAGAATGAGGGGGCTGTGTGATGTGTATGTCCTAAAGTTATTCTTATCATCCATTTCATGTTCATTTGTCACACATTTATAGCTGCAAGTTCTTTGCTGATATGCTGGGACATCTTAGTCACGTGCAATACTACATCAGCCACACCCGCAAGTGGGTTTTCAAGACTAAGGAGAGATGCTGTGCTCCTTGGCCCTGAAACAAGACACTGCATCCTAACACAATGACACATCAATCCTTTTTGCCTATGAAGGCAGGCTCCTTTTGCTTAGTATTGTCTTCTATTAGCCAGCAGCCAACTATGATTTATTTATTATGTGCAGAATACAGGCAGCAAATCCTCTGCCAGAGGCCCTGACAGTCCATTTTGAGAGAAAGATAATTTTACCTAACAGCTGAGGACAGACAGAGGAATGGAGAAGAGATTCTTATGGGTTAAAAATATAGGCAAAGGGCCTCCGGAATAGCAGGAAGAATAATTTCTAGCTGAATTTATGATCTGTAGTGGTGGTAATGTTAAGCTGCAGTCCCTGAATTTTGTCCTATGATAAATGCTTGTCTTACTGCAGAAGATAATCTGTTTGTGGCCAATGTCTATTTATCTGGCACCATTCAAAGAATGGAAGTGCTCCTTGTCTGGTGAGGTAGACCTCCAAAGTGCCCCTAGTGACTAAAAGTAACAAAAATGAATCTCAGTGCATCAGTTATGAACCAACTGGGTGTATGAATCTATTGGCTTTGTGCTCATGATGCTAAATAGAATAACACTTAGAAATACTATGGAACATGGAAACTATTATGTTTTCAAAACAAGCTCTTCAAGAATTGAATCATAAAAGATCTGAATCCCAGTATTCATTGATAGAGAGATTCAGCTGATATTATAACTTTGTATAATGATGACTTTGGAAAACTTCAAGTTCTGAGAAGAAAAACTTGTTTCATGCCTCGGGACTTAAGCCAATTTTTCCTTTGACTGTACACTTGTAGCCAGGACCAATCAGCCTTCTCTGACAGCTATTATCAAGGCTATGAACCAAAGACAATTGGATGGTAAAAAGTAATCTGAATGTTACATCTTGAAAGACAGATTTTGATGATAATGAGTCCTCTTCTATATAAATGATACTAAAATTTTATCCTCCAGTGACATGCTGAGGATACTCTTAAAAAACCCAAAAAATTGGTCTCCCAGTTAAACTGAAAGCCATCCTGAAGAAAAAGTTTATGATACAACTGAGATGTTGGCTTTAAAGTTCAATACAATTTGATTAAGGAATACTTTTGGGGTTGTGTTACAGAAATGCCTGAATATGATGAAAGAAACACTCTGCCTTTCCTTCCCATGGCTGCCTGAGGTACTGTTAATTATCAGAGATGTACCTTCCAAGTTCATATGAAGACCACACAGTTTACATCTGAATACCTGTAGGAAATGCATTAATAACTGTAAGCTCCTACGACTAAACTGGGTAATAGAAGAATTGAAACATGAGTCAAGTTGCTTGGAGCTTCTGTGTATTTTGTGCACTTTTTCTTGCTTTGATTGGGGAAAAGGGCTACAGTCTTCCTCAGAATCCAGATGCTGCTATGTGAGTCTCTTATGGGTACTACTTGTAAAGTTTACACTGTGTATAAACTAGACAGAATGTTGTGTGCTGTGAAAAAGCTCACTGCCTCAAAAGTAAAGTAGCTGTCAGAAGAGGGAGAAGAATGTACTGTGCCAGATTCAGTCCCAAGGATTAAGTATTTCCCCCCTTGCTGGCCTCTGTAAAACTTAGCACATCCTTAGTGCCTTCAATTTACTGAAGAATGTGTCCACTCTTTAGCTAGACAGAACTAATATGATTTCTATAGTCATTTATCCAATTTACCACAATCTGACTTTTACCTTATTCAGTTCTTACCACTGTAGTCTTTTGT
This sequence comes from Poliocrania exsul, assembly GCA_035041345.1. Taxonomy (NCBI): domain Eukaryota; kingdom Metazoa; phylum Chordata; class Aves; order Passeriformes; family Thamnophilidae; genus Poliocrania; species Poliocrania exsul. The sequence continues at coordinate 32,996,379 of JAWWLZ010000094.1, forward strand.
GTCTCAGCTTACATTTTGTTCCCTAAACTGTTTTGGTCTAACACCTCATCTCTATGCATACACATCCTAGTATAGAGGACTTGAAGCTGCTCTGTGGTATTAAAGTACAAAATTAAAAGCAGCCTGAGAAGAGTTGATAATTGATAACATTTGTTATTAACATTGTTCCTGTTCTTCATGACTTCCTCAGTAACTGAGGATGATTCTTTAATCTAAAGTTTCCTGGAAGTCCTAAGGCCATGTTCTGCTGATCTCAGTTAGACATGTTTCCTTATCAGGCCCTAGACTAAAATTTATACACAGTTACTGACTTGGCTGTGTAAGTTTATGATGATGTTCATTCAAGGGTTACAAATAAAGATTTGGTTTTGAGATTTAAAGTTCAGCCATATAGATTATTTGTGAATCAAATAACCCATCTTTCATATTCTGTGCCACATAGCCTCCGGAAGAATCCAATTCAACAGCCAAGAGAAATCACTCTACACTCGCTTGATATTTAACACCAGCATCTGGGAGGGCAACCTAGGTGTCGAGTGAGAGGAAATGGCAACACCCTTTTAGCTAGAGTGCACCATCTGACCTTGTGTTTCTTTCCTGCTTCTTGTCAAGCAAGTCCTCGGTTTTGGTTTGAAATGTCAGCTCCTTTTCCTTAATAAACAACTCCCACTTGTAAGGTGGAGTGCTGAAGCGCAAGCCTAAGTTCAAGAAGAAAGCCTTCCTATCCTCAGTAAGTTAACATGGAGAGCATCCAAGTACAGGAAGATAAGGAAAAAAGGTTTGATAGCAATCTGTCAATGGATCCATAGCACATTAATCTTGTAAAAGATACTAGATGGTAAACAAAACATGAAAATGAGCAGAAAGGAAGAGTGGGAGGTAAACCCAAAAGCTTTATCTGAAACAGAAGATACATGCAATGAAAGAAGTAGAGTTTGCTTATGAATTTTCCTTCAATCTTACTTTACTTTTAGTCTGATACAGAAGTAAAAGGAATATCTTTTTTATATTAACCATATTTTAAACTAGCAACCATGCAGAAATAAAAAAAGTTAGTAGTTGCATAACACAGGTCTGTTTTCGTTTTTTAAATTTCTCTAGGTAAAATATCTGCAGTTGGCGTGGTTATAATTTTCATGTCAGTATATTCTTCTGATAGTTCTTGGTCCTGTCTGCTTTTTCAGTGGAATCTTGCACATTTAAAATATTTACCAATTCTGACTGTCACCACAAATGTCGATGTTTTTTGTAATAATTGCACACGCTGTCTGACTCCAAAATGTAGTCTCTTTGGAAAAGTTTTGGATGTTTTTACATCTATTGTCTGTAGAAACAAAATTTCCATTGATTTTATATAAAGTAGGTTAAACATACATATAAACATGCCTATTACTTAATATATATTTAGAAATTAGGCTCATAGATATGGGATAACATTGTCAAAAGCACTGCTGTGAACAGCAGTCTTCAGCTTAAACTGCATTTGCATTTAACTACAGTTTTAGTAGTTTAAAAAAGTAATTTCTTGTCCACACTTCCCCATTAATTCTGGTGAAGAAAAGAGTTTGATTCATTAGTTACATTATATCCAGTTGTAGTGTAATCCTATTGCATAACTACTGCAAAGGTGGCATTGTTAGCCAGAGAAAGCATAGGAGTGTGAAGGCAGGATCTGCTTGCAGGAGGGTTCTCTAAGTGAGGAAAAGAAAAGATAAGTGTGAGTTATTTTCATGTACCAGTTTCCAAAACCCCTCTTTGAAAACACAGAAGATCCAAACATCTGAGAAATCCATTCAGTACAAAGCATGAACACATCACAGAAAGCAAAAATTTCATGGTTTTCTTTCCTTGACTGTGCTGAGAACTTCCTTGCTTTAACTAAGTGTATAAGTTAAGAAGTCCATATTGTATCTAACTAATTAAATTGAATAAAATATTCAGAAAGTATCAGATAATTAGATCCTCTCGATTGGATTTTGTCCAGAAAAGCATAGTAGCCATGGCAAGTCTTGCAAAAAAAAAAAAAAAATTATCATAGGTCTTTTAATTGTTATAACTTGTCTTAGTATACTCCTCCAGTCTTATTTGAAAGTGGTGTCTGCAATGGCACAACATTTCCAGTATAGGCCCAGAATGTTGTAAATATGAATTGTCATGGGGCATGATGGTCAAAGTACTGAAGATGAGCTGCTTTGATTTACACAAAATCATTCTTTGGCTAAGAGTACTCCAAACAAATAATTTTGAATGTTTGTTTGGGGTTTTTTTCCTATATAGATTCACAGAATGCTTGAAAATAAGCTGTTCTGTAATCCAATCTGAGTAACTTTGTGATATATTATGATTCACAATTACATCACATATGTGAAGCAGCCAACCAACACTAGAGGATCATTACTTAAACCTCTGGCCATGTTCTATATTATTTGAAAGGTTTGTGTGTTGTGTGGAAGTAGGACAATTTGGAAAAAATATCTAATAGTAATGTTCCTGATTTCTCAGAACTTGCTCTTACAAGTGCAATAGTTCTGCTGCTGTATCTGTCATTACAGAGTTGTCCACCAATATACATGATGGCTCAGCTTTGTGAATGAAGAATTGGGAAGAGCTCTCCCCACGTGGGTGTGCCCCTCCAGCCTGTACAGTGGATTTTTTAGGTGAGGCACAGCGTGTGCAGAACTGGCCCCACCCTTTAACTCCTCAGTTTCATCTGCCA
>JAWWLZ010000094.1:33004612-33020188 GCA_035041345.1 Poliocrania exsul
TTGGGGTTTGAAGACCTCTGGGACCACTCATCCGATCCAGAGGAGGACCAGAACCTCGATAGGACTGCAACCACCACTCTCGACCAGACTGTGACTGTCATCTGGACCAACAGGTTTTTCCCCTCCTTTTATTTTCGACTCAGAGGAACCATGTGGGGCTCAGCACAGGGGCTAATGAACACCATTGTGTTTGTGTCCCAGGGTGCTGGGTTATACTTCTGGGTTTTGTTGGTTTAAACCAATTTCTCTTTGTGTCATTGTATTTATTGTAACATTTTTATTAAATTGTAACTCTGATTTATAATCTCTCCTGAGCTGGGTTCATTTCTCCTGCTGGTTTACCTTCAAACCAGCACAGGTCCCTACATTTTGATGTTTGGGAAAGCTTCATGTTGCTGGTTCAATTATAAATAATATCAACATTGGTTCCTAAGTAAGCTGGGCTGCTGAAGCAACAGCTGAAGGAGTGGGTAGGATTGTCCAGAAAGGGGGCATGACTGGGATATCTTACTGAGCTTTTTACTTGGGGCCTACTGCCAGCAGAGCTCTCACAAAACAGAGAAAACCCCTCCACAGTGACAAATTGACCCCTCTGGTATAGGAGCATTGGCTGATGTTAGGAAATGCAAATTACATCTCCCTGTGGCAGTTTGTCCAGGTCTCAACCTCTAATTTTAATTATGTGATGTCTACATTCCCTTCATTTTTGTTTTGTTTTGCTGAATTCAACTCTGATAAAAGTGACAGATTAATTTCACTTGGGAATTAAGTCATTGAAGATTGTAGATTCACAGAATCACAGAATGATTTGGTTTGGAAAGGACCTTAAAAGAGCATGTAGTGCCAACCCCCTGCCATATGCAGGAACACCTTTCATTGAATCATGTTGCTCAGAGCCCCATCCAACCTGGCCTTGAGCACTTCCAGGAATCCAGAAAATATTTCTTTAACACTTTTTTACTTGTTTGATTTAAAAGATATTTCAGCTAGATCTAAAAATCACAGCTTAAAAACAGCAGGGGAGTCTTTCCCTTCTACTTGCATCCAGATATCTGTTCCACACTTTGAAGTGCTATTTGTGTAATACAGCTGAGTAAAAGCCACTTGGTTTTGTCTGTTCTCCATAGGATAACACTTTAGAACAGTCAGTCAGACATCCACATGGAAATATCTCTTGAAGATTCACAGGATTTTTTCTTAAAAAAAAAGAAGAAAGAAAGAAAAAAAGGCAAAAATCTCAGAGCATTTACAAAAACATGTTGAAATAACTGGAAAATATTGTTGAGGAATACATCTGGGGCAAGTGGCTGGGCTCCCATGATGTCATTTGAAATGCAGATTGAAATGCAGATTGACAAGAGACAAGAGCCCAAGAAGCTGTGAACATCCCACCTTTGGGAGAACAAAGGACATGAAGACAGGTACTGCCAGCCTGGTGAAAAAATGGCTTTATGGAACAGCTTTATGGAGCGAGACAGCTGAGATTCTGCCATGGGTACTGGGTACAACCAGTAAGGAAACCTGGTCTGACTGCTTGAGAGAGTCAAGCAGGGCACAGTTTGCTCACTGGAGCTGCACGGTGTGAAGGGACTTTGGTCCCTGCAGTGACAGTCTCTGGCATTGGGAGTGTAACTGCCAGGGGGTCTTGAGAATGGTCAGACTGGGTAGCTTCCTCTACAATATATATCCATATTTGTGAGGCTTTACTTGACTTGAACCAATAGTTGTGAGATATGTGGCAGAAAAACCCTCTCTACAGCCACTGGTAGTTTGAGTTGCATTTCCCTGAAAGCTTGAGGAGAGTCTAGAAAAGATCTGGTAGCTTTCTCCAGGGCCATCTCTGGAATTTGAATGCATATGGCATACAATCAAGATGCTGCTTCTCATTTTGTCATTATTGAGGATCATTAAAAGAAGCTGCCGTATCTTAGTTGCTAGACTTTAACTTATTATTGTGTCTTTGAGGGGCTTCTGTACTGCATACTAAGTAGAGAAGAAGAGTAAGGACATGCAAGTGAGTAAATCATAATTTAGACATTGTTGCAGAGGATCCTCTGGTCTTCTAGTATTACAACACAGAGGTTATCTTCCATATCGTAAATCTTTAACTAGGAGAACACTTTAGCATGCTAGGGTAAACAGGAGAACATCTACAACTTGTATCAGAGCTGATGAATAAAGTTATAGTTGTTTATATGTGTTCATTTTATTCCGTGTGTGTAACATGAAGTGACAGCTTTGTGCAATGCAGTGGGATTCTTTGTCATAAAAAATAGTGGTTGCCACCAAGTTAATGCTTTGGAATTCTAGTTCAACACACAAAGTTTAGATAAATGACACAAGGATTACATCTTTTATGATCAAACATTTCTGCTGATGTATATTTTCCATCTTATCTGCTCAGTTTCTTTTTTTAAATCAGGTTGTTTTTATTGGACTATGAGTAGCAAATTCCTACAATTTTATAGCCATGTGACATTGTTGTCATTGCTTTTAGCACAGGAAATGGTACATCTGTTAGTAAAGAGACCAAAAGTACTCTCTCATGAGTCACTCAAAATCATCTGCCAAAACTAATTAAACTAATGCCAAATATGACAAGTTGGTTTAAGACCTGTAACGATTTATAGCACACTGACTTTTCCGGAAAAGGTAGAATATGGGAATGAATATAGTAGGAGGTTAGGGTGAAGAACTGAAGAGTATCACAGAAGAGATAAAGATCCCTTATCCAATTTTCTTTTTACAATTAATCTACCTATGTTGAAGTAGCCCAAAAACCATTTTCAGAGCCTTTGTTTTGTAGTTTTTTTCATTGATTATTTTTTGCAATATTATTTTTCCTGTTAATTGCAATTAACAGGAAAACTATTCATAGTGCTTGAATTAAAATTTAATATTTCTCCAATTTTAATTATTATTTTAATAACTGAATAGAAATCAATGAAATTTTAATTATTGTTCCAAGATGAGAACTTATTTAAAAAAACATTTAGTATATCCTTGTATGTAAAGATTACTAGGACTTCATGGGACTCTCCTAAAGAGATATTTGGATTTCTTCAGGAAATTCAGAGTGAAATACAGAGATCTTTTAAGCATTAAACCAAAGAATACACTAAGAAGAGCAATGTCAGTTTTGTTAATAAAGACTGCAAAACAGCTTTTTACGCATTACACTTGCCAAAGCAAAACACTGCATGTCTAGCTAAGACCTGTGGTCTAATTTTAACTTCAGAAATGCATATATACAGTGCATCAAGAAAGCTGAAGTATCAATAATGATCAATCTGATTTTCACAAGCAATCATATATAATACTTAAAAGAATTACTTCTTCTGAACTAAATAAGTACTTTATGCATACAGTCTCTGAAATTGCTAATTTTCATTTTTATAGCAAATATAATTATTAAAATGCTGTCAAAAGAGTACTGTAGAATTATTTAATCTAGATAAACCTTTACATTTATTTTTTTTATTCTTAAACACATTCTTCTATGGTTGCAGCTTTTGGACCATACTGCATTATGCAGTCAATTAGGGACAAAAGGAGTAGAGATGAGTTATGTAGAGAAAGGACCAAAGTCCTATTACCCTTTACATTTTTAGTACAGAAAAGACCCTCCAACAAAACTAGGTTGCATCATTTGCCACCCTGTCTTATATCAATGGAGTGTGGAGAATTGAGCCTTGGTTTTTATCTTACTATCTGTCTCGAATGTCTGTCTTAACTACCAAAAATTCCGTTGCTAGTGCTATAAACTCTTTGCTCCCTCACACAAGTAGATGACATCTGCAGGTGTGTCTCTAACACCATGAAAACATTCTCTCTAATACTGTATTTTCCATAATATCTCACCCTGTGGCAGATTTCTCTTGCACACTGATTTCCTGTTTATAAAGGGAACATCTTCTGATAATTTAGCATATTTAGTGTTCCTAAACTAATATCTAATCCCATTATGTGGGGGGAAGTATGTCATGCTACTTTGAATAACTAAATTAAAACATGTGTTGTCCAAAGTTCTCTGGCATGGAGTTAATGATCAAAACCTCCATAATCCTTTTCATTTGGAAAAATAATTATTTATCTCTGATAGAAACTTTTGATTGTAACATCTCCTGTTTGGTTTACTGCAATCATTTAACCAGGACTGAATGATCAGATTCATTTAAGATACAGCAAGATCAAAATATAAAACCATTTCAACGACATGCAAACTACTTAGAAGCCCGATGTTGTAGACATAATTGTTCACATACATATTAAGTTTACTGCATGAAGGTTAGAAATTCTGTATTGTCTGAACAGTAGTTTCTGAAATTGTTCCTTTTTGTAGCTTGATATCTTGATGATGTTTTTATTCTTCATCCTTTTGTTCCCAGAGGTATTCTAAGCTCACTGATTTTTAGGAACATGGTATAAAGTTCAATCGTTCCCCAGGGTCTGAAAAAATGGAAAATAAAATTGGAAACATCAAATAATCATAAAAAGAAGGACCCTGGGAAGTACTGGCTGGTCATCCTTGACTCTGTACCCAGAGGTACAAATAATGAAGGGGATCCTCCTGGAAATTTTTTCAAGGCACATGGATGACAGGTGAGAAAGACAGGCAACATAGGTTCACAAAAGGAAAATCATGCCTGACTGATTTGGAGGCCTTCTAGTCTAGAATGACTATATTGATGGATAAGGGAAAAGCAACTGATTTTATCTTCACTTCTGTAAAACCTACTCTACATCCTTGTCCTTAAATTGGAGGGATCTGTGTTTGATGGATGGACTGTTTCATGGCTAAGGAATTGGCCAGCAACATCTGAAGAATTGCAGCCAGGGGCCCAATGTCCAAATTGAGATCAGGAACTTATCCCTCGGAAGTAATTACTGGGCTTGATATCTTTATTTATGACATAGGCAGTGGAATTAAGTGCACTCTCACCAAGTCTGCACTGGTATCAAGCTGCATGGTGCAGTTAATGCAGATGAGAGAAGGGATGCCCTTCAGAAGGACTTTGTTAGGTTTGAAGGTTTTATGAAGGTAAACCTCACGAAGTTCAACAAGACTATGTTCAAGGTCCCTGCTGTCAATACAGACTGAGGGATAAGTGGCTTGAGGTTAACCCTGCAGAGAAGGATTTAGGACAATGGTAGATGAAAAATTACATATGATCCAGCAATATGCTCTTGAGGCCCAGAAAGCCAACCATATCCTGGGGCTCATCAAAAGCACTGTGCCCAGCAGGTCAAGGGAGGGGATTCTGCCCTTCTGCTCTGCTCTGTCAAGACCCCACCTGGAGTGTTGCACCTAGTACTGGGGTCTCTAGCCCTGGAGTCCCCAGCTGAAGGAAGACATGGACATATTAGAGGGGGTCTAGAGGAAAAGCCTAACACCTCTCCTGTGGCGACAGGCTGAGAAAGTAGGGGTTGTTCAGAGTGGAATAAAAAAGGCTCCAGGGAAACATTGCTGTGGCCTTTCAATATGTAAAGGGGGTTTACAAGAACAACTGAGGGACTTGTAATGATAGGATAAGGGGCAATGGTTTTACACAGAAAGAGGGTGGCTTTAGACTAGACATAAGAAAGAAATTCTTTACTGTAAGAGTGTTTGGACAGGTTGCTCAGAGAAGCTGTGATGCTTCATCCTGAAAGTGTTCAAGAACAGGTTAGAAGGGACTTTGAGCAACTTGGTCTAGTGGAAGTTCTCCCTGCAGATGGCAGGGGAGTTGGAACTACATGATCTTTGAAGGTCGTGTTCAGTCCAAACCATTCTGTGATTTTATGCTTCAAAATAGAAAAATAGCATAATATACCAAGCAATTGTATGTGTTAATGCCTTAGTTAAGAAATTAATGCCTTGCTACTGGTTTTATACATTATTAGTCAGAAATCAATTGGTAATCCAAAAATTGGAGTAGCATTTGATATATGATGAAATTTAGCAATGAGATTTTTCTTGAGGACCAAAACAGTATTTTGCAGAATGAAGCCTAGATGATATTGTATAGATAGATAGATAGATAGATAGATAGATAGATAGATAGATAGATAGATAGATAGATAGATAGATAGATAAAGGTGCTTTTTTTAGTAGTTTTGTGGTAATTATAATCCTTTCAACACAAGGATTATAAAATAAAAACTGAGGTATAAATCAGTACTAAAGTCAGAGGAAAACCAAAAGGTTCCTTTGAAGAGCAAGACACTTCTATTTGTCATTCTTTACTAGCCATAAATGAAAATTTACTCATTCTATCTAGATAACACTGTTTATAGGGTTTATATACATTAATATTTCAAATGTATACTACTTGTTACAAAACATAAGCACATAATGGTAAAACCTAGTCTGTTATACCTGTAAAACCAGAGAAAGTTCACTGACTTCACTGGAGTTTTTTGACACTATGTCTTAGATATGAAAGTGGGATTTGTCAATGTATTTTTCAAAGGAAAAAAATAAAAATAATGGTATCTGTGTCAGAAGCCATGGATGTTTGTGTATTGTCCCTTTCTCTTCTTTTCAAATAAAAGCCTAATAAATACTATAAGAATGCTTAGAATTAAAAGAAAAATTTAAATTGTTTTAAAAAGCAGAGGCTATTTTCTCACTATCAGCTTTAAAACAAAAATCGCAAAAGAGCATGCTAAAGTGAATTAAATTGCCAGTGAATGCTGTTCTTTGTCATAACAAGAAAACAAAAAAATTACAAAACAGTTACCAACTTTCAAAATAAGTTTATAATTTAGCAGAACAAAACCAAAGCTTTTGGTATTGTATTTATTTGTTTGCTTTGGCTCTAGCATAATTTTTCAGTTGTGCTTCAAATACTGTTTTGTCCAATCCATATTTCTTGCATGTTTAGTTGGGTTTGTAAAACAAGAAATGTCTTGAAAACAGGCTTTGGATAAGTTTAATAATAAATATAACAGTTTGTGAAAAGCAGCTGTCAGACAGACATTAATCTGATCTATTTTCAGTTCCAGGTCATGCTTGAAAGAAATACAGAAACATGGAAGTTCAGGGCTTTTTTGCTCTGGTTACTCTGTTTTCTCTGTTCTAGTGATGTTTAAAGATCCTCTACTAGGAATCAAGCAACACTCGCAAGAAATAGAAAAGGTGTGGGGCTTCTACAACTCTGGTGTTACTGTGTCCTGAAGAGAGAGGTTTAATTCTACACCTTATTCCATTAAGATGTTTTTAATTCACCCAGTGACAAGACTACAGTTCCTGAGACCCTTGTAAATAGACTTTTTGACTGAAGTTTTCCTTGAACTTTTTTTTCAGTTATGCTTAAATGTTGAAACTCTTTTGCTCTCCTTGGCAAGGAAAATGGAGGGATGTGGATTTGTAAATGGAAAAGAGAGGTTTACTGGAGTTTTCTTCACAGTAGTGTGAGATCAGAGAAATCAACAATACATCTAACAAGCTTATGAGACCCTACAGTGCATCATGAGGAGTTGTCCTTATAAATCTCTGAAATCCTTAAATTTTACCTTGTCTCTGATGCTGTGATTATGGAGAGAGACATTCGGGAGACATCCAGGCTCCCGACCACACCGCCCTCCACCCCCAGAAAAGCGTTTTCAAAGTACAATCATGTAAGCTGTGCCACCAGCTAGAGAAGCAAAAGCCACAAACACGTTTTTTTTAAAAGCTGTTTTCCCCACATAGAATCTTTTTGTTTTTAACAATAGTCAAAGAAAATAAAATCTCAATTGAAAACAGAAGTCAGAAGCCTCCCTGCTTTGACCAGCCAGAGGAGGGAAGGGAGAAAAAGGCATCCATTCTCCAAACTCCTCACCTCCATTTTCTAACACAAGATCAGCTACAGAAGAGCCAGATTACAGCCTCTTCTATGCAACTTTTTGCTCTTTGATGTGATGGCAGTTGATGAGCTATTGAGTAATTAGAAAAAGCTCTGGTGGATCAGAAACTATCAGTTCAGAAAAACCAGAGATGAGGAACACCTAGACTGGATTGATTTGCAAGGAGTGAGCAGGGTTGAAGGTTAGCGAGTTGTTTACTCAAGGAATATTTCACGTTCTGCCTCGTTTGGTGGCACATTTTTAAGGTAGTCTCTTTTGAGAGGTTTGAAACCCTACCATTATGATTGGGTGTAAACAGTGCACTTCAAATGCAAGTCTGTGTTTAAAGGATGAAAAATCTAACTAATTCCAAAGAATCTTAGTCATTAGACACTAGGAATTTCCCACCAGAGACAGGACAGGGGGTTTAGATCATTAAATCCATGGGAAGATGCACATGTGTTCTGGAAGTCTAGGAGGAGAATATGTGAAAGCATGTAAAACACTTAGAACAGAAGGAGCACGGGGATTATAATGCAAGTTACTGGTGTTTCTAAAACTACATATTTTGCACAGTAACCTGGCTGTCTGTATAATGCTATAAAGTACCTTGTTAATGTGCTGGTATGTTAGTGTTAGAATTTGCCAAGAAAATCTGTCTGTATGTTTCATTACTTAGGAACGCAATAGGGTGTATTTTCCAAGTGCTTTATTTAAAAAATATAGTTGCAAAGAATTATCTGATACTGGAATGTGGCACCTGAAAATATTTTTTTCTTCTACTGTAAGCTTACACCAGCATCACGTAAAACATGCAGTAAGCACTTTCAGGAGGAAAAGACCCAAGTACTACTAAGGTGTGTAGAGTACTTACTGTAACATTAAATCACTTGTTTCTGTACATCTACCCGCAGACTTGTGGAGCAAAATATATATAGGGACAAAAACAGTGGAGAGCAAATGCAGAACTGATATGTGCCAGAGACCTGGGATTGTTCAAGGAAGAAAGACTGCCAAAGATTTTGAGTTAAGATTTTTTTATGAAAGAGACCTCGTTAAGCACCATTGTGATGAATTAACCTGAATAATTTTAAAATAACTTTTCATTTTGCTTTGCCTGTAAGTTGCAGTGAGATAGATGTAAATATATCCAGCTGAAAATTAAAATTTGTTATTTCTAGTTCACAGCATTAAGTAGATGGTCCATAGGAAGTCCTCTATAATCTTCAGGGTAAAAATGCTTTTTGGATTTTTATGGTGTTTGTTAAAGCAACTCTAATTTTGGAATCCTATAGCATTCTGTACCCATATGTTTATTCATACTGTCTGAAAATAGTGCATTAACACACCTAAAATGTATCATGCAGCTCTTAAAATCCTAAAATTCAACTGAGAAACTAGAAGAAATAAAATATTTTGAGACAGTTTCAAACTCAAAATATGAAGTTTGCATAGAAAGTATAAGTGAAAACACACTATGTTATGAATCTGTAGACCTGAAAGTTGAGCTGGTATTCTGAAAGCGGATTGAATTATGTAGACTAGTTTCAAAAATTGCCTTCTTATGGAAGCACAAGCCAACCTTCCTAGCCCAGCATGTCTTTTGTTGGTGTTTCATACCTCAGATTTTAAATACTTGCAAGCAGTCCAGGAAAGCAAGTACTTGAAAACCAAAATAGTGTAATTTTGAAGGACAATCACCACAGCCTTCATTCATATATTATTAAGTGTGCAGAAATGCAACAAAGCTTAAAGAAGAGGTCACCAATTAAGATTAAAGATGGCAATTGCAGGCATTCGACATCAAATGCCAGTATCAAATGTATCAGGAAGTCTGCTTCCCATGAAACAGTGATGCTGAAACAACTGATGACAAAAATTGTTTTTCACCTCAAATGATGATGTTGGAAAGTGTTGACCTGAATTGGGGCATTCCTCTTTGTTCTGCACTGGGATGGAAACATTGAAAATATATTTAAAATTGAACTACGGCTCATTATACAGTGACCTCATACAGAGATCTTTTGTTTAGCATCAGAGACAAAGTGAGCATGCCAGCCATGGAGTATAACTGTCTGCTTCTTCTGTTTGTGTATGAAAGACTATTGAGTCTCCTCTGGCTACAGCTTAGACACATTCACATCTGAAATTCTGTGGAATACCATTGATGTTAGTTAATATCTCACACAAGTCTGTTAAGTTCACACATGCCATGCTCAGTTTATTCCTGAGGTCACACTAGTATAAAGATGCTCATGAATCATTTATTTGAAAATGCTCCTTCTGTCTTGTCCTTTCTCCTCTTTTCGCTTCTTTTATCCCAGTTTTTTTGGCACTGGCTAGTGGGAGGCAGAAGAGAGAGGAATCGCAATGAGCATGGCACATGGGTTGTATTCATGAACGCAGGAACATTTGTGAAAGATCAGTGCATTTCAAATCTTACTGCAGAACAAATAGTAGACCTTCTGTTCCTCAAAAAGATGATATTTTGGGAGAGAGGAAATTCTTATTAACAGATGCTAAATGTATGACTTTACATTTTTGTACTGTTGCGCTCATCCCATGGTTCCCATCCTCAAACTTGCCAAATTTTTGTGTCATGTTCAGGTTCTTTTCTGGATGTTTGACACCCCACATGACTCCTCAGGACAACAGTAAATGGTTTTAGCTGTACACCTATTAGTGATCTTATAATAACTAAAAAGAAAATATTGATTTTATCCTTAGAATGGATTTCCAGAAAGAATTCCTTTCCATGGAACAGTTTTATTTTAGTCAAGAACTTAGACTTTCAGCATAACTCATCATGTTCTCCTATTTAGTTAGTGTTTTCCACATCTTCCAATTCTTAAATTAATCATGTATCATTTCATTTCTGATACAGTATCATAATAAATGTCTTTTTGAATATGGGTTAATTAAATTTACCAGCTTTTGTACTTTAGAAATAATGCTTTTCTTATTAAGTGATAAATGCTGGGTTCATGTGGTGTGGACTAAGTATAAACTAATGTTTGTTGAGCTGGACACTTCAAAAAGGGAACAACTGGCTCTGCATGCTAGTTTTCAAAGACCCTGTATTCTGCTCATGGGGGATACTTCTGCTGAAAATTAAGTATAAATTCTTGCCAGTGTCAGAACCAAAATCATGTGGGTGAAACTTCAATATGTGGCCATTACCCCAAGAAAAAATCCAACCCAAACTAAACAAAAAAAAATAAACTAGAGGTACATAGGAAAAAAACCAAATTGCTGAAATGGACAGAGATGAGTCTATTTAAAGGGCAAATGAGAACAGAAGAGGCCTGTAGAATTCTAAATGTTAAAAGTGAGACAGATCTAGGTTTGGCTCGGGTTTTCTTGATTTTAAAAATATGGATTTTGTTGTGTAGTATGATGAACTGAATGCTCAGTATGGCCTCTCACCCACTGGTGCCCCTACAAGAAGTTGAATCATATTGCTCACTTCATTAGAACTTCTATCCATTTGATGAATTTAGCTCACATGTCCCCATTTTTAGGTCCCCTCCTAGTTCTGCTTCTATTAATTGTCATAACTGAAGCCTACATAGAGCTAAATTTACATTCTGTAATAGAAAATAGTGCTTTTTGCTACTGAAAATCAGATATTTCTGGCATAGATATATTACCAACTTTTTCCTAGAGAAATTACTTTTATGTTAGTAATGAGTAATTTCAACAATTAATCAAGTTTTAAAACATTTTTGTAGATTTCTTTACAATGAAAGCCATTTGTCGCCTGTCCTAAGTTAACAGAAGTGTAATGTGTATATAGACCTATTGCTAAATGTTGATTTTTTTTCACTAATAGTTTTGTCCTGACTGCTAAGGAGTACTAATTCAGGTCATTAGAACTTTGGCATTGACCTTCACTATGCAGAAATTACACAAATCACTGAGAGGTGTAAGGCATTCCTCCATTAAGGGTCTTTAGAAAAGCTGGAAGTTGAAAATTCTGTCTGTTCGCTGGCTGGATGCTTCACTACTTAGATGTTTAGCCAGCATTTGTGACAAGCCTTCGGAGTACCCTGCTTTAGTAAGGAACTGTTTTCTTGTCTTTTAGAGACATGTGACATCCATTTAAATAAAATATTCCAATTTCCTATGTCATTTAAGTAAAAATTGCAGCAAGAAATATAACCTTTTACTGAATTTATTCCCAATTACTTAGAAATTGACGGCCGTAAAAGTTGGATCTTAGTAAATGAGACAACTGTTTCATCTTTTTTGAAGCTGATGCCGTTACAAGTATACTTCAACAAAACTTCTCATAAGCTTTACCAAACATATTTTATGGGCATAAGATTTATGAAGAAAGGAAAGCATGTTCCTGTTCCATGAACATCTGTCTGTTCTCAGAGAAAGCAAAGAGGGTTGCAAATAAATATCAGCTTTTCTTTCTGAAGATACTGCCCTTGATATGGGCAAGGAAGTCAACACCTAAAGATGTTGATAAGCAATCAGAGCAATCAAGTCCTCTTTCCATATCTATCTCCTTCTGCCTCTCTCCTTCTACAGGCTCCCAAATGGACAACCAATGACAACACAATTCTAAGCTTTTTTTTCCCCAAGATTGGTAACATTCATTATTAATTGAGCTGTGAGCATTAATTGCCTTCTTCAAAATTACCACACTATCAACTAGTTACCTGTCTTAGTCTTCCTCCTAAAAACATCTTCATATTTTTGAAGTTACAGTATGTCTTTGAAATATTATGCTAAATAGCATTTTTTCTAGTATTAACATCTGGCACCATTTTTGTTTTCAAATAACGTGTAATATGTGTTAACCCAGGCAAAACTTTATAAAACATTAAAAGTATGGAAAAAATCTCAAAATACTTATTGAGAGTTACTTTGAAGTTTTGGTGAGTACTTTAATTATCTATAAAAACTACAGATCTTCTGCCATTTTCTGATATCTGATGTGGCTGCTTTGAAGAACACTCATCAGATGAACTGCTTCTGTGCTCAAGCCGGTGGGAAAGTGTATATTGGGAAGAAAAAAGCATTTCTGAGCACATTTCTAAGCGCTTCAGTTGAAAACAGAACAAAAGCCAGAGAAGTCTGCAGTATCAGTAGCAATAACAATCAGATGAACGAGCAGAGTCCAAGAATAATGGAAGATCTCATTCACAAATTAGATTTGCTATTAATACCGAAAGTAAAGATCCCTTGGAATAGTAACCAGGCTCTGAAACGCTCAGAGAAAAACACAGAATACATGTATCATGTGCTGATTCAAGACAAATTAGCACAACAAGAGCTTTGATTATTCAGTGTTCTCTAAAGTATGTTGCTGCTATCTGCTAGATTAAGTAATACATACATTTTTTTCTGTGAAGTAAATTGAGCTGTGCTTTCATCAGTGGCCAAAACCAGGACCTCCTCCTATATATCTCTTCTAACTAGAAGAGTTAAGTTGTGCATTTAAATAAATGCATTCTGGGGTAGGTTGACCACAGCCAGCAGCTAAGCTAAGCTATGATTAGTTTGTGTCAGCTGTCCAGATTCCACATCATCCTCACTTCTTTCCCAGCCTTGGCCTATTGCTGGGAGGACAGAGAAGGAAAAAGAGAAAGCCTTGATGCTGTTGTGGCACTGCTCAGCAACAACCAAAACACTAATGTCTTACCAGGAATTTTAGCCACAAGTACAAAATATGGTACCTACAAAGGAAGTTACCTGCACCCTGGCCAGAACTAGTACATGTTCCTAACCACAGAAGCTTACTTGTTTTGAAGAAGTGTAGTGAAAACCACCAGTGAGGCAAGTTGATAGCACAGGAAGAAGTTTGTATTTCGTTTTGCTATGTGCTTTCCTGAACCCCTAATACACTTAGTGGGAACTCACTCATTTCACCAAGTGCCTAAATATAGGAACTTTTCTTGCAACCACTTCTCAAAAATTCAGTTGAAGTTCCTCAGTCACATTTTTAAAATACAATATCCTAGGTTTCCTGCAGTGTGAAACAGTGTATAATTCAGTATGAATTCATGGCTACTTCAGAGTTGCTTGGTTGATCAATACAACGTGGCTCAGCACTGTGCAGGTTGCTTTGTAGGAGCAAGCTCTTGAACTTGCCAGCTCAAGCTGCAAAAGCAGTACAGTGAAGGTAACATGCTGAGAGTACCACCACAAGTATTTAAGAGTTAGTAACTTTCTTGCTACTTCTGGAAGCAAAAACCAGGGCAGTTACAACTTCCATGCAGCAGAATACAACAATGTCAGAAAACAACAATGGACAACTGTTATGCCCCTATTTTTTTTTGTGTGTGTGTGTGTGAATTGCCATTTCCATTGAAGAAACCAGACTGATTTCTTCTTCCTTGCTCGTGCTATTTAACTATGATTGGATAAGCAATCAATCAAGACTACTAGCACAAGAAATTTCTTCTTATATCTGTACTGAAAACAAACTAGATTGAGGATAGTTTCACAGTTCATATAACTATTTTCTAATTTTGCCACCTGTGTGGGTTTTTTTACATCTACTAAGAGGAAAAAAGCAAAATGATTTGAGAATTTGTTTCAATTAGTTTTAATAAAAGTAAGCCTGAGAACAGTCAGAGGTCTACCACTCATTCCTAGTTAATGAATTCAGAGCTACTAGTATGCCTGCTGTGTACCAGACTCCTTGTGCTATAGTGTTGGCTCAGAAAATGGCATTTTCCTCTTAGATGATGTCATAAGAATATGTATTCATATGGAGTGTGACAAAATGAGAGGAGGAAAAGCTTAAATATAAGAATATTGATAGATACAATTCAGTAGCAGTTCTTACCTAGAAGATTGACCTGTGTATACAGTTGATGGTGTTCAAAGAATTCATAAAGTGGATTCCACAAGAATGGGAAATTGACAGGTTGGATCACTTACTAACAGTGAAGTAAAGGTGTTCATAGGGTAGAGTAAAGCTGCTGATTAACAGTACATGAAATGCTTTGCAACCTTTTGGTCAGGGTGGAAAGAATGCAGTAGCAATTTGAAAGCATAGAGCAAAGGACAGTCTAGAACTACTCACTGAAAGCAGTTAAATGAGCCTAGTGTCCTACCTCTTGCACAAAGCAGTATGAACCCTTAACTGAAGCATGTTATTATATTTTTTACCTTCACAGCAAAGAGTTGACCAATATAGCCCTGAAGTAGTAGCTCAGTACTTACTCAGTGGTTGCAAATGGAGGATCAATGAATTCTCAGCCATTTCAGTTCCAGTCTGGTCATAATACAAATGAGGGCTGTGCTACTGCTTATCAGCTGTAATGGTGTATAAGAGATTGCAAACCTGCAGTATAAATACAGGTAAGTGTTATCTGCTCAGTCATCAGTACCATTTCAATATTTTTCACATGGGTGGATGACAGGAAGCATCTAATATTTTTCTCCCAAGAGAGGATTGTACTTTGTCATGAGAGAGCTATAGGCAAGCTCTGTGTGTAAACCACTAAATAGTAGTGCATATAACATCAAAATTTTGTCCTTAGCTCCTTGTTGTTCTGTTTTCTATAACCATAAGCTATGGCATCATTCATGTCTTATTTCACCTGTCAGTCAGGAAGCAGAACTATTTTGTGGAACACCTACTGTAAATGTAATGGCAATTTTTTTTTTTTAGTGATTTCAACAAATAGGGTAAGAAAATTTAAAACAGGCATTTCAGGGTTCTGAAGTCATTATGAATTGGTAGCTTCATATCATGTTAACTCACAATAAATATAAAGAGAGTTATTTTTGAATATATAATGT
>JAWWLZ010000094.1:33036979-33047335 GCA_035041345.1 Poliocrania exsul
CCAAATCCATTGGTTAATGGACTTTAGACCCTGCCCCTTCCTAAGTTTTCACCCAATCCAGCCCCAGATCTGGTATCTTCCCCCTGAGATCTTATAAAACCTTGTGGATTGTCCCAATAAACACTCTCTTGCCTGGACTGCCTGGACTCCTGGTCTCTGTATGCCTTCTCTGCACCCTCTCGGACCAGGGGAAAGCAGAGACCCCTTCTTTCTTCCCTCTAACACTGCACACACTTGCATTTTCTTTCTGAGGCATTTTGTGAATGTTCTTCAAAAGAAAGAGCAGCAGAAAAATAGTTTTTTTTCTTTACAGAATAAAATTCATTTTGTTTTCTGTTTGGATGAGAATGCTTCCACTATTAGCTCCAAATCACACATAAAATCCTTCTCTTCACCTTTACTGTTAGAAGTATTTTTCCTTCAGTTGCAAGTCATGTTAATTCAGAAAGGCCACTCCTCAGGGAAGTGGTCACAGCACCAAACCTGATAGAGTTCAAGAAATATTTGGTTAACATTTTCGGGCACATGGGTGATTTCTGGGGTGGTCCTGAGCAGGGCCAGGAGTTGGGTTGATGATCCCTGTGAGTTCCTTCCTGCTCAGGATATTCTCTGATTCTAAATAATAGTTGATGTCACAGTTGATCTGACCCTAAAATTTTGGTAAGATCTTAGAGTTATACTTTGGTACTTTATCTTGACAAGATGATCCCAGTGACTAAAGTGATTGGTAAGTGAAATGGTTATAAATGTTTTCCACTATAATACCAAATAAACACAACTGACTTTGCCGTTCATCATCTTATACAGGCTTTTTATAACCTTGAAAAGTTATTTCTTAGGGCACTGAATACATCTATGTGCACTGACATGCTTTAATTCTTTCATCGAATTTAAAACTTTTTAATATCATAATAAATTTCAACAATTGAGAAACACATCCTGGATATGTGTTTGCTAGATATGCAAAACAAGAAATAATTATTATGTGGATAAAATAAATATTCTTCTGTTCATAAAACTACCATGCACACTTTACCATGAAAAATTCTCCTTTATTAAAAAGCGAAGCCACCTGAATTTTCTCTGCAAGCCAGCAAGCGGAAGTGTTTGCATAGCACATTAATTATATGACAAATGTAAATGTATTTTCTGAATTTCTTAGGATTTTACCACTGATTAAACCTGTTCTGGCTCTGTGGTGCTATACAGCAAAGTGGATAGACAGAACTTTTTTCCATATGCAACAATAACATGTTACCTAAGGTCTGACTACCAAAAGTATTATTACTAATGACAGTGCAGGTGACAGAATATTCTACCGTCAATTGTCAAGTTGATTTGTGGTGTTCAAAACTGGGATGAATATAGTAATTTGTGATCTATGTTTAACATGGAACTAACCAAGAAAGTATTGGCAAATAATGCTTTAATACACCAAGCAATTCTGCATATTTTCCTATTTTATCTTTTCCATTTGGCAGTGCAATTGAAAATGATCCACAGAGTCTGAGCTAGGACTTTAAGTGTGAAAGTTGTTTCATAGTAGATTGTGCAATGAATGGACAGATCATGAGCTAGTTTTGCAAGATTTTAACATTGGCTTTTAGTTTTGCAACTCAAATTAAAAGAGATTAAAGGTTGTGTTTCTATTTCCACCTTTTTAAAGTGGGTTAGGGGTCTTCTCCTTTGGAGACATTTCTAGTTACTCTCTGTTATTACTGCAAGATGAATACTGCTGAGGATTGGATTTGACTGGCATTCAAGTTCACAGTTCACACTGTGGTTGCTTGAAACTCTTTTTTCCTTCAAGGATTATTTTTATTTAATTGCTAAAAGGCCACAAACTAACCATTTCAAAGGAAGAGATCTTTCTAATATGGAACAGTAAATTCACCCATAAAAATGGAGTAAAAACAACCTTATGTGTCCAGAACAACCTGAGTCTAGCTCAGGGCAAAAGTAACTTACAGGCTTCACACTGCAGTATTTTGCTTTCCTCATTCAGAGGAAAGAATAAAGACCCTATGGAGAAATAGAGAGTTCCTGTGTCTCTGTACACTCACAAAGTGCAGAGAAAGGCAATTACATAGAAAGACCCAGAAATGTCTTGAAATAAAGCATGACAGATCCTGGACACATCTAATATAGTACAAATTTATTTTATGATTTACTCATGAGCAAGCCCTGACCTATTCAGTCAGCTAGAGAAAATTAAGTTGCTAGTGGTCGGTGGGAAAAAGCAGTAGAAACTGTCTTGAAGGCACAGCAGTGTCTACAGAGAAGAAAAAGTCCCTCTGCCTGAATTATTTTGAATCCAGACAGCAAACCGGTGTTTCACCAGAAAGTAAAGATTGGTTTGCTATGAACACAAGGACGAGCATGCCACCAGCTGGGAAAATCACTATCTGTTTATGTGTGTTTAAAAGGTTTTGGGAAATTTCTGAAAAACTGTGAGTCCTGCCTTTTTAAACTGGCCTCAGGAAGTCTATAATGGTGCACACTGCCTATTTTACCAAAGTCATCCATAAGATAAGATCCAAGAGTCTTGGGTTTACATACAAGGGCTAAAATAAACATAACTGTAGCACTTTAAAATTTCATTTAAATTTAAGTGAATATGGTTACTATGAACATTATTTAAAAAAATAAACCAGAAGCTGTCACAGGTGGAAAGTTGATTCTTATGTTTGTGTTTACACAGGTAAAAATTTGCATATGCATTCTCTAAAAAAATCCATTATAACTCATCATTAGCTCTCATTGGACTGCATTCCTCACTTCTTCAAAACTTTTGAATGAGCCCACCATTTTTGAAGTCCATAGTATTTAGGCGGAGCGTTTTAAGCACTCAAGTTCCCAAACAATCTATGAAATGTAATGAAGAGGAGAAAATTAAAAGCACAAGTTGCAGGTTAGGAGTTTCCATCTCTTGCGCTTGTGAATTTACATTGATCTAAAATATTGATGCCTGAGACGTTCCTTTCATGTCTAATGCAGAAACCAAGTGACCTCTGAACTGAAAATTAAAGGTTCAAAGGAAGAATGTAAAACAACTCTCAATGAACAGGGATGCCTGTATTTAATGCCATGGAGGCAGGAGAGAACATAATTGTTGTTTATACTGATATAGTTATGAATAAGAAATGTGTGTTATTATAGTTGGTCTTAAATGCAGTGATTCTAGCTTGAGTCTGCATTATTTCTGCAAGGTGCTGTAGTTGGAGCCCTGCCACTGGGAAATCTCCCAGCAGTTCATATGGCTACTGTTTTACTTTGCTTGGCTCAAAAGGAAGGAAAAAAAGCTGTGTGGGAAAATCATGGGTCATAGCCGGAATTGCAGTGCCTCTGCAAATTCATGAAGTTCCAGGCCAGGCAATTACCTAGAAAGGCTGAGAAATATCAATCAGTAAAGCATGGCAGCTACTGGATATGGCCAGTGTAGGAACTGTGCTGTACATGTCAGCAAGCCATGCAGAGTATAAGTCACTTGAGAGAATAGGACACTTTCATATCCACAGAGGTGGTACAAGAGCCTCTGAACACTGGTGGGTTTTGGCTGCAATATCACAAAGAAGTCACTTGCTATGTGCAAGGTTTTCCAGGCATTCCAGATCTATGGGGTTACTCACA
This sequence comes from Poliocrania exsul, assembly GCA_035041345.1. Lineage (NCBI taxonomy): Eukaryota > Metazoa > Chordata > Aves > Passeriformes > Thamnophilidae > Poliocrania > Poliocrania exsul. The sequence continues at coordinate 33,040,610 of JAWWLZ010000094.1, forward strand.
TCTGAGTATGTGTGTGGCTTTTTATAGGCTTGTGTGTGTTTGCATTGTTTTCAGATCAAAATACCTCTCAGAGTTAACTGCCACAAAGTGGCTGGATTCTTATCACGAAACTGAAAGAGAGGAAAATACTCCCCATAAAATTATGACTAGGATTTTGAAACTGAAGTTTTAAACTATTTAATTGTTCCAGTCACATTTTTCTCAGACTTTAAGACCATGCTGGTTACAATTCCTATTCAGAGAAACATCCTTACTTCACAGTCAGGATTAATTACTTTCATACTTAATGTTCTCTTCATAGGAAAGTTGTTAAAATGACTTAATAATGATCTAAATTTCAATAGTTTCAGTTTGAATGGGATATCATTAATCTGTGACTACTGTTAAGTATTTCATGTTACTTAACAGGTAATTTTAGCCAGCATTTTTAAGTTGCATGGCCAGATATTACAGATGTATGCATGGATGCCATATGCATACAAGGTGCCTGCAATGCCGAAAGTACATGTTTTTGAAACAAGATTAAACTTGTAAATAAATACAGGACTAGATGGAAGAATATAAATGAGAGATACTTTTTTCACTTATCCCTTTCAGTAAACCTTTGCAGAGAACAACATCACAAGTGTTTGGCATATGGTTTTAGTGCAGCATGTTGACAGCGTGTCTCCTCCTTTATTGGATGAAGGAGATGATTCCAAGAAAAGTGAAATTATCAACAATTACTCTCTAGCAGAATACCAGGCATCACCCACAAGTACAAATCAACATACTTCCCAAAAATATGTCAACAGAATAAGGGAGATTTTGTTTTCTACATTAGCACAATGGAACACCTGCTGGTCTAATCAGCTTTTTAAAAAGAGAAGTGCTTATTGGTCAGCAGCAGCTAAAAGTAGTTAAGCACTGATGAACATGGGTTTACCATACATAGAAAGTAGTGGCAGCAAAAGCCTGTACTGCTGATGTGGTGGTCCTTCAATCTGAAGAAAACTACCAGGCAAGTATTATGAATCTACAAGACACTTACTGTACTGTATCAAAAGATAAGGAAGAGATTTTTTCAAAACTCTTTTATTTTTCTTTGCACAAATAGATTTTACTTGCACAGAAATCTGATGTAGGGGATGTGTCATCAATAAAGTTTTCTGTTTATTTTTTTGCTTTTGCTGAATTTCCAAAGACTGAAATGTGCCACTTATGCGTATACAAATCCTGAAAAAAGAAAAATATAATCATCTGCCCAGCAAAAAACCTTAGAGACAACAATTCCTTTTCCCCTCCTTCAAAATATTTGCATGAAAAAAACAAAGCCAAAGCAATCCACAAACAGATCTGCACTCTTAAAAATCATCTTAGTCAAGCAAATCTCCCACCAGGTTCAATGGGATATTGCTATGTGTTGGGTTTGGACTAAATTAGTAAGTGCAGAGAAATAATAACCCAAGTAGATTTCCAGAGAACATCTTGCCTGATGTGGTCAAAATTCATTATAGTCGTGCATGCAATGGAATCTGCAACAGTTTGGCCAGCCTATAGGAAGAATAAACACCTTCTCACACTGAAGTTTGTAGCAGTGTCAGATACTTAGGTCCACAGCGCATTGACAGTTGCAGTGCCCAATTATTGAAAAGCTCTTGGAACTTACTGTCCTAGTTTTGAGTGTCTGGGTTTCCTCACACAATGCCTAAAATAAGAGACAGAGATGCCAAATTATTGAACCTGCAATACCCAGCATGCTACACAGTGAATGGGACCTTCCATCCTTTTCTGCTTAAGATGCCCCAGTGTTAGGTAGAATAATTAAACGGAACTTGAAACCAAAGTTATAATGAATGGAATTTCTCTGTCTTCTTGTGGCATAGGAGTCTTGTTATTATGCTCTTTCAAACTGCAAAGTTTCTCTGAGCCAGGGACTGAAGGTGCTGAGGGTGAATGCAGGAAAGCAACACAAGCAAACCAGTCCCTTGTAAAAGGTTGCAACACTCAAAATGTTCACTTCAAATTAGTCTTCATAGGAATGAAAATGTCATGGGAGTGGCAGAGAAAGTTGTAAGAGATAAAGTTCTGTGAAGTAACACAATATATCTGTGACTTCATGAAACATAAAAATATGTTTTCCTCCTAAGTTAAACACCTTAAGTGAAGGAAGGGATAGTGAAATTGACAGAGATGCAGAAGAACTGATAGTATTAGCACTCCCATTTCCAAAAAGGCCATGAGGACTTTATTGGAAAATAATAACCTGTTTACTGATGAAAAATCAATTAAAAAAATATGAAATTCTTGACTTACTAATGCTCATTCCTGCAATGATATCTGCTTGCATATAAAGAGCAAGAATTTGACATTCCTACCTTTTGGTGGGGAGTACTCTTTAGGACTCAATAATACCATAAGTCCTGCCTCACATGTACACAAAACCCACAACAGAATTTCACTCCTCTGCATGACCAAGACTCTGAACATCTTAGGTGGTTTTTAGTGTAGGGGAACTAATTTCTCAGAAAGCTTAAGCATAACCAGTGAGAAGTAAAAAATGCCATGCAATAGGATAGGATTTGTATAAGTATTTAAGTAATGAGTAGGATTTGTGTATGGGTAGTAAAGTGAAATTAGTTCATAATTGACAGCAGCTGCTGAATACTGCTGTCACTGATCAATGTTTTCAACTCTAGGTAGGACATATTGTAATGACTCATTTAGCTCTACTTCTGTGGGTAGGCATTTATGAGCCTTGATCACCAAAGAATTTGAGAATAGAAGCAGTTATTTTCCGTTTTGGGTGTTCTTTTTTCCAGACTGTTATTAGAAAGGCTTGACCTATTTGCTGGTTCCTTACTTAGTGCTGGGTAGCTTGCTTCTGTGTTTTCCATGCTTGCAGAGAACAGGTAGTGTGCTCTGCACCATGTGATATTGAAAGAACCTACTATGTATACTTTCCAAGAGAAAAATTGGCATGAATTATTTCTAAAATTTGATGATTTTGCAGCAAAAAATTTGTTTTCATAGAACTATCAAAATAAAATACCTCAGGTTTTCTTCTCTCAGATTCACATCACAGAATCTTTTATTTAGAGACCTCAGTTTTTTACTCTCAGTCATCTAGTAGAGCAAAGTTTAACAGATATCAAGGCATGTTGTTTGTTCACTCCAGTTAAGACCCAGGGACTTGAAAAAAACCTTGAATTAAAAAGACTGTTGCATTTGAGTTGAAGGATTGTCTGAGTTGAAGAGGTTTGAAGAGAATCTTGATTTTGATGGTGATATTTAGAATATTGTTAATGACATAATGCAGACTTTTCAGTAACACAAATAGTGTTTGTCATGTATATTCAGATCATGCTATTACATGTCTGAACACATACAGGTTACTCTTATTCAGATGAAAAATTTTAAGGAAATCATTAGGATTTACTTGCGTATGACTCACTTACTATGTAACTCAGCCGTTTGTCCATTCTTCAAAGTTTCTATATTTTCTATCATTATTGCTTGAATACAGAAAACTGTTATGCTTATGCAAAATAAACAGTTTTCCAAGCTGTTGTTTCCCCTGCCTCTGGAGTAATCATTTGCCCCGAGGTTCAGAGCCTTGGAAAAACATAAAGAGCAGGTCCAGAAGTGGTGCTTTAAAGTTTGGAAACCAACTAATAAAGAGCATAGCCTTCACTGGCAACAGCCTTCACTGTCTTGTGACTTGTGGTACCTGTCTTAGTGTGCTTTGTGTGTAGCTGTAAAGGAATATGCTTTTTCCTGTAATAAGACTTGCTGCCCAGCGCCTCCTGTGCCAGTTGGTTGAATATGTTTTCTGAATATAATTTCTCTACTGAAAAAAAATCATGTGTTGCTATCACCTAGGTGTAGCTTCCAAAGACTGTGACAAGTTGATTCACACTATTACCATGGATGTTGAGTATTTGTTGATATACTACACTTGTGTAGACTTTTAATTGTTATCAGATGTTTTTTCTGTACTAACAATACTAAGAACTCTGTTGCTGTGTTCATAAGTTTAAAGAGGGGAACAAGAGTGGTTTAACATTACCTAATAATTCTGTTTCTTCATCTGTATTTCTTGGTCTGTATTGTCCACTCTTCTATGAGTTTCTGCTGTCCATTATATATCTTGTGAACATTTTAACCAAATTTTAACAAAGCTGTAGCAAGATGTACAAAATGGCATTTTACAGTATAGAAAAAAAAGCCAAAGCCTTCCTTTTTTTTCCTTTTTTTTTTATTCTACTCCCTTTGTCTCATTCTTGTCCAGTTCCTTTGGTGTTCATTATGTACATTATATTATGTGAGAAAACCTCTTCATAAGAGTAATATACCAACATCCACAGTCAGCTCTTGAAGAGTCCACTTTCATGATGATAGGAACCAGGACAGCCAGTGAAGCCCTGATCTTTTATAGTCCTGCTGTTAAATGTACAGAATGTCTTCATGTCTCCAATCTGTGACAAACATAAAACAGTAATAGGGCTCCCTTCTGAAAGCAATGCTTAATTAAAAAAATATTTGTACCATTATTTTATTTCTAATAAAATGCAATATGGAGAAGTCAAGCCATTTGAAACACTTCTGCATAAAATCAAAGCTTTTGAGAGTGAATCTAGTCTTTCTCAGTAATATAAAAATTTGATTGATTGCCTTCAAATATTTTTAATAAGGATCTTCATGATAATCTGAGAAAAAGAAAACCTATGACCCAAGGATTTCCCTGAAATAGCTAAGGGGTCAAAAAGTAATCTTCAAGTGGAAGTGTTCTTCCAACCTATATTATTTTTCTCATAAATATTATAAACCTCATTCTTTGAAAACAAAGCTTCATGTACCACAAGTATGGCATAGCCAGAGATGGGTTTGAATGGCAAATAGCAAAGTTCTAAATCTGAATGAAGGTGAGATAAAAGGTCAAAAGAGAGACAGGATATTTCTGTTATACTCAAGAAATTTAATTTTTCAGGAAAGCTGTGTTTTCATGAGGGAATGTATTGAATAGCTAAAAAACATATGCATGCAAGTAATATTCTAATATTACTGCTCTTTACTGCAGTAAGAGGCACTTTCACAGTACACATGAAGTTTCTCTGAGTTCTCAGCTTAAATTTTTTTTAGAGTTAAGTGTCTTCCTTCATTATTTTCAACAAAATAAACCAAACTTAAACAAAAGGAATAATAAAATCATAGAATTGTTTGGGTTAGAAAGGGCCTTAAAGATGATCCAACTCCAATCCCTCTGCCATGGGCAGGGGCACCTTCTACTATATCAGGTTACTCAGAGCCTGTCCAGCCTGGCCTTGACCACCTTCAGGGATGATGAGTCCACACCCTCTCTGAGCAACCTGTCCCAGTGACTCACCACACTTACAGAAAAGATTTATTCCTGATATCTAATCTAAACTTATTGTCTTTCTGGTTAAAGTCTTTTTCTGTCACTAAATGCTCTTGTAAAAAGTCCCTCTTCAGACTTCTTGCAGGCCCTCTTTAGGTACTGAAAGGCTGCAACAAGGTTACCCTGGACCCTTCTCTTCCCCAAGCTGAATTACCCCAACCCACCGAGCCTGACTTTATAGAAGAGGTGCTCTAGCCCTCTGATCATCTTGGTGTCCCACCTCTGCACTTGCTCGATAGGTCGATGGTCTTCCTAAAGCTGGACACAAGCACTCCAGGTGGGGTGTCACAAGAGAAGAGTAGAGCAGGAGAATCCCTTCCTTTAACCTGCTGGCCATGCTGCTTTTGATGTAGACCAGGATGCAATTGGCTTTTTGGGTCATGTCAACATTTTTGTCAACCAACGCCCCTAAGTTTTTCTCTGCATGACTCCTCTGAATCAATTCTCTATCTAGCCTGAAACTTGGCTTGGGATTGCCCTGAAACAGGTGCAGGACCTTACTCTTGGCCTTGCTGTACTTCATGAGATTCACACAGGCCCACCTCTTAAGCCTGGCAAGGTCCCTCTGGATGGAATCCCTTTCCTCCAGCATGTTGACTTCGGTGTCATTGGCAAACTTGCTGGGGGTGCACTCAATCCCATTGCCCCTGTCCCCAGCAAAGATGTTAAACAACACCAGTCCCAATATCGACCCCTGAGGACATCACTAGTCTCCACTTGGACATTGAGCCATTGACCACAACTCCTTGAGTGTGACTGTCCAGCCAAGTCCTTATCCACCAAGTAATCCACCCATCTAGTCTTTCCAGTTTAGAGACAAGGTTGTCATGAGGGATGGTTGCCAGTGCTTTGCTGAAGACCATGCAGATGACAGAGATGACAGTTTTTGCTCTTCCTCTATTCATGAAACCTGTAGCATCCCCATAGGTAGCCACCAAATTTGTCAGGCATGATTTGCCCTTACTGCAGCCGTGTTGGCTGTTACCAATCACCTCCTTATTTCACATGTGTCTTCAGGTACTTTCCAAGAGGATCTCCTGTATGATCTTGCTGGGTACTGAGGTGAAAGTGACCAGCCTGTACTTCCTTGAGTCTTCCTTTTTCCCCATTTTAAAAATGGGGGCTGCATTTCCCCTTTTACAGACAGTGGGAACTTCGCCAAACTGCCACAACTCTTCAAATATGATGGTTGATGGCTTGGCCAATTTCTTGGCCAGTTCCCTCAGGACCCTTAGATGCATCTCATCAAGTCCCATGGGCTTGTCACCTTCAGGTTCCTTTGATATTTTTGAGCTTGATCTTCTAGAGCAGGCAGTTCTTCCTTCTCC
>JAWWLZ010000094.1:33057416-33070815 GCA_035041345.1 Poliocrania exsul
AGTGATGCAAGCAGCATAATGTAGTAAATCAACAACAAACTTTTCAGATGATTCTAAGTCCTTGATCAGAACAATCACTTACATACTTATTTTTATTCCCTTAAAAAAAAATGAAATTAGATACAATCTATTATTTACCTTCCACAGAAAGGGTAGTGTAGCCTGTGTAAAAGCTATGCTGCCTTCCCTGTATGCTTTCAGTGTCTCACTCTCTCTACAGTTGAGAAGCAAAACTTCTCCATGTCTCATTTCTGACCCATATCAGTTAGGATGACAAAAACAGTGACTTTCAAAAGGGAAACAAACAAAAGAGCTGTTTTATTCAGTCAAGCAGTAGTGAATCTTGGTTTTCCAGACATGTTTTCATCCCTTTGCAACACTTTGTGAAACTTACCTCAAGCCTAGTTAAAATCAGTGGACAGCTGAACTACATAATTCGGCACTTCCCATTTCCTCAGAAAACCAAATTAAAATCATGCAGTTATCTAAGCCATAGGATTGAAGAATGCTCTGCAAGTATAGTATTAGTTTTGCACAGTTTGGTCTCTGACAAGGAAGACTAATTAGTAGATCCATTGTTTGAGCAGAATTGTGTTTATCCTTCTTGCATTGACTTGCTCTTATCTGCAAGAGCCTAACTCCATGTTTTTCAACATGGAGAATGCATGAGAATTCTTATATCTCCTTTTGCAATCAATCTGTACGGTCAAAAGTACTGTTACTCACTGATACCACCTTTCCAAGAACCTGAGCTGTAGACTACTGGAGGTATGCATGGCACATTAATCAATAACAACCAGATGAAAAAAGAAGTTACGCATGCTGAAAAGCCAAAGATTTTATGTGTGACTGCTGCTGCAAATGGCAATTTTGCAGGTGTTGAAACTGCTATATGTTAGTACCAAAGGCCTCTGGATATTTTTTCTCAATCCCGTGGTTTTGGAGTAGTTACTGTCCCAAATACCACAGTGTATTCAGGTAGCAAGCCACAGGTGGCAAATAAGACTGGCATATGTATTGTAAGGTAACCACAGGTCTAAGAATGGTTCAATGGACAGAACTACATTTTAGGTAAGCACACAAACAATTCTCAAGTGCAGGTCTTACCAGATGATGGTTAATTCTATTTATAGATGGCTCTCTGCCTCACAAGCTGTCCTAATGTGGAAGCCTCCAAGTGTCTTCCTGACAGCTCAGGCTGCGTTGATGACTGCCCATCTAAATAATGGAATGGGCCAAAATAGCCCCATCTTGCTAGCTTACTATTTTTTCTCATGATGTTCTCTACATAACGTGAGCTGGAAAAAAATCTAACTAGGGGATAGAAAATTTTGTGGGCAGACTTCAGGAGCAAGACAATTGGTCGTTGTGAAGTAAATATGGAGATATGGATAAAAAATTAACAAAACAGAAAGATAACACAGAGTGATATTTAGAATGCTTCCAAGCTGCCTCTCTGTTAAAATTTATACTCATCACTGAAAATCCATATTAGGATGGATTTGTTTTTTAAGTAAATCCTCAGTAGTAAGTCTCTCAAGTATAAGTCTTTGCCTAGATTACTCTAATGTGAATTAACCTACTCTTAACCAAAAATTGCATCAATGTTCCTTGCTTCCATGTACTTGGTCTTCAGAGCTGATGTTGCCTAAAACTACTGTCCCAGTGAAGCCTGAGAGGGAACACTGATTTAAAACCTCAAGACCTAGACTTGATGCTTCACATCACTCCATGTGGATGTAAAACTATCCAGATTTGAATGCCTGGAAGGAAAATCTCTAACCTATCTTCTTTTCAAGGAACATTGTGGAATATAGATATAAGAAAAATGTATTTCAGCCTCCCCTCTCTGTCTCACCTTTTGTAATTGATTTAGCCTGCTAGCTTCACTACCTGAGGCTGTCTAAATCTTTGCTAACCCTTTTCTGTCTCTAACTTTACATCCAGAAACTACTAATTTCTTTCTGCCTATCACTTCAAAATGAGTCTTTAAAAAGGAAAGATTATCTGCTCCTAAAACATCTGTAATGAAGGATACCTAAGGATTCTGGTGAAGAACATCAGCTTGTCATCCATCCACTCATTGCTTTGGCACATAAATGCAGAGAACATGACTAAGGGAACAGAGAGCTAGGTGCCACAAGGCTTTCTGTGGTGCTTGCTGGAAGCACAACATGCTCACTGATATGTCAGCATGGAAAGTGCAGTATAAAATAATGTATGCAAGACTGACTATGAGGTAAAGGAGCATTTTATGTACAGTCAGCGAAACTCCTCAGCACTAATTATTCAAAAAGATGGGAACTGACAGCAAAGAGTTTGAAATTATTTCTCTCTGAATTTCTACACAGAGGAGGTTCATCAGTAGATTTGCTAAAATCATACACACCGGCTAGGTGCAAAATACTAGTACTTGAAAACCCCTTGATACATGTACTCAGCCTACAATTAGCTACAAGACGCAAATACAGATTTAGAGTACCTGAGAACAAAAAATTATCTTGTCAGTATGGTATAACACAACCCAACTGCATGTACCAGGAATTTTGTTAGGTTTTGGCAGGCAGAAGCTGCTGTTTCCTTTACTTTCCCCTTTCCTCCACCACCACACCATCAGGGTATGGAGTGCTTTGTGCATGTGCAGTAGTACAGGACACTGTTATGCTTGGCTATTCAAGATGTACAATGGCTACAGAAATTAGGCACAGCACTCATCAATCTCCTGTTTGCCTGCTGACTCCTATTTTGTTGACTACAGAATTTCACAGGAGATGCCAGGATTTACCTGTGCCAGGATTTACCGGTGTGCTTGAATGTCAGCTTGTTTCAGACTTGGGATAATGTGTTTTCTATCAGCCTACATGGGGTATGCAAGGGTTTTAAAAGTAAGTCCTGAGGAAATATTCAGGCTCAAGGAATGAGATTGTGAATGTAGCACTACTTGCATCACTTAATTTCAGCACACTTCCATAATACTAATTGTCTTGTCAAGGGATTTGAAAGAATTTCTGGTCCTATTTAGGGAGCCACTCAACCAGCATACTTTCCATGTTAAAACATCAATACATGAATTATGAAGTTAATGCGCAAAGAGAATTCAAGAATTGATTGTGAAAACAATTTTTGTCCAAGATCAACTTAGTGAAGACACTAATGTTTTTTGAGACATATGCAAAAAATAAATGAAATTTTAAAAATCACCTTCAAAACTCATCTTCTGCTGATAGTCTTTAATATTCCTCTGTATTACAGACTTGATAACAGAGTTTCAACCTTACAAGACTGATTTGTTACCTTGAAAGGAATTATAGAGGTATATGTTTCTTTAGCCATCATCTAAAACAACTTCTAAATTTCCTTTAACCCGTCTAAACATATCACTCTGGGAACTTCTTGGCCAGAAGTAATAAGAGAATTCACAATATAAAAAGAAAATACCATTAACTGATCCCAAAGAAGTCACACAACAAATATCCCTGGGTTGCCTTTTCTACACTCTGGGCACAGTTTACACATGCTGTTTTTTCAATGGTAACATCACGTAAAAGCCTTCCACATGCTCATTTTTTTTTGTATTCTCAGTGGTATCAGCGCAAGTCCTCCTGAAGCCATAAGATGAAGTAATCAGGGAATATATCCAGGTTAAAAATACTGGGTTTGGGGTTAGGATTTTCTTTAAGGGTAATTTCCAACTTGAGTAATTCGTTGACTCAGTTCATTCACAGAGTCCAACAAAAAGTAGTACCGGCATAACCTGTGCCAGGTAGGAGGGAGGGGAAGGAGCCTTTGCAAGTGCCAAGGGAAATATGCATTCAATCCATCAGCTCCTCCTCCAGCCCTGCCCAGAGGTTCCAAAACTCCCAGAACATTGTAAGGGCCAGTGGGGTCCTTCAAGTGAAACGTACTCACAAACACTGCTCATTTGCTGCAGGGTGTGCTGCATTCCAGAGCATTCACCTCTCCAAGCCTGCAACTGAGTGGAGGAGCATTTTTTAAAGCAGAAGTTCAACACAGAACCCTATACCCAGAACGAAATATTTTCCTGAAATATTTCCCTGAATACTAAGTGCTACCCATGGCAGTTGTTCATGGCAGCTACATTTTTATGCATTTGCAGGCTTAATATAGTAAGCATAATGTAAACATGCATCACTCTTTTGGCTCAGCATTCATTCATGACTACTTTCATTGCAATTGTAGAGCTGCAAAGTGGTGCCTGGTTTTCTCTTACAGACACCTTTAGAGTAATTTCCTTAGGAAGTAAGCTCACTCTCCCCCATGGAAGGGCTTTCAGAAAATGGGGGGAAATCCTTTCAGTGCCAACCAATGAAGACTGAGCTGGAGTGCACGTGCTTTTTTATTTATTTATTTTAAACACCAAAGTATTTCTCTGTAACAACTTGTCGCATAATGAGTTCTTTTTAAACATGGCTCCTAAACAGTGTACCCAGTATTGTTTTACTAATAGTCCCCAATTAATAGGCACTATAAAAATATAAACAGTAGGAATGGAAAAATCATTAGAAGAGTGGCTTTTGGCTTCTTTAATTCAGGCAAAATAAATGGGTTATATTGCTGCTGTTATTACTGATACAAGACATAAAACAGATTAAAACAACATGTGTTTTCAATAATAAACTCTGACTTGAGATGTACATGGATGCAGGCTCAAAAAAGGAAAAATATATTGCTGTCAATTTGGGAAGAAGGCTGCTTGTTCAGCAGCCTTCTCGCTATACATCACAAAAAACAGGAGACACAAAACCCCATGGACTATGCAAACTATGACTGGGGAGCTGCAGAAGACGTGCAACTTCAGTTGTAAAGATTGGAATAATCACTCCATTTTGCAAAATATTTTGGCTCCATCTATGCCATCTGTTTAAATAACCTTTTTCCTCAAAGCAGGAGCAACCAATCCAATGACTCCTAAGGAGCACTTATTTACACAGTGATGTAAATCCATAGTTACCAGGGAAGGTAAATGTCTCATTCAGACAAGCATTGGTACCTTAGCTACAGAGCCTCTTACACACAAACTGCACTGCTCAATATGTTTATCTTGCCAGTGTAGCCTGGAAGTAGGTTATTAAGCACGTTGGTGTCCTTCATGACAGCTTCAAGATATCTGGTATACAGTAAGTCAGTTTAGGGTATAACAAACTTTTCGCAGTCCACAGAGTGGCACCTCATATGTACACTAATGCTAGTGGGAAGTCTTAGAGAGGTATCCCAAGTGAAGGCACATGGACATTGGATGTGATTTGACAACCATATGGATTTCAAATTACTTGTCTCAAAGAAGTAGCTTCAAAAGAGTGAGTTTAGGAAAATTTTACTCTAAGTTCTAAAACAATAGTAGAGGGAGTAAATTCAGGACAACACAAATAACACATAACCAAACTATGTCATGTTCTTGCTCTTCCAAAATATATGCCTTAAAAAGTGCTTGCAAGCTTAATGACAGAAAAGCCACCCGGAAAAGCGGCTTTGTTGTGTGTTGCTAACTGTTGGCCAAACTGTTAGGAAGACCCGATCCAAATGCAGAGGTTAAGTCTCCAAATGAAAAGGTCAAAAGAGAAGACATAATGCAATTTACTATCAGAATAACATAAAAGTAGGGAAGATCTCTTCTGTCACTACCTCATCCCATAGATAAACTGCTTGGCTACAAATGCCAAGAGTGATAGAAGAAAGGGTAGAAGAAATGGCCATTGCTCCTACTATGCAGTCGAGCAGGAGCTACCTACACTACAGCAATTATAAGTTGGTTCTGGGTCTTGGAATTCTTCCAGCACTACTGACATCTAATCTTTTCTTGTCTGTGATCACTTTCTTGGTACCTATTTTGCTTTAGCACTATCTAAAGCCCATTGAAAGTTTGCAGACAGGTAAAAACAGTAACAGAAAAGATTTTCATCAGTATCTTTTCCAACCCTAAGTCTGCTGCTTCCCGATTTCATGAGACAGATGTAACTTCATTGGTCTTACTGGAATCTGTGAGCTTAGCCAGTAAAGGTGTGTGTGCATACTTAACTGCGGCTTCAATAAACGGAGTTTTTCAAGGCAGGGTATCCTCTCAACAGGCAAACCACCTAGTGGGTATGACCCTTTTAATCTGTGCACACCTATCAGTCAAGTTTTGCATCTCCCATTTTTAATGGGGAAAAAGCAGAAAAGATGACCTTCATAATCCCCTTCTACCTCCTTATGCAAAACAGAGGCATTACATACTTGTAAGCTTGCAGCCATACAAGTCAGCAAACTGTATAGTTTTTGACTTTGTAGTAGTGTGCTAGGCAAATATCTAAATTGCAATTAGAAAAAAAATGCCTTAGAAAGAAAAACTTTCAGCAATGATTCCTTTTATCCATCAAAAATGTTTTTGAGAGAAAATCAATGTTATCTTTAAACATTTTGAATTTTCAAGACTAAAATATGTGTGTACTACGAAGTAGCTCAGGTTTATGTTCCTAAAATTTATAAAGCTCATATAGTTTAAGTTTTATTTAACTACATTTGTGGTCTCAGATACTTTAACCTAAGTTATTTAGCCACAGTCTAGCTTTGACACTGTAAACTGAATGAATTATAGATGGCATTTATGTAAGTATATTGATAAATATATAAGTATATTAAAAAGTAATAATATTAAAGAGTAAATACTGCCCTCAGAAAAATTAAATGTTGAAATGTAAACCAATAAACACTTGAATTTATAATATGATCTGTAACTATTTTTGGAAGCTTAAATCTTGTAAACACCTATGTTTTTAACTACTTAATTTAGAAACATTAATTAATTAATTGTTTTTCATGTTATCTTTTTCAAGGTTTTGATTTATAAAAAGATGTTTCCTTGCAAGCCTCTACAATCTTAAGCAGAATGAAAAAATATGGTACCATTTTAAAATAATAAACTACAGTCAAGAAGTTACTTGTAGCACAGCAGCATTTCAGTGTGAAACTGCCAACACATTTACTGCCTAATGCCTATATTTAATTAAACCAGTCTGTGAGCATTACAGAGAATGCAACTTCTATGTTTTTGAAGATGGTCCAGTGTGCATTCCACATGGACTCTGTGTGTGGTCTTTTCATGGTCAGAAAACAATATTCTTCTCATGTCCCATGTTTTCTGTGGTAATCTCAGTTGGCTGTGTACTCCATCCAAATCCTGAACAGTTATTCTCTTGCAGATTCACAATGAAATGCTACAGTGTCCAGCACTGCAAGTAATAAATGTTTTACTCTTGGTATTATGCTGTAACTGACTATGAAAGCTCTGTAGATAAACTTGTCGTGTTCACTCTTTAACATTAATTGTTTTATTTTAGTTTGGGAGGAAAAGTAGAGTTATTAATGATTTATATTTTTATATATGTACTCTAAGTCCCATATTTGTGCTAAGCTATAACAATTCACTCATGAGCTCTTTCAGTTTGGTTGTGAAAACGCTTGTTATGAGAAGAGCCTAAGAGAGCTAACAGGAGGTTCTGCACCACCAAAGAAGGATCTGAAGAGTTTAAGAACATTGCTAAGCCAGGCAAAATTTTCCTGAGTACTTATGAACCAGGAAATCTGAAAGACACTGAATAATCTCTTAGAAGACTAGCACACTCATAAGTAATACCATTTTTTTGTTATCAGCTTACTTATCCATTTGTTTCTTGAGATGTTAAGTTCAGATGATGTTTGTGTATTGTAAGACTTCACAGTATATTCAGATCATCCTTAAACTTTCAGTGAAAGATGCCTTGGTCAGGTAGGGTGTCTCAATTTAATACACACTACATCCCTTCTTCAATGAGGAAGTAAATTTTCTTTTAAAAGAATGCAAGAAAATTACAAGCAGAAATGGCTTTTCACAGAATATGGAACACAAACTGACAGCTATGTGATTCTAATGCCATTAGGAGGCCTGAATCTCCATTGTGTACTAGCTTGGCTAATACCCTGGTTTCAGCCATGTCTCCCTTACACAGAGGGAAAATAGTGGCAGAATGGAAAGATATTTGAGGATGCAGCACTGGTTTTCTGAACAGTCAAGACAGGGAGTGATAGCTGGGTATTCATAACTCTGGAGAGTGCTTCATCACTGATTCATACAAGCTGTTCCCTTAATGAAACAGGAAGAAGCCAGTACAATAGAGGTTTTGCAGAGTGAAGAAACAGGGAAAGACTTAACATCACAAGGCAATAAATTGCTGTTATTATGAAAGATGTTACAAAACAGTTTGTGGTTCTAAGATTAATTTTAGTTTAAGCTTCAACTTTGGAACAGCTGCCAGTTGGTGACTCTCAAGCCGTCCTTCTCTCAGTCACAAAATGGGAAACCAGCAGAGCACAAAACCCTTTCTACAAAAGGCTGCTCTCCTGCTTACATGCACAGTTACCTCACCAAGTCTCAGGGGTTTATTTTGCAAAGGTTCTTGAGACTCCTTGAACCAATGCTGGACATCACATATTGTCGATAAAATGGGATTTTTCATAGTTTGCAGTCCTTTCCCAGTCCAACAAGAAAAGCACATAGGATGCAGCTCCTTCTACTACTTTAATGGCAGATGGACATGTTATGGTAGGTTTTCAGTCATCTGGAAAACTTCTACTGTGACAACATGGGGAAATTGTGATATGTGTTTTTATACTGAATCTTTGGCTATAGTCTTTACCATAGCTGCATTGTGGGGGAATCTACTACCAATACACTTATCCAGTATAACATGACAAAAAAGACAGGTAAACTGCCTTAGAATTATGCCGAAAGATATTTTTGACCATGCCAAACCACCAATACACTTACATGCATTTTTACAAATATGGGACAATTGCTAATTTAATTTCTCATCCAATCTTGAAAGAAAAAGGGCAATAAAAAGTATAGTAGAGGTAGAACCTAAAATTTTTATAAATATTTTGGTTGATATGAAGAAATTCCCTCTGTCTGTAACTGTGTTCTTAGTCTTGTCCCTTCTTCATTCATCTATCCTATTAGGCAGGAGGTGTAAATGGTAGTTTATACATGCCTTGGTAATGCTTTCCAACCAGTTTGGTAGCATGAGCAAGCTACTTGAAATATTGCAGCAGTAGTTACTACATAATTACAACTGTGGCTGTTTCATCTGGTAACTGTTCCACTTCTTTTTGCCCCTCCCCCAAATTATTTTTGATAGAGAAACAATAGAATGAGCCATTCTCCATAGGCAGCACTTTGCTGCCAGAGTGAAACAGTCTAAGAGTAACACTCTTGCTAGATAAATACACTTGCGGCTACGCAGAGCAAGGAATAAACAGGATGAAGCTGTGACCCTCAATATCTTTTTTGCTTACTGCCAAAAAAGAAAATATGTTTTACAGGAAGGTCATGCAGGAAATAAAATATGATTTGCTACTATTGACTGTGCCCTGAACTCAGGCCCACAAGGTCAGAGAAGCAGGCAGGTGGTACACAACCATAATTGTAGCAGAGGACAAAGTGGGAGAAATTACTGTTTTGTATCTATGTGCATTCTTGACATGAGGTGAGGGTGCAGACAGTGACATTTCACAGGAATGCATTCATAGACTGCTTGAGGGGAGATGGGAGAACCCCAGAGGAGCCAATACTTCCTGAGAACCAGATCTTCATTGCCACCCATTATATCTCATCTGCCCTTAGAAAGAGAGCCAGTGGGTAATACAAAGGCTGTAATCCGCTGAATAACCATGGCCAGCTCTGCTACTCTCCTGAGGGCCCTATGTGTCATGGTTTAGGAAAGATATTCTCAAATTTAGAACTCCCACTAGAGAGAAAACCATGAGCTCCTGCTCTCCCTGCTCTGGTGACAGAGAAAAAGGGCAGAAATTACAGATTGAGATAAGAACAATTTACTGGAAACAGGAATTAGAAAATGATCAGTAACAGCAACAATATAAATAACAAAAGTATACAAAGAGAGGGTGATTTACAAGCAAAATGGTCACCAAAGCTTGGACAACAAACAGCAATGGTGGACAGACCTTCCATTTGCCATGCTTTTTTCCCAACTGCAAACCATACCCACGATTTTGCCAGAAGCAAGAGTCCTTTTCTTCCACTCCCAGAGACCATATGAGGTGGTACAGAATAACAGCCTGGACATGCCCACACTGCTCCAGGCTCTGCTCCCATGGCTATTGTGAAAAATTAACTGTATCCTGGCCAAATGGAGGACATTATCCTTCCCTTATTCTATACCATCTACATCACACTCAGATGCTGCACCTTCCAACTACATACATACACACACACAGAGATATATATAGATATATATATATATAAAAATAAAATATACATAAGTACAGGTACAATTTCCATAGTCAATGACCATTCCTCCAAGTTGTCTGTTGAGTTCATTTAGTCTGTAACTGTGGGTTCTATCCTTCCTAGATGTCTTCCAAGGCTAGAGGGCTGGTTGGGTGTTTGCCAGTTGCATGAGGAGATCACGACTGGTGTATCTGGAGCAGTCTATACTCATTGTCCATGGGAGTTATAGCATAGAGTGCCAGTGTCATTCAGAAACCAATATTATACAATTCAACATTGCAGAATGTTCTCATACAAAAATCAAGTCCTCTTGAAGTACTCATCATGTTTCCCAATTCAGTCCATGGCAAAGAGTGGGGCTGTGTTTCCGCTGGATACTGATGGGGCATGAGATATTTCTCCTCTTAACTTGCTTGAATACTTCAATTCTGTGCATAATCTTGGACAGTCTTACTGCAGCTTAGGCACAAGGTTGATAGGGAGGAAAAAAGATGATCATCATACTGCCAGAATCAGCTGGTCACCTGAAGAACTGTCCTTCTTTCATTGACATCAATGCCAATGATTTTGCATGCTCCGTACAAACTTCTGCCGCATGGACTGTGTACAAGGGACTGCTCGTTATTTGAATATTTATAGATTACCTCCAGCATAGATAATTCTCTCAGGTACTGGATACCTTGCTCCATGGAGCTCCACCTGCTTAGCTGCACTGTTAGATCATCCTTGAGAGAATACCTTTCCCTCAACAGGAATCACCTTCAGAGACCAACAGTTTCTGTCCTCTTCCTAATTCCCTTGTCAATGCCCACAACTCAGGACAGGGATCCCAGCTGCTTGGCTTCACTACCATTTAGTTTCATCTTATGGACCATGATATCCCAGCATCAGAGTAGCCAGGGCATAGCCAGGGCACCAGGGGCTCATTCAACTGGTTGCTGAAATGTTTTCTCCTATCTTGTAGCTCATCCATGATAGGCACCAGGTGATTATCCCATGCCCCACTTCTTCCTACTCTTGTGAAGGTCCTGCTTTCTCTTCACTCCTCACCAAGTGAACTGATTTGGTCTTGGATTTCTTCTTCTGTGTAGGGACAACTCCTAATGGCACAGGTTGTTCCTCTGGCTCAGCTGCAGTTTGAGCAGCCACAGTGCTTTCCTCCTTCTCCTGCTGAGGGTCCTGTTTAGTAATGAGAAGTGTTGCACAAGGAGTAACTAGGGCCCAGCACACTGCATAACTTTATGTGTCTCTGGAACTGCCCCAGCATTTTTCTTTGCATATTTTATCACGTCAACAGAGTCCTGTAATTGTTCAGGGGTGAACTTCCAAACTATTAGAGCAGAGAATTTGCCCCAGAACTGGGGGGACTGGGCCCATTTTCTCCCACATTCCACACCTACTCTTGACTATCTGCCCTAGGGGCAGATTTCTGAAAAACCTTCCTAAAAATCTCTTTTGTAACTCTGAACATGGAGTGGACCACACTGAGGAAATCTGACAGACCAAGCAACAAGACCATGCTTTCCTTCACATCTAAAGGGAATTAAAAATTCTCAAAAGCTGTTGTAACAGGCCTGAAGGAGGAAAAGAGGATGATAAACTGGGATAAAAATCATCCTTCTCTGTTCCCTCCACAGACAGGGCATGATTATTAATTAATTCCCAAAGGCAGCATCCAAGGCCAGGGCAGATGGGCAACACTGAATACACATTCCAAATGACCCTCATTGCCCTTTATGTTATCATGTCATAAGCTGATAGCACACAGTACAGAAACAAAGCAATCCTGATCCCTGTCCCTGCCCTGTTGAAGAACACCATGAGGAACACACATGGGAACTTATACAGGGTTAAGTAGCACACTGCATGAGCAGAAAAGCTACATTGTAACCAGTGGCTTAATGCCTAATGCACAAATGCTTAGATCAAAAGTCTTTCCAATCCTCTGGGCAGATCTGTTGTTCTCTCAACACTTCTTGCCTGATACTGGGCACCAGTTAAAGGTTGTCATGGTTTAGGAATGGTATTCCCAAATTTAGAACTACCACTAGAAAGAAAACCACTAGCTGCTCCTCTCCATTCTCTGGTGAGAGAGAAAATGCAGAGATTACAGGTTGAGATAAGAAAAATTTACTGGAAACCACAATGCAAAAAGAAAATTATCAGTAACAGCAACAATATTAATAACAAAGTGTACCGAGAGAGGCTTCTCTGTGGACAATCCCTTGTCATGGGGGAGAGCTTGCATGCCCTCATGAGGTTGTGTGCTATGCTGGCAGTGGTTTGTGCCTCCGGTAGGGTCCCCATGCCAGACAGGTCTCGGCTGAAGGGTCAGACAAAGTGTGTCCATGGGTAGGATGGGCTCACTAGCCCTCTGGCAACCATCCTAGGAGAAGGACAACTCCAAATACAGGCAGATGGAGTTTGCTTAGCCCTGCAAGGCCATCCATCTAAGAGAAGGATAGTCTAACCAATATCCTGAGGTATTCACTGTCACAGTCCAAGCTCGCTCAGCCGGGGCAGATGAACCTTAGGAGTAAAGGGTGGGACCAGTTCTGCGCATGCTGTGCCTCACCTAAAAAATCCATTGCGCAGGCTTGAAGGGTTCAACCACATTTCAAAACGCTGCAGGAACAGGCGAGGGTCAAAACAGCAGGTGATAGGAAGTGCTGGAAGCCGCAGCCCCAACCCTGCATGCAGGTGGTTCAGGACGTTGGTTGCTCGAGACTGACCCCAGAGATGAGAGTCTGGTTTGGCAGCATGCTGAATGACCAAGCAGCTTGTTCCACATGGAGAGAGGCCTAGAAAAGGTGGCCTAACCAAAGCTTATCTCCACCCCTCACCCGGTTGGATAACTGCAGCCAACTGGCATCTTCCGTGCGGTCAAACAAAAACAAAGAGATTTCAAAGGCATACACCTGCCTGCAAAGGTGTGTTCAAATTAACACTCGCATGTTGGAACATCAGAACCATGCTTGATACTGCGGATAGTGGACGTTCTGAGCGTTGTTCTGCTCTAATTGCCCACGAACTGTCACGACATTGCTGCTCTCAGTGAAGTTCATCTTCATGAGGAAGGCAGCCTTAAAGAACATGGTGCTGGCTACACACTCT
>JAWWLZ010000094.1:33141305-33185164 GCA_035041345.1 Poliocrania exsul
AAGTTCATTTTTGGGGGTACCACAGGAGGATCATGCAAAATCTACTGCCCTTCATGTATGTTACAAATCTCACTTTATAAGGGCATTCGCCAAGAGAATAGAATTTAAAAGAGGGCTTAGGCAGTTGTTTCAATTTAAGGCAGCATCATTGCTTCCTACTTCTGACCTCAGAATGAAAGTGTATCTTGCTCAGAAAGATTTTACTGGCAGTTTTGTTGTTTAGAATGTATGTATAAAGCTTTAAATGGTATTCAAAGCCCTGAACACCTCTGATCATATTTTGAAATATGATCAAAGGAAAAAAGGGAAAAAATAATTTGAGTAATGTCCTCATGCATTTGACTTCTCTCAGAATTCCACAATCTCCACTGAACTTTTTGTTCAGGATCATTATAGAGAAAAGTCTATTTTTATTTCTCTGTATGATAAATACAGGTTTGAGTGGTAAAACAAACCCTTTTATTTTAAACTTCTGAATGAAGACATGAAACACTGGACTTCAGTGGGGGGGAAAAACTTAAGAAATTGAATTGTTCTGAAAAATGTAGGCCATAGTAAACTAAATATAGCAGAATTCTTCCAGAGAACTTTTAACATGAATTTTGACCTGACATTCACACTAAACATTGATAAGTTTTTCAATAAGTAGTCAAAAAATGTGATTTTAGTGAAAAATAAAATAGTTCCTTAACCTTCCAAAAGTGTTTGATACAGTTACACACTGTGAAAATTCTGCATGGGTAATTACTGCCCTTGTGTGCTCCACACAGTTTGTCAGGCATGAGGAGTTTAACAATTCTCTCTGAAGGGTGAAAAAGACTAAGGTCTTTGAATTACACTTTGCCAACAGCATTTACAAGATAATGTAGAAAGAACTGTTCTGGTGGAATCCTCACAGTGCTCTGCCTTATCAGTCATGATCTTTATAATATGTAGTGTTCTGATTTGTAGGGTTGCATTATTTGTTTCTGAAACTGCTCCTGTTGAAAATGATGGCAAAACTAATTAACTTCAGTGAAATCAGATTTAGCTTCCATACTTGCACAGAGCAGTAAAGCTGCACCAGATACACAGGAGAATAATTATATTCTGTTCAATTTTAATACAAGCATGTGCCCTGTGAAATCAGGAACTCAGACAAGCTCCCATTAGGGTTGCATTTATGACTTCATGCCATGAAAATATTTTCCTGAAAATGCTAATTTTATACCTCTTCCTTCTCTCGTTTGTCTCCATGTCACAGTGCCCAGGCTTTGCAAACCATGTTTCAGTTAATGACTCCTAAGCAAATGTATGAACACTTCAAGGGGTATGAATATGTTTCACATATCAACTGGAATGAGGATAAGGCAGCAGCAATTCTGGAAGCCTGGCAGAGGATGTATGTTGAGGTAAATCTGAAAATAAACTAGATACCATACTAAGTTCTACTAAGATCCACTGCCTTCTGTCACAGCTTTTTGCAGTATTTCTTGAAGGAAGATACTTAAACCAGAACTGAGTCATTGCATCCCCATTTTTAAGGGTTCTTTTGGGGTTTTATTGTTTTTGTTGGTTTTGGTTTGTTTTCCAACATAAGAAGCTGCTTGGTTATTCCTATATAAGAAGCCATGAAAGTGTTGCTCTTTGCTGTTTGGGAAATTTTACTTTATTGAGGCTGAGAAGAAACTAAAGAGCTAGCCGGAATTTAAAACATTTTGGTTGGCATGGTTATTCCAAAGGTGTCTGGAAAAAATTAGCCAGCCATGGGCTGCTCTCGCAGCAGCAGCCCAGGTGGGGAGGCTGTGTGACAATGCCTGGCCTCTGCATCCCAAACCCTGACCTCCACTGTGCTGCTTCTGACCTCTGCAAATGGCCAGGCAGGGAGAGGCAAAGACATTGCTGGCCTGGGGTTAAAGGCAAAACTGGTACTGCATGGTGGAGCTACGGGAATGGATTCAAGTTGAGTGTTTGTAATGGGCTGGGAATGCAGTAGCCTTTCCTGAAAGGTACAAATTCTTGTCCCATAATCAGTAGCTTGCAAGAAACAATCACAAAACACACTTGTGATCAGCATAATCTTTGCCTCGGGTATGGGCTTTCACAGGTGTGTTACGGTAAAAGGAGTTGATTTCAGATATGTGCTGTAGAAGATGGTAATGACTTCTCCTGACTGAGACCAACATTTAACAAAGAAAACGTTTTCTTTAATCACACCAAGTTCTTTTTCTTTTCATAGGTTGTTCATCAAAGTGTTGCACAAAACTCTACCCAGAAGGTGCTCTCCTTTACTACGACTACCCTGGATGACATCTTGAAGTCATTTTCTGATGTCAGTGCTATCAGAGTAGCTAGTGGCTACTTACTAATGGTAATAAAATAAATCCGTTTATTTTAATTTGGTAGTAGAGCAGGGCTTAAAAACCTGCTTTATTGTTGCCAGACAGAAGTCAAAAGCATTTCAAATATATTTAAAATAAAAACTACAGTTTGTAAACTTTACCTCAGGCATGTCAGCTTTTCCACTTTGTAACCTCTGCATCTGTTCTGATTAAAAAATATGAATAAGGATCTCTGTGTTGGGTAGGGAGAGACAGCTGTTAGAGAAGGATCCATTCTAATATTTTGGTTTATTCCCCAAACTCCTCTCCCTGCTCCTCTCTTTAGCTTGCCTATGCCTGTTTAACGATGCTGCGATGGGACTGTGCCAAGTCTCAGGGTGCTGTGGGGCTGGCAGGAGTCTTGTTGGTTGCACTCTCGGTGGCTGCAGGATTGGGCCTGTGCTCATTGATTGGAATTTCCTTTAACGCTGCCACAACTCAGGTATTTAGAAGACACAAGCCTGCTGTTAAATTGCAAGTACTCTGTGAATAAATGAACACAAGTAAATCTTTGAGGTGAAAAAAGCTGAAAAAATATTTTGAATTTAGATTTTTACTTGTGCCTTTTTCCTGTGTCATAGCTTATGCTGTGATGAATTAAATTATCATCTTACGAATTGGTATTAAAGAAAAAAATAGGTATTATGTAGTCTGTATAATTGCTAGATGCTGGGTTGTTTGATTTTCCTGTATCCCAGTACAAGTGGAGGCATCCAGTTGTACATGAAGAGCTGCAGATTCGTTTTTACATCTGAATATATCATGATGGTCAAATTCTGAAAATATTTTGGCTATAACTCATATTATTGTCATATTTTCTTTGCACAGAACTTAAACTGCCTGTAAATGGTATGCATTAAGTTCCTCAGCAGTACTCCAGAAACGTAGTTAATACCTGTATTGCAGATTTTTTTGATTTTCATTTTACCCTTGGATTTGAGTGTAGTGTAATGTAAAAGTTGTTTTAATTAGCCACTTAATGGCTAGCTGCATAGCAGATCATAAAAAACCTTCTTGGTTTTTGTTTTGTTTCTCCCCCAAGGTTTTGCCGTTTCTTGCTCTTGGAGTTGGTGTAGATGATGTTTTCCTTCTGGCACATGCATTTAGTGAAACAGGACAGAATAAGAGAATTCCATTCGAGGTAATGACCAAATGTTGATTGGGGGGAAGATAACAAAAGGCTTCGTATAGGAAAAGTGTCCAGAATTAATTTTTTTCTCAATAGCTTTTCCTAGGGTCTAGAAATTCTTATTTCTGTAAAAACAGGAAATGATAACAATGCATGTGATCCTAGGAAGTTTTGGAATGCTCACATTCTTGAATTGAGTTATTTTGTGTATTTTTCTCTTTGTTTTATTTTCTGGTGTTTATAGTGGACGATGACATTTCATAGCATAACATACTACTGTTAGGAAGTCTAAGTTGTCATCACTTTTATTATCCTTTGCTTTTGTTAGTTTTTTTACTCTCAGTCCAAAGTTTTAATATGCAAAGTATGGCCCATTTAAAACTAATGAATATTTGCTGACTCTTTTTTGTACCAGCAATGCCTTCCATTTCTTTGCAACTGGTTTGGCATGCAGACACTACAACCTCATTCTACTGTAGCTCTATATGCTTTGTAAAAACCGGTTCAGCTGGAAAAGGACCATGTGTTTATCCTGATTTTTCTGTATTTTTTGTGTGTGGTGCATGGTTTTTGGGTTGTTCTTTTTGTTTGTTTTGTTGCATCCTTTTTTAAGATGTGTAGCCATGTTACACTGCTGTGCTGTTAACATGTGCTTGTTTTGTCTGAAAAATGAGAACACCAAGTGATTCCACTGGTAAAAATTATATCCTGCTTTATTACAGATGTATTTTGATATAATGTCAGTACCAATTTAGTTTTGTGTTTTGAAGCTAGAATTAACTCTGGTAATGTTTTCTACCCTCAAACTACTTGAGCACTTTGTGTCATCTGTTTTTCTCCTTAAGAGTATATTTGGTATGTAGTTTATTCTCACACACTCTCAAATGCGAACTTGTATTCAGAATTTAAGTGTAATAATTTTTCACTGCTACTGTATTATATCTGCAGAATGACCCCTTCATTTGTAGGACATCCCCTTATTCACTTGACTTTTAAGATATGTCTTCTGTTTTGCAGGACAGAACAGGTGAATGTTTGAAGCGAACAGGAGCAAGTGTAGCCCTTACATCTATCAGCAATGTTACTGCTTTCTTTATGGCTGCCTTAATCCCTATTCCTGCTTTACGAGCATTTTCCCTCCAAGTAAGTTTATATCCTGTTTTTTTTAGCTCTTAGGCATGGTCTATCATGGAAGTCCGATGATGGTACTTAAAAGTGGAAGCATTAAAATTTGGTTTTGGTGCTTCTGCAGTTCACTGAACCAGTACGTTGTTGTAGTTCACCATAGATCTGGGTAGTAACTGCCTGCCCTTCATTCTGAGAACAGTCTGTTCTCATGCATGAGGTCTCTCACATCCTCTTAGCAGGTGAAAGAATACCTTGCCCCATCACAGCTGGGCTGAACACAAAAGCCAAGATGTATGCAAGTAATTAGAAAAAGTCTCCAGAAAGATTTGCATTCTAAAGTCAAGAGGAGAAGGCTGTAGTGTAGTGTGTCCTGTAACATTCCTCAGTAGTAATTTAATCCTTTCATTTGTATTTGTCCAATTTGCTGATCTTAAAAACTACAACCGAAGTGCAATGACAGCAGCTAATATGCATTTGCCATATTAATTATTGCTGCAGCAGCTTTTACTGCCTTACTCCCAGTGTAATTTTAGCAAACTTGGAGAAAACGTCAAGAATTTTGTATTCCAGGTGCTTAGAGAGAAAGTGTGAATTTAATGTACTGAACCATGTATCACTTGCTCTTCCTTTCTCTGTTTTCTTGTATTTGTGTGTGATAATATACCTTCGGGAATAAGAAATATTAAGGATATTGGAGAAAGTTGGTTGGTTGGTTTTTTTTCCCAAAAGTGAGAATTCTTTGAAAAAAGCTTTGGGAGCCTCTCTGACACAAGCAATTTATAGCACTGTAGAGCAAGCAAACTGTACTTTTTCAGTAGTTATTTTTCTTTTGCTTGGAATGGACCTTTTAAAGGTCATTTAGTCCAACCCCCACCTTCCTCACCCCAGTGAGCAGGGATGACTTCAACTAGACTTCTCTGGGCAACCTGTTCCAGTGTTTTACTACCCTAATTTAAAAAAAAACCCCACCTTCTTCCTGATACCTAAACTAAACCTACCTATTTCAGTTTAAAGCCAGTCCCCTTTGTTCTATCAATACATGGCCTTATAAGGCCCCTTTAGGTACTGAAAGGCTGCTGTAAAGTCTCCCCATAGTCCTCTCTTTTCCAGGCTGAATAATCCAAATTTTCTTAGCCTTTCTTCACAGGAGAGGTGCTTCATCCCTCTAATCACCTCTGCAGCCCTTCTCTTGACTTGCTTCATCAGGTCAATGTCCTTCCTGTACTGAGGATCCCAGAGCTGGATGCAGCACTCCCAGTGGGATCTCTTGAGAGCAGAGCAGAGGGGCAGAATCACATCCCTCAACCTGCTGGCCGTGCATGTTCAGCCCAGGATACAATTGGCTTTCTGGGCTGCAACTGCATTGCTGGCTTATGTCCAGCCTCTCATTCACCAGCACCCGCAAGACGTTCTTGGCAGGGCTGCTCTTGATCTGCTCCTCTCTCAGCCTGTATTGATATTGCACAATCAGGTACAAGTGCAGATGCAGGACCTTGCACTTGGCTTTCTTGAACCTCATAAGATTCCCATGGTAAAGACCAGTCTAGATGTGTGAAATACTTTTGGAATTATATCACTTCCTCTATTGGAAGAAGTTGTTTC
Organism: Poliocrania exsul; assembly: GCA_035041345.1. Lineage (NCBI taxonomy): Eukaryota > Metazoa > Chordata > Aves > Passeriformes > Thamnophilidae > Poliocrania > Poliocrania exsul. The sequence goes on from JAWWLZ010000094.1 coordinate 33,147,525, forward strand.
TTTCTCTCCAATCTATGGCTAAATTTCAAACATTTGACGTGTACCATCAGCAGCTAGCAGGGTATTGGAGATCATCTGGCTTTTTAGTATCTGTGCTTTACAGTGGTTCTGTGAGCCTAAATGCATCCCATAAGAGATGTTCAACAGAGATGGGCCATTTTATTGTGATCACACTGCTGAGCTGTTGAGTGTGAGACATTAAAATTAATTCTTTTTTATCTGATCAGATTTTGCTCATTTTTTTCTGTTTTCACTCTTGACATCAGAACATGACAGATTGCCTTTGGAACATACATGGACACAATATGTAATTATTACTGTAATCAGTATAAGTTAAATATACTCTTTCTAAAGTAATTCCTTTTTGCTTACTGCCATGCTTAGACTGAATCACTGAAAGTTTAAAAATAAAATATGCATAGCAAAATGATAAGCAAGAAGTTCTCAGTGAGATTTTGTATGAATATGGTGATATTATTCAGAATAAAAACATCGCAATCAAAGTCCTTTTTAAAGCAGTGATTAATACAGAATTTATGTGTAGGAACCAAAATGAGTGTCCAGAATTGCTTAGTCTTTTCTTACTTGGTAATGTGTGTTTGCTTGCACATAGTAGCCCCTTATATGTATATAAGAGGTGAAAAGAACAGTGGGAGATGTGTCATGAGTATTTATTGATGCTAGAAGAACATATATGACTGATAAACACATAAATTAGCAACCACTAAAATGAAATCCTTTGTTGTTAGAAAGGAACATCTATTACTTGCTTTGCCTAGCTTCATCAGGTAAAAGCAGAATCAGGAGACAGTAATCACAGTACTAAGAATCAGAGAACCATGGCAGTTTTAGTGGGTTGTCAGCACTCATATGGATTTCTTTATATACAGTCTCCTTCCTCCCTTTCCCTCAGACTTGTTTAAACAGAAAGTCGTTGCCATCTTTGATAGTTTCCTAGCAAAACTTAAAAAGCAATGAAATACTGCATTTACTTTTCACAGATGCTGCCATTTTCTTATCTCAATAGTGAATTTTTAACAGATGGGCTTAAAAAAAAATTTGCTCCTGACATTGTTTTTGCTCTTTATTCACTTTTCTTAAGACATTGCAAGGTAACTCAAGATTTCTGTAACTTTGAGGCTCAGTATTTGTAAGATGTCCTGTCTGCTGAGGGAGAATAAATGGATTTTGCCTCTGCAAGTCCAGCTTCTAGTTAAAAACTCATGTTTTGCATATCAGTGATTTCTCCTATCTCAGCTTTTGTCCTCTTCTTCCAGCTAAAGCAGTTCATACCTCTGAGTTGTTAATTTACTTTATGGAACTCAAAACACTGGAAGTCTGATGTTGCCTTAGAGTTTGCTAGGGTTAGCTCTTTCCAGGATTTAAAAAATGGAATTCAGTCCTTTTAAAAGTGAGATTTTCAAAGTTAATTACATTACAAAGGTAAGGACTGTTTACTCTTTTATTTCATTTGTGGATCTTATTAAGTGTTTTAGGGCTTGGAGATTGCTGAGTATAACCCAAATAGTCAGAAGACTCACCTGTAAGAGTACTCTGGGCTTTGAAGGACTGGGTGCTGAGTTTTCAGATGTGTTTCATTTCTTGAAATTGTGGTGCAGGAAGAGGTTATCAGAGAAATCTATGAAAAGTCTGGAAACTTGCAGTAGGAATGTCTTAAACATCGTCCTTTTTTAAGTATAAATGAAGGAAGGCAAGGCAGAGTGTATTCTGGGCTGGGCTGTATTTTTTCCTAAGACAGATTGGTCAGACACTGTCACAGTAAATTCTGTCCAGGAAGACAAGGTTCAAAAATTCATCTAACTCTTCTTGTTTACAACAGAAACTTCCTGTCCCTAACAGCAGAGGAGTGGTGTGGAACCACTAAGAGCAGGGTAGAACTTTTCCCAATCAGTCTTAGCAGTAACTTTTTCCCTCACCATGAGAATGGCAATTTTTTTTCCTAAATGTAAAAGTGAGTTAACAGGTGGCAGTGATGGCTTTGTGGAGAGAAAGAATGTATGTTTTTAAGCTCATTCGATTATCTTACTCTGCTGAAGTGACTTATCCCCTGTCTTTTACCCAATTTATTTACCTTCCCCTGCCCCTGACATGAGAATTTAACAAGCAAAATTAAAGCCTAAGGGGAAAGGGGATGGGGAGGGGCAAGGATATGAGTCTGTACCCTGTCAGGAGGGAGTTGCAGATAGAGAGCAGTAGGGTGGAAGTTTCCCTGACAGACCTCCTCCTCCGCTCATCACCTCTGGCTATACAGCACACCCGGTCTCCCTGGGTGGGCTGCCAGGAATGGCACACAGCGGCACATAGCAGCACATACCTTCAGCGGGGCCCCAGCACATACCTACCAGCCTGGCTCCCTGCTCCCTGCCTGCCTCCAGCACAGACTGCCATTCTTCTGTCTCCGTTAACGGTTGCAGGAGCAATAATATTTTTAGGCTGTGCCTTATGAAAAGATGCGAAAACCATAGTATGTTTCTCAGGAAGTGAGCAACGTATTTTTTTCTGATTAATGGAATTTTTTTACTGCTCTCTGCTCTCATTTCACTGAATGCCTTCATTTTACACCCTTGAGTAGGCTCCATTTTATCCCTTCTCAGCTAATCTTACCTTTGCTGATTCCTCAGTTAAAAGGTTTGAGGTCCTTTCCCTTCCCCTTTGACCATTGATCTATGAAGGGGTGATAGAAGACTCCATGTCCCAAAAATCCTAAACTTGCTTTTAGCTTGGTGCTGCCTGTACTATGGAAGCTCTGCTGCCACAGTTTGTTGTTGCTTTTACAGATTGTGGCCATTGCAATTCTCATACATTCCCATTCCATGACACCAGATGTCTGAATGGCATTGAGAGGGAAGCAGTGGCAGATGCATCAGGTCAGGACTGAGTCACTCCTCAACATTTTTTCCTTTCAGCTCCTTAGCAAAACACAGGGATTTTTTGATGGGACAACAGACTAGAATTCATAAAAGAACAGTATTTAGTTGTGAAAATAGAGAACTGTTACATCCTTATAACTCTGGAGACGTGTGTGTGAGAGGGAGAGAGAGAGAGCACATTATATAGGAAGTGTGGTGTTAAGCTCTAGGAATCTATTTAAGTACCAATCAGAACAGAGATTGCTTTGAAATGCTTTACTTGTGGGGTAGTTAGTACATCAGCAGTGGCACAATGGAAAATCTAGTTGTTCTAAAAAGAGATTTCCATTTAAGTAGGCAGATTTACTGTGTGTTATTGGAATAGTTTTGATACTTCTCAAAAAAATAAAATGTCAGTATAACTACCTTTAATTGCATCTGAACCACACACTTGAGTATTAGTTTTCAGATTTAGCAACATTAGAGATTCAAGGATGTTGGGATCTCCAAAGGGAACTGATATGGAGTGAAGTATTTGCAGTTTATTGAGCGGAAACAGAGGACTTCTGTTAGTTTTTCAGCCATGCTGGGAGGAGTAAGAGTTATTTAGTCAGACCTCAGCTGTTTTTTCCAAATCTCAATAAATCTTAGCTGATCCTTCATACAGGATCTTGGTTAGGCACAACTAATTATTCATGTTATATGGGTGATTCAATCTTTTTTGGTTTAGCGGCAGTAAAGAAAACAGTTGTATGAACTAAGTCCAACAAACACCTTTCTTACAACAGCAGCCATTTGTTTTTCTGACAGATTGAATTAATTCTAGAGAGGATCAAAAGCAAATGACTAAATTTTAAAGTCTTGGCTATGACCTTACATACTTTTCTGTGTGGATATTTATAAATCATTAAATAGTCATTGGATCTTTTCCCACAAAGATGGCTAAATTCTACTTGGGCTTTAAGTACCAGGTAAATTCTGTTTCTATAGCTGTGTCTACAGATAACCAGCAGGACTAAAATCTTTCTTCAAGCAGACTGGAGACAAAAAAAGAACACCAATAAACCCCACTTTTGTATACAATATATTTATGATTGAAATTCCAACATAATTAGGTGATTCTGTCATTTTCAGAACAGTAAAAAAAAAATCTATGATTTTTATTATACTCGGAAAGCTTCAAAACTGTAAAAGTCATTCAATGTGTTACTACCTTGATTTTCACAGATAAATTTAAACAATTTATGTCATTTAATTGGCACATAACTCAAGAAGTTTTAAAACCTGGATTTTCGATATCACATCTTTTATGCCGACAGTTTTGAGGTCTGATTTCTCAAGATCAAGAGAAGCCATTCATTTATTTGGGAAAAAAAGAGGTCACATTTATATCAGGTCATTTTTATAGCCCAGCTTTTGTTCCTTTCTATGACTATTTTAACACAAGCAGTCACTATTTCAGAAGTTACAAGTGGAAACACTTGACAATTTATATATAGATTACCTTAACATGAAACTGGGCTACTATTGAGGTGGCTACGTGTTATCTAATGCGTAAAAGATAAGGTTTTCAGTGGGTTTTTTATCACTGGTTGATGGCTTAACTATTTTTTCCCCAGTGTCTCTCCTACTCTAACAACTATCTTCCAGTTCCATCTGTGCCCAGCTTTCCCTTTGTGATGGCTAGTGCTCCTAACAACTCTGCATTACAAATAAATGCTATCAATAATAATGATAGATGCTGCACCACATATGTTTATGGAAATTCTCTGGGAATCTCTGTGTGGGAAAGGGTTTGAAGTATGGTTTGAAAAGGGGTGGGCGGGAAGGTTGTTTTTTTCATTATGTGATACTCGCTTTACAAATAATCCAAGTATTCTAGTTCTAATTTAAGAATAATTTTGGTAGACTGGCTCATAAATCAAGCTCTGTTAAACACAAGCATATTAATACATAGATTTCCTATGTGGTAGTTTTGATTTTTCTTTAAAAAGAATCCCTAATGAAGTCAAAATGTCACTCTTCTTTTGGCTGGACTTCTAAGTAAGTATATCAAATCATAGTGTTTTACTAAATAGATCAGTTCCATTACAATTTACTTAAACCTTCATTTCTGGTTTAATAACATGCTTTAATGTTATTGTGATTAAATTACTCAAATTACTTCAGATCCCTTAAATGTGAGAACTTCAGTTCTAGTTCCAGGTTTGCTTTCGCTTCCATATTTTACCTTGAGACCCTAAATATGTCAGAATTTCATATAAAAAATATGATTACTGAGTCAGTGGACTCTGTTTTGCCACTTTAAAAATAATCACCACATATCCAGGCACAGATGTATTAAAATAATACAAACTTCATTATTAAAATTAATTAATGAACTATGATAGACCTACCATACTGAAATGGGAATGTAAAAATACATCTCCTAATTTCCTCAGGGAAAAGCTTGGATTGAAGTGGTAAATGGCTGAATAGATAAGAATTGAAAGGAATTTTTATGAATTGTAAAGCTGATGCCTCACATGAAATTTAGCAACATCACTTCTCCTATGATTGTCTCTAGGCAGCAGTTGTGGTGGTATTCAACTTTGCTATGGTTCTGCTGATTTTCCCTGCTATCCTGAGCATGGATCTTTATCGTCGTGAAGATAGGAGGCTGGATATATTCTGCTGTTTTACAAGGTGCGAATGAGTAATAGATTGATGTATGTCCTTTTTATGGTCACTGATCAGTACTTTGATTCCTTGTCAGGCATTAAAGTTCTTCACTGAAGCAGGGTCAGTATGTTATTGTTATGTTTTCATTACTAGTGACTGACTTATGTTTGCTACCTTGGTTTTTACCTGCCTGAGGGGAAAAGGTAAAATACGTCTGCCTCTCTTTCCCTCTTTTCCCCCACTTCTTCCTCCCTCCACCCAGCTTTTCCCTTCATTCATATGTATGTTCATTTTGACTGTTGGAGAAAAACTTTTTGAAAGCAGATAAAAGCTCCATAGTTTAGGAATCTCTTCAAGTGTTTTTAGAATGTTAGGAGATACTGCAAAGTGACCAGTGCCAGTACTGGGTAGTCTTGGTAAACTGTACGTAACTCAGGATACTGGGAAGCCTTGCTTACAGTAAATCATTTATGTGTTAATTTTTATACTTTTATGCCTTTAAACCTAAATAAATAAACTATAAAATTACTTCCCCTTAGCTGAGTTTTTCATAGAACAAAGATGGGTATCAATACCATTACAGGATAATACTTGATAAAGTTTCTGTTATAATTGTGCATTCAGACTGTGTACAACTACCCAGGTACTGACCTGATTAGCATGTGTAATTAATAGAGTGGTGTGCGTAAATGTCAGCGTCTTGAGACAGATGTTGTTTCCTTCTTTCTGGAACATAAGAAATGTGCACATATTCTCAGAGGCCATCATTATGAGCCATGTCTGAGAAATGTTTCCTAAAGGTGCAGAATAAAATTAACATCTAAGCATTACACTTTATTCATATAAACCATGTAATAGCAGTAGAAGCAATCTCAGATGAAAGCATGTTATCCTACCTACTCTGATTAATGTAAAGATCTTTCTAAATGTAATCAGATGTTTTTCTCTTCTCTTACAGTCCCTGTGTCACTAGAGTGATTCAGATAGAGCCCCAAGCATACGCGGAGAGCGACAATACTTGCTACAGTCCTCCACCCCCATACAGCAGCCACAGTTTTGCACATGAAACTCAGATTACAATGCAGTCCACCGTGCAGTTACGCACAGAATATGATCCCCATACGCAGGTGTACTACACCACAGCAGAGCCTCGCTCAGAAATATCTGTGCAGCCAGTGACAGTGACGCAAGATAACCTTAGCTGCCAGAGCCCAGAAAGCACAAGTTCGACGAGGGATTTGCTTTCCCAATTCTCAGACCCCAGTATGCATTGTCTTGAGCCACCCTGTACAAAGTGGACACTCTCATCTTTTGCAGAAAAGCATTATGCTCCATTCCTCCTAAAACCAAAAGCTAAGGTAATCAGGGAACTATTTTCCTGTTTTTCTAAAATGGTCTTCCGCCTTGTCCAGTTATTCTGGCAGTGCTATTAAATATAAGGAATAAATATAATTCTTGTGGAATAACAGTTCTTAATAATTTTACAGTTAATAATTTTAAACTTCTTACTTTAGAAGTTTTATCTTGCAAGTGTTGTAGTGTTTTTGAATGTAGTGTAGGTTTTGGTGACTTTCAGTAATATAAGCTTGTGAATAGTGGAATTAAAGCCACTTTTAAACTTTTCTACAATATAAATTCCTCATCCATGATGAAGAAAAATAAACTCAGTTTTATAGTATGTATGTGTTTAGAAAAAGATAAGATAGAAGAAAGAAAAGCTTGAAAGTAGATTAATGGATATTAATTTTGACCCTGGTGTTGTAGTCTGACATTATGAATTGCTAGTTCCTTTAGAAACCTAAAATGAATAACATTTCCATTTTCTGTTGCAGATTGTGGTTATTTTTCTTTTTCTGGGTTTACTTGGGCTCAGCCTCTATGGAACTACCCGGGTGAGAGATGGACTAGATCTCACAGACATTGTACCACGGGAAACACGGGAATATGACTTTATTGCTGCACAGTTCAAGTACTTTTCATTCTACAACATGTATATTGTGACACAGAAAGCAGACTATCCAAATGTCCAGCACTTACTTTATGAACTTCACAGAAGTTTCAGCAATGTCACCTATGTTTTGTTGGAAGAGGACAGGCAGCTTCCCAAAATGTGGTTGCACTACTTTCGAGACTGGCTACAAGGTAAGAAAGCATTACACAAACTTTTCTTAATTCAGCAAAAGTAGCTGTTCCTCACACTGGTGTTGCTGCCTTCTTCAAATGTGGTTGCACAGTTAAAGACTGCAAGCAGGAGAGAAAATGCCTAGGTGCTGCTCCAAAAATCACACGTGGACTTGCTGTTTTTCCAGCAGGTCACTTAAACACAAAGAATTTAAGTTTATTCTCCAGTAAGACATTTTTGAAGCTTTAAGTGATTGCATCCATGCCAGTCATTTCTAAACAGTTAATGAGAATTTCTATATTATAATTGATGACCAAATATGGCTCACTATCATGGGTAAATCAATGTTTGCTGAATGTTTTCAGAAGAGTAAATGAAAAGTCTCTGTCCACTGATGTATTCTGACACAGGCTTAACTTTAAGCTCTTGAGTGATCCTTTTAGCTTCATCTGGGACTGTTGGCATGAAGACAATTCAGTGTGGCTTATGTGTTTTATTGGATTGGAAACTTACTACAAATTCTAAATTTCCTTTCAAGTATCCTCACTCTTTCTATGAGGCTGCTTTTTCTGTGCTTAAGGTGGAGAAAGACAAAAATCTGCCTTTCAGATACTAGGATGATAATTGTATTGAAGTCAATTAATTAAAGATACTAAAAATACTACAATTACATTTGTTGAGACAGATAACTATATTTTTTATTTAAAATAAACAGTTAATGATACTTCTTAGCAAATTTACCAGTAAACATACCCTCCCAAGGGTTACGTCTGTCCTATCTCTGTCTTTCTATTGGGAAAATCTCTAGGAAGCTCTTGCCAACAGAAAAATAAACTGTGCTGACCTAGTGAGACTAAATTTTGTACAGGTGACCAGTGCAGCCAGTGATTCTTAGAAAACTTGTAGGTAACTGTCAGTAATGGGGGTATTTTATTTTTTCTGAAAATAGGTTGTGCAATATTAGGAAATTAGATGCATCTAAAAGACAGATTTATACAAAATGAGCAAGTTTCCTTTATGTTTAATACATTGATAAATAATGCAAAGCAGTGTTTCAGATATTAGCTTAGGAGTTTTGTAATGATCTTTAAATATATTGGATCGATCCATCACAGTCTACTTACTGGAAGTTTTATTTGAAATATTTTGGCTGCATAAGCATATTGAGCTGTAAGGGAAAACATTACTGGCAGGAAGAAAATTCAGCATACTTTAGATGTTTTGCTGATTGGAACCTTAGTGTATTTTCTAGATTTGTAAGGAATGATCTTTCTACATTTTAGATTCTCTTAAATCTCTGCTGTTTATTTTGTTTCTTTTGTGGGTATTTGTAGTTGCTGTTCCAAAACAGAAGGAAAAAATGTGTCTTTGTCCCCTCTTTCACTTTCTCTCCTTCCCCCGGGAGGGAGATAGAAGTCTGAGATCATGTTCAGGAAGCTTTATTAGTACTCAGCCTCAGCACAACCTGCCAGTGATAAAGTCAGGAAGAGGTGTCCTTGGATGTGCTCCAAGTGAAATGCTGGAGGCTGACCCACTTCGTGTTCCTGTCATGAGTGCTTGCATTCCTAGTGCTCCCTCTCTCAGGTGCACCACATCCTTTCCCAAACCACTTCCACTTTGGGTGTTTCCCAGTCCTCTTCATAATCACCTGCTTGTGCTAAGGACTGTGTGGCCTTGGCCTGGTGCCAAGGGCCTGTGTGTCTCCACTTCTGCACTGTATGTCCATGCTCATATGTGACCTTTCCAGACCTGCTCTTCTCTTAGGGGTATTCTTTTTCTTTGCTTAGTTCAGCACAGAGTTACTTTCTCCATTCCAGTCCACATTAGCCTGCCCGTCCTTATTTGTCCTTTTCTTCCACTAGAGGAGCTGTGTGTATTCCTGGTACCCTGACTGTACTGGTAGGCTGCATGGAGCTAAAATGTTGTAGTGAAATGGTCAGGGAGAATCCAGGAAGCAGTGACTTGCTGTGATCCAAGTGGACATGCCAGCCCTGTGATGGAAGGTGCATTGTTTGACCCGTTGATCACCCACAGCTTTAGGTCTATATCCGCATTCCTTCTACCCACTTTCCCTGATAGAGACACAATTAATACAACCCTACTGCTTCATGAAGTCACAGGGCTGTCTTCACAGAGTGTAATACTGCATTCACAAAGCTGTAAAGGAGGATATTGAGTTGTATCAATAGAAAGGAGTTTTGTTTTCAGCAGGTACAGTGCATTGACATAAGAGCAGGAAGAAACTGTTACACTAGAAGCTGTTGACAATTGTCATATCTGGGGATTTGTCTCAAGGTTCAGCCACTAACAGGCTGAATAATACCTGATTATTATTGTGGCTGGTGTGTGGGAGTCAAGGGAAGGGAAGATGAAAATAGAATTTACAAACAAGGTGCAGGTTTAGGCTGAATTCAGAGAGGATCTTCTGTGAGGTAGAACACTTCTGCTGGTATGTTTTGCATGCTGGAGGGACAGGTTAATCAAACTAGGGACTGCTTTGAACTGCATGGCTAATTCCTGCCAGCTTGACTGTGAATTTAGTGCTAGACATTCATGACTCAAGATGGCCTTGTGACATGCACACTTTTGTCCAGCAGAAGGAGGAAAGCAACATGTGAACAAAAGCATTTTTTGTCAAGAAGGTGTCCTTAGTCTTAGCCATATATTTTCCCTCATTAAATAGCAGTGGAATGCTTTCTGTCTAATGGACTTCTCTTTTCAGAGGTCCCCTTGTGTTTTTGATTTCTGGTATCCGATTACATTAGCATACTTTCTGTTACTGAAAATACAACAGAAGAAAAGTTAATACTAATCATTCATTTAAACTGTAAATGTTAACATTATTTTTGTAACTGAGTGTTTGTAAATGAGGTAGCTTGAATTCTCTGCTGGCTTCTAATCAGTATGTTTTTGCAAAGGGAAATCTTATCTGGTGTTTCATGGTGGCAGCTGTTCACATGAGTCAGTAGGAATTCCTTCCTCACCCCCATTTCCGCATCCCACATAATTCTGGATGTTGTCACTTCTGAAGCATTAAGCAAAAGTGACTGCTGTTGTGAGAAAATCTCATATATAAGATTTTTTAAATTCCCTACATTTTTATAACTTTTCTGCAGAAAGAGGTCAACAAGATACTTTTACGTTTCTGCCCAGAAGTATTTAGTTAATCTCTTTTATAAAAGATTAGATGTCTTTTAAAATAATTGGTTCAAACATGTTTGCTTTGGAAGCGGCAACTCTACTACTGGTTTCAAAGTGTAATGGGAAATTTTCATTATTTAAAGTTTAAAATCCTTTAGAAATGAAGCACAACTGATAGTGGTTTCTTGATATTCTTTCTGCAGACTCTTTTGCAACCACAAACTGATACTGTCACATGTGAATGGATTTATTTGTTACTGTGTGTCTGTGGAGCCCCATGAGAAGGGTGGGATGTTTGAAAGTTCTGCCCCAGCACACTGTCCATCACAGCAGTTTGTGCACTCCTCTGGCTGAAGGGAGTAATTTTTACTGGCAGTTAAACTGTTCTTAGGTGGTCCCCTTCTTTTCTATGTGCTTTTCTGACAGCCTCCTCTTAATTTGCTGAAATTGTCTTGCATATTATTGTTGCAATAGCACAAATGCTCTCATCTGGCCACTCTCTGAGAGACTGACGTGGAGCTGGACTTGGCACAGGAGAGATATATTGGTATTTTTGCATATCCTAAGCAATGTTTCTCCTCTTCAAGAGTGCCAGCAAACAATGCTTTTTTAAAAGGGGACCCCAAATTCCTTATGGTGATACCATAATAAAACCTGATGGCAAATTCTCTTCCTCTTGGGCCAGTGCTGGAGGGCTGCATGCAGACATCTGGCAGGCTTCTTTCATTGTTTGGTTCTCAGACTGCTGGCTTCATGTGATTTGACACGATTTAGCAAGGCAACATGGGAGGCAGTTTTTTAAGGGAGAAGGGGATGAATTTATAAATGGAGAGAGCAGGTGCTTTGTCCAAGAGGCAGTGTCAACTGGGTGCATTTTCTCTTATCTCAGTATAGCCTAGTTAACCTATCCAATCTGCGGTGATGGTTTTCGTTATGGCTCCTCAGCCCAGCTGTGAGGTGGGTCGGGGATTTCCTCCACTGCCACTCCCCCAGCCTTTTTCTTCCCTTCCCTGGACATGCGGTTTGTCATCTGCTTGCACAGAGCCTCTTGTACGGGGCTGTGGCTTCCTGTACTAAATCTGATCCAAATTTCAGCTGTGAGGTATTGAAGGGTGGCAAGGAGGAAAATAACAGTTGAGAGTGAATAGGTGTTGGCTGTGATCTTTACATGTGCTGGCAGCAGATCCCATGACTTGTATTAGCTGCACAAGTTGAACAGATGGAACAAATTGACAAAATCGTGTTCACTCACGCTGTGCTTGAGAAGCAGCTGAGTTGCTGTTTGAAGTTAAAAGTTGGAGTGTGGGTTTTTTTCCCCCTTGTAGTGGAATTTCTGATTATAGTGTAGAAGCTATTGCCTCAGTGCTCTGCAGTAGCTCAAAACAGTTAAAGAGAGCAGTGTATGTCCTTCTCTGTGGCCCAATGCACTCAGCCAGGGTTTTGGTGAGGCAGATGTGGGAGTAATGAGAGTGTTTCCCTTCTAGGTAGCAGACTAAATGCCTTCTCTGGTGGTGAAGCTGGATGAGGGCTGAGTTCAGCCCTTTTCTGTTCTGGCACCATCCAGGTCTGGGCAAGACTTCAACTTTGTTTTGAGTAGTGTGTATGAAAGAGGTGATAAATACAAATATGCGTATGATGTTTTGAGTCCGACGATTCTGAAATTATGATTCATGAGGAAAACTAATTTTTATTCTAGGTAAGATTAACTCTTTCCCATACACTCCTCCAAGCAAAGTGCTCAGAGAACATCGCCAATTTGCCTTGAAGGGAAGCTGTTTACACCAGTGCACAATGCATCTGCAGCTTGCTTGCTCAGCTTTGCTGGTCTGCACAGTATGGGAAGACTTCTGGGGCTTCTCCCTTCCATTTTCTTGCTTTCCCTGCTTTTCTTCACATAAAATACTGGACATGCAAACTGGTACTTTTGTCTTCCCACATACTGACAGTGAATGAGAAGCCACAAATTTAGGAAGCAGCAGGTGGATAATTTTCGTCCTGATCCAGCTATGAAAAAACAATATTTCTCCTGAAATTTATTTGTAAGAATGACTACTTACCTGCTTTTTCTATCTTCCCCTTGCCTTCTTTAACTCTTTAGGACTTCAGGATGCATTTGACAGCGACTGGGAAACTGGGAAGATCACTTACAACAACTATAAAAATGGATCTGATGATGCTGTTTTGGCTTACAAACTCTTGGTACAAACAGGCAACCAAGCAAAGCCCATTGACATCAGCCAGGTATGGTGTCAGAGTCTGTCCTAATTCACATAACAATACACGAGTCATCAGGAGTGAGGGGAGGTGCATAAAGCCTGTCCTAGTTTCTTTTTTCCAGCTCTAGGAGCTGAAGGTCGGAGTGACACCTTACTTGCATGGCCTCACTGACTTTGCTGAAGCCACTCATTGGCTGCAGTCTGGCCTGTGTTACAGTGTTCAAAATCAACATGGGGAATGCCAGTCCTTGATTATTACTCATTGGTGTGCATTCAGTGTTGCTCCTGTGTCAGACACGCTCAGTTTCCATGGAACTTGTGAAAAATGCTACTCTGCATCTGTAGGTAGATGCACATTTGAAATTATTTGGTTTATTCCTACTGATATATACAAAACATAACATTTTAAAAAAAGATATTGATGAATGGTAGAGGAAGGACACTGAAATAATTACATGCACTATTTTTGTACCATTATCACTAAATACATCTACAACTGTTGTAGAACTAAGAATAGTGATTGTTAGAGCTGCCTAAATAAAATATGCCTGAGGTTACAACACCATATGACTGCATTTGTCATAGCCATTGGGAGGTGGAAATACATTAGGTGTGATTCCTTACACTAACATTAGATTTCAAACTTAGGAAGAAATTCTGCAATAACATAACTTCTCTCTGAGAGTCATCATTGCCTTGCTGTGTTTTCAGGCAGAAAGAGTCTTTCTAGTGAGCTTTGTGGCCGTTCTGCTTATTGTCTTTCTTTTTATTTCCTGGCATTAAAGGTGACAGATTTACAGAGTACATTGTTCAAAGTTACTATGTTGTGTGAAACACAGTGCTGTGTAGCGACATGCTGTCAGGCCTGAACGAAGCTTCAGCTACAAATTAGGCAAAACAAGTGAGTTGAAGAGAAAACCTTCAGTTAGATTTTGTCTAGCAGAGTGTACCAAGTACACTGTGGAATAAATGCAGTTGGACTGCAGCTGCTGATAAAATTTCCTGTGCCTGGAAGGGAGAAAAGTGTGGTGCACCCACAGGGACTGAGCACTGTACTGTGGAGTTCCAGAGACAGCTTGAAGACATACAGTTGTTGCATATCCTGTGGATTAATTGAATCCAGATCCTTAGAATCCAACTTGGGGGTTTTTTTGTTCTTTTTTTTTTAACTGCTGTCACTGTTGTTTTTCATTTCATTAAAAAGACCTGGAACTGGAGCTTAGCCAGAATTTTAAATAAACAAAACAAAAACACTGGCAATATTTTTCACCCACTGAGTCTTCTGTCAGATTTCTAGCTGTGCAGGATTTGGCTAACAGAACCCTTGAAGTGTACCACTGCTGTTTACCCCACAGATGCATCTGCCCACAGTGACCCAAATACCACAGGGCACTCATCTGCTTTCATGATGCGGGGCATTTTCTGAATACATAGGTCATAGGAGGCAAGTGTTAGCAAAATTTATACAGATGTTGTTTTATTTTTATAGCTCTCCTCCATTTACTGGGTGGCATTTCCTTCAGTGTTAACAACAGAGGTTAACTGCACACAGACGTTTATAAGGAGTCTTGCCAGGTTTTCTTTCCATGTCTTTAAATATGTTTCTCCAACTTGGTTATTTTTCACTCTTGGCTGCAGTCTTTTAGAATTTGTATTTAATTGCTTTAGTCTATTCTGGAACCATCTGCTGATTTAGTGGTTATTGTAAATATTATATGAGTACTAATTTATAAATTAGCCACTGTTACTGTATTTTTTTAGATTTTATTTTCATTGTCACAAATAATAGTTTACTGATAAGTCGCTTCAAGTGAAGATTCATGTTCTCTTACTTTTCCCCTCCTATATGTGTTGCATCTCGAGGCCATTTGTTGAAAGCATTATGGCAAGAGCCCTGAGAGCAGAGCTCGTTCTGAAAGGCTTTAATTTTTCTTCCATTTTGCAGTTGACTAAACAGCGTCTGGTGGATGCAGATGGCATCATTAACCCCAATGCTTTCTACATCTACCTGACAGCCTGGGTTAGCAATGACCCTGTGGCCTATGCTGCCTCGCAAGCCAATATCCGCCCTCACCGCCCGGAGTGGGTCCATGACAAAGCAGACTATATGCCAGAAACACGGCTTAGAAGTAAGTAGCATTTCATCTTAATGTCTTACAGTTGATGTAGGTGTTCCCACCACTTCCTTCAAGCACCAGTGGCTCTGCAGTTGGCTAATGCTGGGTTGGGCTCAGAAGCGTAAGCAGGACAATACATTGTGTTACTCTGTAGTCTTAGGAGATCGAAGTACCATTGCAACTGGCACCACAGCCAGGTTTTATCATATTGAACAATGAGTTTTAGAACAGTTTAAAGCTCTAAAATTTTATAATAAGCATTGCTTTAGTGTTACCTAATAGTTCTGTCTGTGAGAGAAACCTGGAGATTGCATGAAACTCCTGCCTAAGTAATTATGACATTTTGTCACTAAGATTCTATGATGTTTGTCCTCAATTCTTAATACCTAAGAAATTTTATCAAGATAACCCATATTCTAAGCTACCAGAACTGTTACCATACAAAAGCTACTGAATTAGGGGAGAATTCCCACTTCATGCCATTCACTGTTTTCCTGAGCACCCATATTGGTTCACATTGCTTTGCTTCAACTTTCAATTTGTTGTGAGGGTTACTAGCTGGACACCAGTGGGGAAAGGAAGAGGGCATATAGGGGACAGCTGGTACACTTGGAAATAGGGTTGGAACCAACTAGCCATGCTTCAGTGTATCCAAACCCTAGAACTTTGTGGCAGCCAGCCAAGTCTTGTCTTAATGAAAAGTTATAGTTAAGTTTATAATATGACAAATCGTGTTAAGCAAGTCAACTGAATGACCCTGCAGAGTCTGGAACACCCAATGACAGTAACCAAATGCTTGTTGTAGGAGGGTTTTTTTCCTTCTCATAGAGTAGACTCCAGCATTATGCTCAAAAAAAGCATAGAGAGTATTGGTGTGTCAAATGATTAAAGGACAAAAAGTTACTTATTTCCTCAGTAAACTGTTGCATTTATATTATGTTTTTTTCCTCAGTGATTTCTGTCAGTAACTGAACATGGATTTCTGAACCTGGCTTTCACAATATTTGATGGAAGTCTTAAAAATGACCTCAATGAGCCTAATTTTTCTCTAGTTTTATGTCAGTGGACCTCAATTAATCTCATTCTTTGATTTCAAAGAAACTGAACTGTCATAAAAGAAGAGAATTTTTATAAAATGTTTAAATGATGCAATTGTCTACTTTATGTTGCAGTTAGAGATTTTTGCCCAGGTATTCAGTGAAAACCACTGTAACACTGATGAGGATTAAATAGATGTATCAAAAAATACCTGTTAAATTATGTATAATAGTTTGGGGACTTGATGTAGACTGTATTCATCCTATTGCACCGCGTGATAAAATATAGTAATATCAGTTAGTGCTTCTAGTTTCAGGTTTTTTGGGAGTTTTAAAAATACCACTCATTCCAAAGAAGTACAATTTAAATTCACCACCCTTAAGTATTTTGCTGTGAAGAATGAAGTGTTTTGTTAACCATGCTTTCTATGTATCATCTTCTTCCCAAATGCACATTTTAACACTACTGTCATTTTCCTAGTTCCAGCAGCTGAGCCCATAGAGTATGCTCAGTTTCCTTTCTACCTCAATGGATTGCGTGAAACTTCTGACTTTGTGGAGGCTATCGAGAAAGTGAGAGCTATCTGTAGCAACTACACCAGCCTGGGGATTGCCAGCTACCCAAATGGGTACCCATTTCTCTTTTGGGAGCAATACATTGGACTTCGTCACTGGCTTCTCTTATCCATTAGCGTGGTTTTGTCTTGCACGTTTCTGGTGTGTGCCCTCTTCCTTCTAAACCCCTGGACAGCTGGGATCATTGTAAGTTTATTATAAGGGTCTTTGTTGAAGTCAAATTCCTTTCAGCATAGCTCTTGCTGTAGTCGGCAAGGTTTTGTTTATGTCTGGGCCTCTGCTGGAGTATGTATATTGCATCATTCATTATATATTTATTTAACTTGAGGGGGTAGGGTTCATGGTAAAGGTATAAACCTTAATAACCTTAATCTTCTGGCCACATTTTTTGCAACTTTAAAGGTTGCTTCGAAAGGTACATAAACTTTTGCCCTTGTCCAAGTGCATGGTAACATAAGAAATAAAGACACAGAGGAAAATTAAGAACTTCATTAAAGTCATTTCTAATTCTATATTTCTTCTCCCCTTTTGTCAGATATAGTTCTTTTTCAGAGTAGTTGCTTCCGACTAACTTGCCCATAAATTTTCCCACTGATTTCTGAATGCAGCCTTTCTGGAAAAAACTGAAATGGTTATGTTGTACTGTACATACTGTGGAAAGAGTGTAACTGAACTATCAAAGAAGAAAGAGCATAAAACTAAACTGAAGAGAATACCCCTCTATGCTTTCTGCAAGGCACCATAAGCCTCTCAGTAAACGTTCAAGTTAAATTGAATGATGATGTTCCTATGTTTAAATTCCATAAACTATCGTATGGTTTATAAAATGCCAAAAGTAGAAAAGCATAAAACGGTTACTAGTTTTTGTAATGTACATTTATATGACAGGTATGTTAAAAGGTAAATGTTTAGTCTAGAATATTTTTCATAGCACTTAATCAAGCAATTTATGTTATTATGCTTGATTCATTAACTTATAAAGTCATTTATTGTAGTGCATACTTTTTTCCCTTGGAAAAGTGCTTATTTTCAGAGTCCACCATTGCTTTAATAAGTATGTCTATCTTTTTTTTCCTGCTTGGCTTTAGCAACTTTTAAAGTTGGTTCTCCAGATTTCCTCCCCTCCCTTTTCCTCAATTTGTTTTTTACAAGGTAATGAAAGAAAAATAAAAGCTATCCCTTAGATCTGACTGTTCATTTTGTCCATTTCAACCCCCCCAAATATCTTAAAAGTTCAGATCACCCCTCTGTAACCTGCAACTTGTCAGCCGATTATGGCATTCACCTTCTTCTGGGCTTTAAATGTACTGAAAAGCCGTTCTCACTTACATTTGCCGTTATGCAAAAAAGAATTCAAATCCTGGTAGTTGAAAGTTACTTTTTCTGGAATTGTCTGAGAGACAGGTGGAAAAGAGAAAATGTATGTTTTTGGGGGTATCCATGATAGGGAGGAAAAAAGTGTTTTTTCAGATCACTGATAGTTTGTAACCAAGAAAAACTGATGCTTGATCTGTTAACTGGTTCTTAGGAGTGTAATTTAGACTGGCTCTTCTGCAGTTTATTGCCATTGAGCACAATGAAACAAGTAAAAGCAGCTTATCTTTGGGGATATAGGATGACTTTGAGGATTATGTCTTAGAGTCACCGTATTTTGAAATGTCTTTCTTTTCATTTGTCTGGAGTATAAGAAGTTACTAACAGATGTTTGAAATCATCTAGGTGGTGGTGCTGGCTCTGATGACTGTGGAGCTGTTTGGCATGATGGGTCTGATTGGAATAAAGCTGAGTGCAGTGCCTGTGGTTATCCTAATTGCTTCAGTTGGCATTGGCGTGGAATTCACTGTTCATGTTGCTTTGGTATGTAAAATCAAGAAACATTTTAAAATAAAATGGTAGCAATATTCAGATCACAAATCCTTACTTAGTCTCTTGTCAGTGACACGATTCTCAGAAGCAATATGGTCACAGTTTTGTGTACTTTTCTGTTGTCTTCATTGAATGAAGTTGATCTTGATGAAGTAGTTCCTAACTGCTGAGTCAGTCTCCCAGGAAATGAGAGGATACATTACCTATGATACCTACTTGTCTGATTGATGTAATTTGTAGACAAAACAGAGATCTTAAATCACCTTACTTCAGTCCAGACTCTCATGATCCTTGTCTGCAGCCTTACTGTTGTTGCCTCAGTGCTATGTAGCTTTTTTGTTCCCTTTTGCCTGTAGATTGTATATCTTGTGAAAGAGAAGCCTTTAAAGGAGATTTTCAAAATCAGATATAGTGTCATTTAATACTTCTGCACCACTAGAATGTGAACATATTTGGATTAATTTTCCCTTTGTAAAACCTGCACCTTCTTTTCACAAGACTTTTAATAGTGGTCACAAACATGCAGTCTGTAGGAAAACAGTTTTCTACTCTTTATCTACTGATATAGATGGTGTACAGAGTTAGGGCAAATAAAATAGCAGGCTGAAAAGAAAAATTTTAAGAAAAATTGTAGAGGAAGTAATGTAGAGTTAAAGAGGAGGAACCGGATCCCTGAAGTTATGTCTTCTTTTTTCCTCTGCTGCTAGATGGTTAGGCTTTTGGAGTTAAATGAGTTTGCTAAGACTTGGAATAGTACAAGAGGCATGAAAAACTAATGGTGTAGAAGAGAAAGAATGAAATACAGCTTCTTAGAATTGAAGATTCAAAAGAGAAAAACTGGAATAAAAAAGGACAAAACAGTTGTTTCTAAAGGGGAAGAAACTAATTTAATTTGCAGGACATTACAAGTTACCTGTGGCTGAAGGTAAAATGCCAAGCAAACTAAAAATAGTTGTTTTGTCATGTTGAAACTGGAGTCAAAAACTTGGAAACAAATAAGCAATCAAATCAGTGTTACATTAAAAAAAGGACAATGCTGGAACTGTTTATACAGAATTTAATTGATTTTAAGAATGATTCACAGTCCACATGTGGGTCAGTTCTCTGCTATCGTTTGTGAATTGTTACCCTGGTTCTTTTTCAATTCTGCAAATTCTAGAAAAGAGAGACTTAAAATTCCAGGACTGAGAGGAAATAACTGCTTCAGCTCATATCTTAGTAGACAGTAGAGAATTTGCCAAAGAGAGCCCTTAAAAATCACAGGAAGAAGATCAGCCAGGTTCTTGTTTTGTTAAGCCATTGCATCATACACAGAGTAGACAAATTCATAACAAACAACAGATTTCAGTGTTCTTTATATGGCTTGCTCACTGAGAAGCTGGAGGGATAAAGACACTTCACTGGTCATAGTCTTGCTCAGGCGCTACCATGTGCAGCACTATTCCTAAGAAAATTTTGTGTGTGTAGACCTGCTAGACTTGAAGTAGTAGAAGTTGCAAAAAAGCTTAATTTTGAGTGAAATAGAAATGTTAAAAGAAGTGTGAAAAAAGTTATGGAAGCTGTTGGCTCCATGAGAATGAGAGAAGTAGCCCTGCAATTTTGATGCCTGAAGTGCTTTCACTTTGACATGAATTCTTTGCAGGTGGAAGTATGCAAAGCTGGAGACAAAGGGCTACTCATGCAAGCAGGCATTGCTTCCAAAATTATTACTGTGGTCTGACTCTGTCATCAATGCTTACTCTGGTTGTGTGACTCCAGCAGCAGTTATGTGGTATGAATGCAGGACCAGGCTTTTCTTTAGCTACAGAGATAACTTTGATAAATTGTAGTTTGGGATAATGAAATGATGGAAAACTGTGCATACTATGAGAGAGACTTTTGGGAAAGTTTTATGTATCTGAGAAACGGATTTCTTTGTTTTACAGGCTTTTTTAACTGCCATAGGAGACAGGAACTGTAGGGCTGTCCTAGCATTGGAACACATGTTTGCACCCGTGCTGGATGGGGCTGTGTCCACTCTGCTTGGGGTGTTAATGCTTGCAGGATCAGAGTTCGATTTTATTGTCAGGTAAGGCATTTGTGTGTGTTGACTTTCTTTTAAAATAAAAACAAGTATGCTTTTAATTTTTAGTCACTTTGATGAATGTGTCATTTTATTACTATGCATGGTGTGTCAAGCATGCTTACGTCATGGTCCTGCTTTCCCTCTGTTTTATTAACTCTTTGTTACATGCTAGACATAGTAGTGTTTGCATTGCTGGCATTAAAATCTGTTTCAGGAAAATCTGACACTTGGGATGAAAAAATGCAAAAATGTCCCTCTTTAGAATGTTTGCTAATTCTGGATTGAGTTAGTTCAAAGCATTTAATGTTGTCCAGTATTAGCTGGGTCTGACCTTTAACACTGGGGTGCTCCAGGCTTCTTGTATGTATAAGAATTTGCATGCAAAGGACATGTGAACCTACAAACATTCAGCTGTGCTGCAAGTGACTCTCTCAAGGCCTTTCCCTTCTATCGTTGTGAACTTCATACTAAAATTTTGTACGGCAAAGCCTGAAGGCCCTTCTGTTTAGAACTATAAGTAGACTGTTTCTTGTGAATTTAATGAAGAATGTGAATTTGTCAAGTAGAGAGGAAAGCAAGTTTTTCTGAGGGGAATTTGAGAAGTCAATGAAACAGATCCTATTCCATTCCAAACAACCTGTAGAGCTCTGCAAAATGGCTAATCTTAGCAGTTACACAAGCTCTTTGTGGTAAACTACAGCACACACAAAAAAACTAATCCAAGCCCTAAAATGGAGCTAAGGTAGAACTGGGCCAAATAAAAATGCTCTGAAAGATGGCTTAGCTACTTAGGTAGACATAAGCTGGATAGATTACTCGACTTAAATGACATCCATTTGACAACAAGAACAACAAAATATCAGGGGCAGAAACTGAGAGAACGACTGCTAAATCTCATCAAGCTTTTTTTTTAATGTATGAATGAGATTTGAAGAAAGCAGGCAGTTTGCAGTTAGATCTCATAAAACCTACATGAGAATTATTACTGTACAGATACTGCATGTCCTGAAATACGTTTTTTCCAAGTCAGTATTTTTTATTGTATTGGTATTGAAGAAATAGAATTATTCTTTTAGGACCTGATCTTGTAAAGGTTGGAACTCTTTGACATGTAGGTTACTGATAGATTTAACTGAATTTACAGGGGTATATTTGGTGTGCTACTTTCCTATTTAATAGACCAGATTTTGGCAAGCATATTTTTGTGTCATAGCAAATGGAAGATTATAGCAACCCTTCACACCAAATTTGGCTTGGATGTTCTCTCAGTTTATAAAATGAGCCTTTCAAATTTTCAACTAATGCTATTTTACTTTTTTTGGCCATCGGTTTCTCATTTTGTAGCACAATCTGACTTCAGTTTGCCTTGCTTAAAAAATAAAATAAAATAAACTATGGGGAGCCTGAGTATTGTTATAGTGGGCAAAAAAGATCCCAAACTTCCGGAAAACGATAGATTAGTCCAGCAATGTGGAAGATTAAGTAAATTAACAGACATTGTATACACCAAATGGTGAAAGCTATAATCCTCCTGTTTATTCTAACACTAGATGGATGAGATGCAAATGTTTTTAATGTCTGTTGCTGATCTTTATCCCAGTATAAAGTTCTGGTGGTTTATATTAGTAGAGGAGATTGGCTTGCTGATTTTTGCTAATGCAGATCAGAAATTCCCAAATGTTTACAATAGCAGGATATTTATAGTTTTACAGAAGTCTGATACATTTGATCAGATGTGAAAACAGGGAGGCAGTAAAGTTTGTTGCCAGCTAGACAATGTAATCAGCAGACCCATTAGTAGCAAACTTGCCCTCTGTTCTTCTCCTTTGCCTTCTCCTCCAGGAATTTACTAAGACTGAGTCTTTGAAATCATTAGTTACAATGCATCCTTAAGTTTAGTCTGAGCCCCAGCTGTGCCGAATATGAACTAGCAAGGCTTTCCTTTTACTGACAGGTTTACCTTGGTATTCATGAAGGATCCCAGACCTTAGCCCTCAGTGGTGGGAAAGGACAACTACTTGTGCACTTTTCTCTTCTTCCATAGTATTTCAGCCTTTATGTTTGAATTGGATGACGCAAAACAAGAGTATTCAGAGATGCTAAATTGTTCAACAAAAGATTAGCCTGCAATGCAGCTCTGCCATTGTGGAGCACTCTTACTCAGTACAATGCTGAAGCTTACTATAGAATGGGCATTTTCTTTGCAGAAAGCAGGTTCCTGTGTTGCAAAAGGGTTGCAATTCAAGCTATTTGGTCAAACTGGAACGCACAGGATTCTAGGCCTTAAGTTGTGATTAATGAACGGCAAGGAAAACCCTTACCTGATATACTGTAGATTTAATTAGACATTCTTCTGTAAGTTGCAGAAGCATTTCACAGTGGATTAACTGCTGGGAGAAGAGGGCTTCTTTTCCTTCTAGACTAAATTGTTTAAATTCTACACCCTTCATTTGTTTGCTTCTGCTGGGTTTTCACTAATGGGGGCCCCTTTTCATTGTACTTGTACTTTCAGTCCATTCAGCTGTTCCCTGCACATTCCATATTTTTGTGTTTGTGTTACACATTCATAAATAACAGTACATGCTTCCAGATTCTGGAAAATTAACAAATGAATTTTTTTTCTTTCCTTTCCTAACTAACACTTTGTGGAATGTAGCCTCTCTAATTCAAAAGGTAAAACCCTCTATATCTGTGTGTGGAAGTGATATAATTATTTACTGCAATGTTTGTAATATGTTAGTTAATTTAGTATATGTATTATGTTAACATATGTAGGAATAATTTGTAATCCCTTATTTCTAACAGCATTTGTGGCTATTCTCTTTCTCAAACATCTTAAACTGTACTTTAGGTATTTCTTTGCTGTTTTGGCAATCTTAACCATTCTGGGAGTTCTCAATGGATTGGTGCTGCTTCCTGTTCTTCTTTCATTCTTTGGACCATACCCTGAGGTCAGTAAAATTAATGGTGAACAGAAGAAATACTATGTCTGCACCCCTGTCCCACTCAATCATCCCCATTTTTTAGAAACTATTTTTTAAATTCTCTTGGATTGAGTGTCTTGCTCTAGGTTTTTCTTCATTGTTCTTTTTTTTTTTAATTAAAAGTGCTGTTTATTATGTTGATGGATGTTACTCCATTTTTCAAGCTTTTTTTAATAACTCTTCTTTTAGGGGCTGCAATCAGCAAACCCAGTGTAGTATTATTAGTTCTTTTAAAAGCATATGATATGCAAACAAGTTTGTAAAATAAGGATTTCCCCCAATCTTTTGCAAAAGACAGTTTGTTTTATACGTATACCTTCATATTTCCTACCTCATTGCCTCTGTTGCATTCTTCAAAATGTTTAACTGAGCAGACCACCAGGGAGGCCTGCGTGGACCAGCATACACAGTGGTGGTCCACAGACCACACCTTAATAACTATGATTGGTGTGCCCCTGCTGTCCAGTCATCACTTTCTGCTGTATTCTCCTGCCTCAAGTAGCATTTTTGAGGAGTGGATTCACTTAGATGTTGATAACTTTACAGTAGAAAGCCCAAGACCAGATACCAACATTAAGAAATACCAAATTTATATTTGGTTGTTGATCATTCATTACCTACTCTGTCATTAATACAATTGCTGTGTCACACAGGGATATCTTCATCACATGTTAGTAGAATCCATGTGCTATGTTTCACATTTCTGTATTTCACAGGTATATTTCAGAAGTGTTTGAGTTCTTTTAATATTAATAAAACAATTTTGACAACAATATGTAATCTATTAATGCCTAAGAGTATATATGACCTATCCCTTACTCAAACAATGTATCTGTATGTGTTATTACCATATATATTGCTAAGATATGTGTAGCCATCTCTTTTTACAAATAGACAGTGAATCATGCTATACCTACACATTTGAGGTCATTTTACGAAATCACTCTTAATGCTTGCTGAAGGGATAGGGTAGCCCACATATTATTTTTATTTTCTTATATATTAAGTTCAAGTGCATGCATGCATATACATAGCTGCACTCCCTGAGACAATGATGGAAGAATCTGTGTAATCCTGTTTACATGAATGTCCGCAGATGGAGATCATACCTCTTTTTCTTTCACTGATTTTTTTCGGTTCAGTATAAACATTCACCAAAAAACTGGTGCTAAGGTTGTTGTGGCATGGGAGAACGTATTTGACAGAAGAACATTTGTGTCAAGCACTAATGATGAAAAGGGTAACGCTAGCTGAATATTACTGAAGGTGTTGCTGTTACCAGGTTTCTCCAGCCAATGGACATAACAGATTGCCCACACCATCTCCTGAGCCACCCCCCAGTACTGTGAGGTTTGCACTGCCACCTGGGCACACAAATCATGCTTCGGATTCCTCTGACTCAGAGTACAGCTCTCAAACCACAGTGTCCGGCATCAGTGAAGAGCTTCATCAGTATGAGGCCACTCGCAGCCCTGGGGCACCACTCCATCAAGTAATAGTGGAAGCCACTGAGAATCCTCTCTTTGCAAGATCCACTGTAAGTAACTTTCATATGGACTGAGAGGAAGATGAGAAGAGCATTGTTGTTCTGAATTTTTTTATATATTTAAATATATTTATTTTTGTGGAAAACCTTTCATACTTCTGGCTGATTGTGGTTTGTGACTTTGTGCCAAAACTTGTAAGCAAGTAGCAAAGGCTTTCCTCGTTCTCTCCTGTACGATCAAGTTGGGGGTAAAGTGGTGGTAGGAAAGCAGAGGTCTTTGGCATATATAATTGCTGTTACATTGTATTGGTACCAGCCACAAGAGAGAGCTCTCAGTCTGTTTGATGACTGTTTTCGGAGAGAGAGCAGGGAGAGATTACAAGATCCTGACCTCTTTCACACAGCTCCTTGTGGATCACTGTCTGTGACAGCACATTTTGGGGAGGAAGATTAATAGAGCCAGAAGAAAGCAGTTAAGCTTTGTACCAAATCTTGGGCCTTGTTGCATCTTGCTATTGGGTTGGCATAATTGCGATTTCAAAGGAAAGTTAAAAACCTCTGTCTCCTACCCCTGCTGATGCTGCATGCTGAGCTGCAATGTGGATCTGGTTTTGTTCAGCAGAGGCCTAGAAATAGGTACAAGCGTAGCCACATTTGAAGTTGGTCACGGTTTATTGACTGATGTGGCTGCTGCGCTTCACGCTTTTTATGGAAATCAGAAAACAGATTCCTACAGTCTATACAAACTACCCTACTAACATCCTATGTATGTTCCCTGCATGGAAGAGACCCTTTTCCAAATGCCAGCAATTCTGCTTGTTGAGTGAGTTAAGATCAAGTGCTTGTCATCCATCCCTTTGAAAAGATGGACCAGCGTGTAGGAAGCTTACAATAATGTTTTCAGCTGTCATCCTGTGTTTTTCTGAAGATATTCTTCAGAATATCTTGTTTTAATAACTTCAGGCAAAAAACATGGAAAAATCAATTAGCAGACTCCACAGCATTACCTTTGTAGATTTAGAGCATTATTATATTTATTCTCAGTATAAAATATAAACAAGTGTAGGATTGGATTGCTTTGGTTTGTCAGAGACATAAATGTGAATCTCTCTTTCAGGTGGTTCAGCCAGAAGCAAGGCATGAGTCAAATCCCAGATCGCAGCTGCATCCAGAGTCCAGCACACAGCAGGCATGGCGTCAGGGCAGAGAACCCAAATGGGAAGCGAGGGAAGGGCTGCGACCCCCTCCTTACCGCCCACGCAGGGATGCTTTTGAAATTTCTACTGAAGGGCATTCAGGACCAAGCAATAGGGATCGCTTGGGCCACAAGGCTCGTTCTCACAACCTGAGAACCCCGGCATTCGGGGCCGCGGGCGCTGCAGGACCAGCCTACTGCCAGCCTATCACTACTGTGACTGCCTCGGCTTCAGTGACTGTTGCTGTCCACCCCACCATGCACGGCCACAGCTCTCGGGGAGGGAGCTTCCCGTCCTATGAGGGACACCATGAAGCTGACCATGGGTCATTTGAGGACCCCCACGTGCCTTTTAATGTGCGGTGTGAAAGAAGAAATTCTAAAGTAGAAGTTATAGAACTACAAGATGTTGAATGTGAGGAAAGGATACCTGGCAACAGCTCACAGTAAGGTAGGTCTATCACGTGTAAATGCAAACTTTGCTTGTGTCAGGCAATAGTATGGTCAAAAGAAAGAGGAAAAGTAAAAGTCTCTGAGGTAGCTTTCCTTTAGGTAGCACTACTTAACAGGTCGCTGATCATCTTAAATCTGCTGACCATGAATATAGTACATTTTGCACTAGACATGAGATTGGTTAAGATAGTACTCTCCAACACTGAGAAGTTACAATGGGTTTAGACATGAACTACTTCCTAGAGCCTTGCAAAGTGGATAAGTACATCGTATAGTCCAAGTTTATCAGGTGAGAAAAGTGAAGCAGAGATGTTGTGCAACATCTTCAGAGCTCTGTGACTGCATTTACCATTGATAGGTACTGTCTTCTGAACCCTGAATCAGGCATGATCTAACATACTATGCAGAATGACATTGCCTAGGAGAATGTAAAATTGCTAACTACTTCAAGAGTTGTCCCATCTTCAATAATATAGTCTATGAAAGAACCTGAAGTCCATGATGAGGACAGAATCCCTCTGGAAGATGAGCTGAGTGAGAAGTGGGAAGTCCTACCATGCCTACTCCAGTGCTGTACAACAAGGTGTCTGCTGCTCTTTGGGGTTCTTCAGAGACCCATCCAGTGAACTTGCATACTGTAGGTGTCTATGGGCCAACCTCTGCCTTGCTGGAGCAGCTGCAGTGGATATTGCAAATATGCATGGGTTAAAGCTGATCTAGCAGGGCATTTAATGTATTCTAATGGAAAAATAGATACAACTTGCCAGATTTGCTACCCAAATCATTGTCTGCCTTTAGGCTGGCAGGAGAAGCAGGATTTTTTTGTTTTCCATTACTTTTATAGGAAGTACTTTGAAGCTGAGAAGAGCACTGTGTTTTTACCCTGAAAACTTTTTGGGGCTTTTGCTTGAAAAACTATTTCTCACTATTTTTACACTGTTTTTCTCTTGTGGGGAGAAAAAGAAACTGTTAGAACAGTTACTTAGCTGTAGAACCCTGCTTTTTCTCTTTGCTTGTCCGAGGTTTTCAGTGACAGACATAGTCTAAGCAGAGGAACTAATTTTATTTTGGTTGTAGATCTATTTTCACATGTATGTATGTGTGCGCACACCCCCACACAAAGGGTTTTGATGGAAATTTTTATGATAATTCATCATAAAATCACCTTCTGATTTATAAAACATCTCTCCAAACATTCCAAAGTGCTAATAGACATGAATGTCTCTAGCTCTGTGATCTAAAAATAGTATCTACAGAATAAGGAAATACTTGGCATCAGCTTTTTCAAGCTGAAGTGTGTGATGAGATTCTAAAATGTGTGCAGCATTCAATGTAGCATGCTTCTGCTTCAAGTGTTCATTCATTTTGACTGAATTTGTTACAGGTGATAAAACTGGGAACTTAAAAATTAAAGTGTCCGCATTTTTTTAATTGGCATCAGTATTTCTTTACCAGGAAATTAATGACTGAGATGCAAACAGAGCCAATGTTTCCTGACTGCTACCTATAACCACAAGAGTCATGGAATGAGTTGGGTTAGCTTGATTTGTTTGTTTTTCTTGAACTCTAATGAATGTTTGTTTTTTCTTCTCTCTTTATTTGTACAGGGTAATAACTGAAGCAAAGAAGAGGCCAAAGATGGAAAACTGTATTTCTAGAACTGCTTGAAGAGAAAAACTGCTTGAAGTTGTAGAGAAGGACATGCTGCATCAGGACAACAATTCACTGTTACTGTAACCTATTGTATTATTTTGTTATATATTTCTTTTAAGTATTTAAAAGATGTACACTTATGTAATATACAAAAGAACAATGTAAAGTAGTATAATCTGGAGTACTTTGCCTCTGGGCAATAGAATGGGGACAATATTGTGTGCGCTTTGTACTTTTTGTACATTGATGTCTGTGCCACAACTAAGCTTAATCTAGTTCTAAATTTCAGCGTAAGTTGCTGCTGCTTAAATATTTTATAATTTACTTGTATAATTCTATGCAAATATTGCTTATGTAATAGGATTTTTTTAAAGGTACATGCCTGTTTAAAATATTTTAAATTTGCTTATCACAACCCTGTGGTAGTATGGAATTACTGTTAACTTTCTAACACGCTATGCGTGATAATTTTTAAGATAAGCAGATATGAAGAAAAGCAAGTTAATCTGGGAGGCTTAAATAGGTTTAGCTATGTGCAGGTTTTGTTTTGCTGTATGTATCCATGTGTGCATCTGGAAATATGCATGCTTTTGTGTGTATGTTCCTGATGTACTGTAGTTTCTCTTTTACTGTTTTTTAACACTTAGTGGGCTTACAAACCCACTGATGCTGATGTGAGTCCGGCTTTCCCTGTAAGTAGGCTCTAGTGAAAACTGTGTTGGTGTTCACGAACATATACACCATAGACTGCCATCATCAAAGGCCTAACCGAAGTAAAAGAGAAGACAGGGAGTTGAGGTTTGGGGTTGTGTTTCAGTTTCCGAGACTCTAATGGCTTGGTTCACGTGGCTTTGGTCAAGTCACTTCCCATGCCTCAGTTTCTCATTCTGTAAAATGGTTATAATTACACTTACCTACCTCCCAGGAATGTTGTGGGGCTTAATTACTGTTTGTATAGTGCTTTGATGGTTTTTGTTTGTTTGTTTATTTTTTTTTTGGTTGCCTTTTTTTTTGATTCTTGCAAAAGGTGCCAGGTAAGTGCAACACTATAACCATAATTTTTTTACTTCCAAAGGTGCTGGATATTGAGAGGTGCTGGTGGTTATAGAAATAAAACCAGGATCCGCCTTACTTAGATACTGTTAACCATGAGTGGCATTAGAAGCTGGATAATGAGTTGTTTGATGGCAAGCCACAACTCAGCTATGTTGTTACAGCATCGAAAGCAGTATCTTTGGTCACCTTATTTTCATGGCAGGAAGGAGTTAATACTAAGTGATAAAAATCAAATGGAAGGATTAAAAGAAAAGTATATTCACTTTTTCAATATAAATGGCTTTCTGGTGGGCCCAGGATGGTAATGACACATAACGCCTGGGTTGTTCATTTCTCTGTTGTTTGTGTTTTCCCATGCTGCATTGGCACTTTTAATTAACACAGCTAAACTGGGATCTCTTCGCGAAACTAATTTAGCTTTTTGTACTATATTTAAACTAAAAGGGGATTGCTGAAGGTGAAGGGTCTGGAAAAAACACTACGATCTGTGTTCCAATTGGAAACAAAACCTGAGAACAGAGAACCTTAATGTAAAATATTCCACACAAGGTTTCATTATCTCTGTCCTATTTTTTCATCTTTTTTCCTGCCCTTCTCCAAGCTGTTTTTTAGAGCAGGTGGATGTTCTGTTGTGTATACAGAGCCAAACACAACCAATATTCAGTTTCTAAACACAGCACTGGTGGGGCTTTTCTTCATCTGAACAGCAGTGGCCAATTCTTTGATGGGAAAGTGTTTTTCTCCAGTGGCTTCAGGGAGTCTGTCTTGCCAGCATAATGAATGGGGATAATTAGAATGCACAAATTTCCATGCCTTTTTTTCTCACTTGAAAACACTTTGATATGAGGCACTTGTTTACAGATCTCCAATGTGAACACTCGAAGAGCAGGTGGTGAGAGCCTGGTGTCATTCCCGTAATACATAAGCTACTGTTTCAGTGCACACCAAGGGTTAATGTCACAACTGCCTACTGGTCCAGTTCACTGTCTAACATGAAAACTCTTGATGACAAAAAGACAAGGGGCTCCAACTTAGCACTAGCAGCATAGTAACCTTAGATCATACAAACTCTGCAACAAAACTGTATGATATTAATTGGAAGCTGCCTTCAACCACCAAGTGTGTGCTCCCGTGTCAGAGGTTGGCAGGGCTCCCACTGACACTGCTGCCACCTCCTTGCCACAGGCTGCCTTGCTTCCTTCTCTTTCTTGGGAGGGAAGGGGCTCATGGTGAGCTGTGGGATCTCTCACCTGCCCCTGCCCAAGTCTCCTGCATGTTTGTGTGTGGGTGAGCTTGTCTGCTGCTTCGTGCACAATGTAGACCTTCTTCTTCGATAGTCACATTGGCAAGAGAACTCAGTGGCTGGCAACATTTATTTTGTTTTGGTTTTGTTTTTTAACTTTTTTAATCATGGGTGATATTTATATTTTTGTATAATAAGAATGTTTTTCTTACAGTATTTGTCATGCCAGTTTATAACAAACAAGATGCAGGGATTTTATTTCTATTGGAAACACTATTACAGTTATGTTTTTACTGTTTAATGGATTTTTATTTGTATAGAGTGCTTACTAATGTTAAATAGGAAAGAGTATATAACATTTACATTAAGGACTTGTTGTAGCTTTTAGTGTAAGGAGTTAAAAGGAAAAAATATTCAAACTGGGTCTCATTTCCTGCCTGTTTTGGTAGGAGTGGGTTTGTGTCATTTCAGTTACAAAGATAAAATTATGCCATATAATTTATTTATATGAAAATTTATTTTTGTAGTGTACATACTAGTCATCAAGTCTTTTGACAGAAGTATATTTTTAAAGAGTTTATATGTAATGATGATACCATTATGTTTTGGAACACTGCTGAGATACGATTACAGTGCACACTTTTCCTTGTAAACCCCCTGGAGAAAAGAAAGTGTTTAACAGTGTTAAGAGAAAGAGAGTGTGAATATTCATGCAATTCTGAACTGTGTTTTAGCTACCATTTGTGATCTAGTGTGGTTCTGATTTTACACTTTGAATGGAAATTGTACAAACTCTCTAAATATTAATGTTCAAACACTGATAGAAATTCTAACATGAATAAAAAAGTATAACTGACTGGTTATAGATTTGGTTGTTTATGGAATGCTTCTTTATGTACTCCTGGTCAGCTGTGAAACTACAATCATGCAATCATTCTTATCTGGAGCATGAATTTGGGATGTTTGGGAGATTCAGATTTGCCCATTTTGCAGCAGGAGCCATTTCTGGCACTCTGGCTAAACTGTAACATGCTAGCCCTTGTCACTTGAGTCTATTACCTCTGTTATATGTTGGGGCATAGATTTAGGGCTGGATTATACATTTCAGTGTCACTCTGAACAAAACGGTTTGTGTAGACTTCAAACTCTTGGCTAAAACAGTTTATGTACAGGTGGTTTCTGGTTAGATGCGGGAGGAAATTCTTTGTCTATTTCCCATCTTTCTGCTTGCTCCCTAAATTGGATTAGAAAAGTAGTCTGGCATTTCCACTTTGTGGAAGGAAAAAAAAAAAATAAATGTGAAGTTCTGAATACTACAGCCCTCCATGAGAAGGAAAGCCTCTTGACAAACTCCTGGAAAGCATGCTAGCAATTGCAAGCCATTGTGCAGGTTCCTGTGCCCTGCTTGGCAGAGAGGAGAGGCTACTGCAGGCAGCAGAGTGAATGTTGTAAGTAGCAACATCTGTCTGAAATAATTTGTATCATAAACCTCAGTGTGATTTGTCCTGTGCAAAGATACTCTTCTGAGCGTCCATCAAAGCACCACAAAGCCAGCCAGCTTATCTTGATCCTTTTGTAGCCAGCTTTTACTTTTTCCTATAAACCCTTGGGTGTTTTCCTTATATGTCTTCTAAATTTCCCGTAAACAAAAAGCCCAAACATGTATTAAGATAACTTACAATTCAGCCTCTACCTTTCATGATGAGAAGAAAAGCAAATACAATTCTTTATGTTTTCTGGAAATTTAACCACGAAAGAGAAAAATAGAGGTAAAAGACTTGAACTGCAAAACTCCTATATGTGTTTTTGCTACACAAAATTCTCTCTTTTGCACCCTCAGGACTAGCCAGACTGAGTCATGTTGCAGATTCGGCTTTACTGGGTTATGGCCTGTGAGAATAGTGCCCACTAAGGCCTTGCTTTAGCTCAACTCACTGACTTTGTCTTTTGTGTCCCAGCCATGGAACAGCTCCATTCACAGGGCTGGAAACTGTATAAATAAATCAATACATTCTGTCTGTCAGAATTTTTCTTTAAAAATTCCATTTTGCATCAACAATAGCTATTCACGTGACATTATTTGTCATGTTTAGATTTTGTATCATTTTGCTGTCTGTCTTACTAACCTCAGGTGAAAACTTGATCAGATTTTTGTCAGAGATTGGCCATATTTATTCAGGCCTTAGGTAAACATGTGGCCAAATTTTTGTTGGCATAATACATGTATTTAACAGCTTCAGGAATGCTTCATGCTGCTAAATTGTAGCAGCACTTATGTATGAACAGGTGTTTCATTTTTGTTAACTTTTACTCCCAATGAGCGTTTGAGACACTGACTGTTTATATCTGAAAAGCACCATTGCCAAATTGTAATTACTTTTAATGTTTACTTCAAGAGATGAGAACAATTGCTACTTTCCAACTCTATTTAATCTTTCTTATTAATAGGCATGTTCAACCTTATTGCTAGAACAGGATGCATGGTGGGGAACTGCACTACCTAGTCTGAGTAGCTTAAAAAAATACATGCCCAGTTGAAGCTACCCTGGTTAATTACAGCTATTTAAGCACAAAAATTAAGTGGTATTGCTGCTTTGACCAAAAAAACCCCAATCCACCCCCACCCCATTTAACTTATATGCTATCATATTTGATACTGCATTGAAACAATTTACTCCTGCGGATAATATTTAAGCAAAAGAAATCTCTAATATGCTTGGTTGTCTGCAGTAGCATCAGGCCACTTATCACCCTACCATAGCTTTCCTTCTGAACATTTCCACCTTCATTTTAACAGCTGTAACTGCACATGTCACTAGTGTTTCTGCTGCCATGGCAGCTGTACCTTCTTGCTGCTGATACACGGTAGGGCTGCAATGGAGAAGATCACATCTTGGGTTAGTGAAGCACAGAACACAAGGCAGCATGTGTTTTAGTCTATTTTGCTAATCAGACCATCCTCACAGGTTTAACCCAAGCTGCCAGTTAAGAGTTGCTGGATCTATGAGTCAGTGTGAATTAGAACCTCATGTGCACATGGTGGATATAAAATTTTGCACAACAGAGCACAAAAAGTCTGGCTTTTCTGTATGGTATTTCCATCCCTTGAGCTAAAACCTTTGCAGAGGGTCTGACTTTGCAGGGTGCTAGCTGCCTAAAAGACACCACAGCCTTGTGAAACCTGCTGGGAAGCATGGTTGTAAGCCACAGCAGCTGGGAAGGGGGAAGATAGGAAGCTGGAGGTTGGAAACTGCTTCCCAGACAAAGGAGGGCTCTGCTTCAGCTGAAGAGGAAGGGTGGGAACCAAGAGCCAGGCTTCATTCACAGGTATTTTGTTGATGAGAAAAGACCACTGAAGTATTTGAAAAGTGATTTATGGCAGAAATGAGAGACCCTGGGTGCTCTGAAAGACGGAGAGGTACACCATCCCATTTAGGGGACCCAAAATGGTATTGCAGATATATTTCAGTGCCTAGGTAAAACTGATTTTTTTGTTAGTTTCAGGCTGTGTCAAATTTAGTACCCCTGGATTTTTTTTTATCTAAAATTTACATTGGAGAACAGATTTGTAGGGAGGAATGTCTGCCCAGCCTTATGAAAGAGAGGGGAAGGGAAAGGAATTAAATAGGAATTATAAGAAGAACTCAAAGGAAAACATTATTGTGCTTCTTTTTTCCCAGCTTTTGTTACTTTGACAAAGGGAAATCTTTCGTCTTTCTCTACCTTATGACAGATATGTGTCTTGCCCAGAAGACAAGAAGTTGCATCTCTCTGGTCTATCAGATCTTAGCAAGGTTTGTAAGTGGGTAGCTTCCTTTAGGAGAGCCTGCCACCACAGTGCTGCTCCTGCACTAAGGTGGTTTTACTGAAAGTATCTCTGACTCTGTAAGTCAACAAATATTGGTGACAAATGGCCTTTGAGATGTCTAGATTTAAACTAATAATCCTGAATTTAAAATGCCAATTGACCCTTTCCTGGTAAACAAATACTAATCATCTGTAATGGGAGTTTAAGTTTGAGCCAAACAGGTTATCACCTGGTTAAACAAAGGACCAGATTTTTTTTATTATTAAGACTAACAAAGGTAAAAGACTTGAGTACCTTATTTCAGTGTAACTGGAGTCAACAGAAAACTCACAACTTTCATCCCAAATAACTAGTATTTGTTGTAAAAGAATTCAAACCCTCTTTCACTCTTATGCAACCATTTTAAGTAGGCTGTTCGTTTTAACTTAAGACCATTTATTTTGCTAGCCAATATGATACGCTTCTGTACCATTTTGCAACATTTTAAAAGACTAACAGGTAAACCTTTAAATGTTTAGGTTAATGAAGGGTATTACTGTACAGTGTCACACAGCTTAGTGTAGCACTTAGGAATATTTTGAGATGACATCAAAAAGACAGCTAAAACTTTTAGTTTTTGAGATAATAGTGTAGAATTTTCTACCTGGCCAAAGGGCAGGGTGAGGCTTTTTTTGTTCCCCTTTAACTTACCAAAATTTGAAAAAAATGTCAACAAAGTTCTTTTGAAACTAAATGAATGGAACAGAAGATTTCATGGCTTGAGCTCTGTGAATGCTGTGCATTGATAGTTTCATTCGATCTGACCCACACAGAGTCAAGTATGGAAACAGAACTCTAAATTGAGTTATTTTTAGCCCTAAAAAGATCTGCATGTGAATATAATTACAAAGGTGAAAATACTAAACAAAACATAAGCTGGGGTGTCCAACTCCACTGCTGTTGTCAGACATTGCAGTATAATTTGAGGAAAAGTGTATGTCTGGGGGCAAAATAAAGCTTTTAAGCACATTGTCTGTAAAAGCTTTATTCTCATTCAGAAGGTGTTAAAGAAATGACCAGATGTGGCACTTAGTGACATGGTTTAGTTGACAAGGTGCTGATCAGTGAAAGATTGGACTGGGTGATATCAGAAGTCTTTTTCAATCTAAAATGGTTCTGTGATTCTATGACTTTGATCAGCTCCACAGTGCTCCTCACCAACACCCCACCACTCTCCCCATTACATGCTCTCTGCAGGACACCCATCTGTGAACCTCACAGAAAAATGCATCTCCTTCATGCTCCCCAGGGCTCCTCCTCTTCCTCTGACACAGGACCCCTTCTGCAGCCAAGCTGGTCGTGCAAGATAAATGGAGGGACCGAGGCTAGTTGCTGGGTTTGGCCCTCAGAGCTGCTGCCAAGCCATGAATGCCAAGGGCAGAGGTGGCCCAGCATGCTCCAGGCACTCAGTGGAATGGAGGGGCGGAAGCAGAACAGGATGAGGCTCTGCAGGCAAGCAGAAAGCAGCCAGGGCAGGGCAGGCTCCACTGCTCTGGGGCTGCACAGAGGGACAGAGGTCTGTCCTGGGAGGAGACAATGACCTTCAGAATGGCCTTCAACTTTTCTGATGAACCCTGGTTAGGCAGTGGGACTAGATGATGATTGTGTGTCCCTACCAACTGAAATAGTCTGTACTATGCCATGCTATAGTATACTGAACATTTAAATACTTGGTATTGAAATAAACATACGTGAACATGGAAATTCCTGGAAAATCTGATGGGAATAAGCCATGAGTAAGCAAGGGCATGTAAGAGCCTTAAGATAATACTGCTATCAAATTGTCTTCAGTGGAATTACTCATAGCTAAATCTTCATTTGTTTTATTCTTTCCATGGTTTGGTCCATAGAGTGTACAGTGAAAGGTGTGGTCCCATTTATACTCCTCCTTTAATCCTCAGTATGTAACTTGGGCACGATGAGTCATCCCTGTGGAGGTGTCCCTCTGCTACTGTTGCCTACAAAAGGTGCATAGATTTCTGACTGTAGAGGCTGCAGCTCATTCTTGAGCTAGTTGTCTGTAACTACGGTTGAGAATCAAGTACAAAAAATTCAGCAGTTTTTTTGCCTTCAGACTGTAAATTGTAATTTAGTCAGTGGTACTCTGGGACCTCATGAATGGATTTGTATACTTCAGGAGCCTTTTTGAGTTGCATCTGAAGCAGGAAGTTACACAAGGAAAAACAACAAGCAGAAGACTTTTTTTTGCCAGAGTGACCTGTCTTGTACCCATCTGAGATTTGTAGAAAAGCTATTTTGGAATAGTCTTGTGAACACTAAACTGCCATAAAACCCAGTCTTTCTCTTCTCATAATGTGTTCTGGTTTTCCCATTCTGTGTTAAATTATCACTTTTAGTTTCCCTTTTTAAAAAATCTTAGAAAACCTTTTAAAGTTGAGAAAATTATTGCACTCATTACTTCTGTGGAACTGGACCTCTGCAGAGAATTTTTTTTCTTTTAGTTTAACCATGATTTTACTCACAACTACAACACCTTCTCCTCTCTTTGCCCTTCTTCTTCCTTCCTTTCCCCCATGTACATCCTCATGGGGATGTCAGTGTGGAATCCAGCATGGCTCATGGTTAGCTGGTGAATGGAACTATGGTGAGAGATACAATATGCAGCTTGAGTGGAGTTGTTCTAAAAAGCCAATGAAAAGGGCCAGTGCAGAAGTACAAGATCTCTTGTGCACTAGTAAGATTTACAAATTTGTTTTATGGCTGGGCAGGCCTGCAGACTTCCGGCCCACCCCCGCCCCCCCCAAATCTCTGTAAGAAGCCTTCAGAGCATGTTCCCTGGGAAATTACTACCTATTTCTTCTGTTTTGTTTTCTTTCTGTTTTGTGCACATTTTTTGAGGCATTTTTTCCATGTGTCTAACGGAGACAATTACAATTTTGAAAACCATTTTTATCAGACTTGCTTAGTAGAAAATACTCTTAAGAGAAAACTCTAGACGCTTCTAACAAAAGTGATATGGGGTCTGATCCTTTCAACATTCACATCCTTTGTTTCACAAACATGGTGAGTAGCTAGGACTATTCAAACCAGC
>JAWWLZ010000094.1:33187737-33231222 GCA_035041345.1 Poliocrania exsul
TAGGCAAGTTTTTGCCCAGTATGAACTGGCTTGCCTCCAATGTTGTTAATAAATACCTTTGCTGCTAAAAAGATAAAAAGCGTCTTAGCAGTTACTTATTTCAAGGCGTTTTTCCCCATCAAACACCATATAAACCCCTAAACCATGTCACCAAGTGTCACATCCACACACCTTTTCAACACTTTGAGAAGTGGTGGTGCAGCCACCAATAGGGCAGCCTATTCCAATGTCTCACCACTCTTTGAATGAAGAAATTTTTCTTAATATCCAATCTAAACCTCTCCTGGTGCAACCTGACGCCCTTTTCTCTCCCTGTTACTGGTTACCTAGGAGAACAGACCACCTCCATACTCTGATATGACCTTTAAGGTAATTGTAGACAGTGGTAAGGTCTCCCCTCAGAACCACTCTTCTCCAGGCTAAGCAATCCCAGGTCCTTCAGTTGCTTCTCATAAGATTTGTGCTCCACAGCTTTCACCAGCTCTGTTGCCCTTCCCTGGACATGCTTCAGCACCACAATGTCCTTCTTGTCATGAGGGGCCCAAAGCAAACACAGGATTTGAGGTGTGGCTTCACCAGTGCAAAGTACAGGGGGACAATTCCTTCCCTGGTCCAGCTTGCCACACTGTTTCTAACACAAGCCAGAATGCTGCTGGCTTTCTTTGCCACCTGGGCACACTGCTGGCTCATGTTCAGCTGCTGTTGACCAGCACCTCAGGTCCTTTTCTGCCAGGCACCTTTCCCACTTCTCTTCCCCAAACCTGTAGTGCTGCATGGAGTTGTTTTGGCTGAAGTGAAGGACCTGGCTCATGGCTCCAGCCTGTTCACAGCTCTCTGCAGAGCCTTCCTGCCTTCCAGGAGGTCAACACTCCCATTCAACTAGGTGTAATCTGTGAACTGAGTGAGGAGACACTTAATGCTCCCTAGCTTACTCACTCACAAGCTGTGTCAGGAAGCTCTCTGCCACATACTCCAGGAACCTCCCACAGACTAAGATGTTGTTGAAAGGCATGACCATTACAGGAATAAGTATAGCACTTGCAGTTCATAGGACTGAGAGAAGAAGTCTTGTGTTGGCAAGCCAGGGTCTATATTCTCTTATAAATGTTCTTCAGTTGACATTTTGCCCATTTTGCTGTAATTTTTGTGATAATTTTCAGTGACACAAAAACCCCAGAGAGGCTAGTGTTGTCCTAGATACTTCGTTTTATGAAATTCTGCTATACTGAACTCACCAAGAAGGAAGAATTCATTGTATATTTTTTCCTGTTTTGGCTACAAGAAGGTTCTTTTTTTCAAGATCAAATCCTTAATTTTTAGTGGTTTGTTTGGTTTTTTTTAGTAAAGATGGGCTTAAAAGGCAAATGGTATTTTGTGATTCCCTGTCAATAAGACCACAACCTTGTTAAGAATAAAGATATTATTTAACTTCAGAAATTCTGCTTCCAAAATCATAGATGCAAATCTACAAAGAGCACTTCTCACCAAGATAGGATCTCAAGCATTTGTTTCTCTGAAGTTTTGAGAAAGGAACACTGATACAAATAAGCAGCAAAGAGCCACAATAGAAGAGACCAACACTGTAGAACTGTGACAAGTGGATAGAGAATTCTTCCCTCCTACAAATCCCTTCTGGCTTTGGTTTATCCTGTGGCCGTCTCTGGGATCATACAATTTTATTTAGGCACTGTGAGATGTTGGATAGAGTTAAACCTAGAGTGGATTCAGGATTTTAGGGTAAAAAGCAGCTGCATCTCTGTGGACAGACTGAGGTCAACATGCTCCCCAGTACAATGATAAACATCTGCTCAGAGAAACAGAATAGAGTGTGGAACAAAGTGGACACTATGTGACACACACACACACAACCCCCTCCATTCTAATCTCAGCAGAATGGGAGAACATTGTGATACTGAGACATTACAATGGAGATGCAAGATGCTGTGCTGCTAAAGCCAACAACCATCTTGAACCCCCTCCTCAGGTGCCAAGCCACAACCACCCCCTGCTGCCATTATGTACACCAATCAGAAATAAAAGGTTACTAAAGCCACTCAAACTCCACCCAAATATAAAGCAAATAGTATAAAAGTAAGTTGGAAATAGGGAGAAAGTGGGAGAAGATCTCCACCAACCCTGCTGGGATCGGTCAATGGGCTGAGTCCATCTTCTCCCCCAATTGAGGAACATCTTGGGTGAGAAATACACTCTATGCACATTACATACTGTTTTTATGACTAGAGCTTTTACTTGTCCTTACACTATAGCATACTAGTAGATTGCTTCATATCAGAGCTTGTGCTTGCTTAATATATGTATCAGTAGATTGCTTTAAAACATATTTTTGCAGTAGACACTATCACCAACAACCTCCATACCTTCCTTTTCCGTTACAATTTGTATTAATAAAAGCATTATTTGGTGAACTGTTAAAGTGAGTAAAGTGAGCCCTTACAGTTGCTGGCAGTGAGAACATCTTGGCAGGACCTGCTGAGGGGTCTTCACTCTGTTGAGTCCCCTCTAATAAGGGTAGTCAAGGTGACCTCCAACCTTGTGAATCTGCTGCTGAAGGGTCTCCTTACAAGACACTGATAGACTGTCAGACACCTGGGTCTCAACTTTCCCAGGTCTACTGACAGGTAAAAATCTAAACTCCCACCTTTGATGTGACAGGAACCAAAAGAGGTTACTAGATTTTCAGGAGTGCTGAGAATTCAGCTATGGTTTTGCTATTGGATGGATACGAGCCCCTTTGTTCTGCCCTACAGAGGTCGCTTTTTTCTCTTTTTTTTTTTTTTGTCTTGCTATACTTTGCTCCAAAAGAAATGGGTTCTGAAAACATTCACCATTGTAAATCATGGCTTAAATTCAATACTTGGTCATCTGTTTAACTGTGTCTCTTTTTTCTGACTCACAGTCAGTGCTGCATTGTCAGGAGGACAGAGGTAGCTGTATTGTCATGAAAATACACGAAAATACTGAAAATACAACAAAATAATAATGGATAGTAGTAATGCACAGTAAAAATTATGGTAGTACAGTATCAGTAAAATACTGATATTGAAGAGATCTTTATGTTTTAAAATTAAAAGTGGCTACACATCTTATTTATTCGGTTCCACAAATAATTTCCCATTCTTCTATGATTACATCTTACAATAGCTGATAAAGTCTAAGCCTTTCATCTACCACAGATGCTTCATATCCCATTGGGCTTTTGATCCAATATGCTCTTCCTGAACGGCATGATAGGGTCAGAGCATTTTCTTGAGAGAGTTTTGAGCTGCAGCATATTTCATAATGGGGCCCTTTTAAGATTTCTTCTG
The DNA here is from genome assembly GCA_035041345.1 of Poliocrania exsul. Lineage (NCBI taxonomy): Eukaryota > Metazoa > Chordata > Aves > Passeriformes > Thamnophilidae > Poliocrania > Poliocrania exsul. The sequence continues at coordinate 33,191,064 of JAWWLZ010000094.1, forward strand.
CCACTCTAATGTAAAACATAGATTTGTGATCAGTCCCTTGCAGGATATTAAACAAAACTATACCATCAATATTGGATTAATTACCTCAGTGTTTTCAGAGATTAACTTGCTAACATTACATTTTTCTAAGTGGTTTTTCGCTTGTTTAATGTGAATGGATTTCAAGTGGTCTTGACATAGAAAATTGATAAAGGGATGAGAAGGGCAATCTTTCAAACTAAGAAAAAATGTGTGACTCCCAGCTTCATACAATTAAACTTGATTTATACTCTCTCCCATACTTTATCAGAGTTTCAATCCTCTTGTGCATTTCCATGGAAGGAAAGTTCCATGTTTAGTAGATCAGGAGGAGGCACTGAAGAAAATTTTTCTCTAACTAGTTGAGATGAGTTGAGCTGAAGTTAATCTGGAAGCAAGATAGCAGAATTTATGCTAATGCAGGGTCTCTAGATTATGTAGCTGGTCATGTGTTTACTTCCTGAGCTTCAGATGTGTCTCAAAACATGCTGAAAACAGATGTTCACTGGGTCAGCAGAAATATAGTCACAATACTGGTCCTCCTTCACACACTCTCTGAAAAAAAATGGCATATCTAGGTACATGCCCACTTAAAGAGTCTATTTTCATAGCCAAGGAACAATGAGGTACAGCACTCCAGAGCATTCAAATTTGAAACTGCATGTTGTTTGCAAGTTGCTGAAAGAAGACATTGCCTCTATAAAATGTGCAGTTTTGTATGTCACTATGTATAATAATTTACACACATTCAACAAATCTATGCAGAAGTATCTCTTTTAGGTTTTCCCTAACATCTTTACAGTATATGAGATCAAATACAGATAGATCTGAGGAAGACCCCATGAACAAATAAAAGGAGACTTGGAATCCTGTTAAAGAGGATATATTGATTTCCCCATAAAATGCTGACTCCAAGATGTGTATATTACCTTCACTAAGTCATCTATCTAAAGAATAAATTACATCCAAATCGTTATTTTGGGCATCATTCTTAGTGGTTCTGGCATAGCAGTAAAACACGGGAACTTTGGACATAGATTAGTTTGTCCTTTGTGGAATCTATTAACATTATCGTGTGAACATCTACCGTTTCAATTGCCTTGACTTTAGAACTGAATTCAGTGGATGGTATTTATTAGGGTGTCTCAGTTTAAAAGAAACTAAGATATCTATTTGGACCAGGAAGGGGACCTCTTCCCAAAAACCACCATAACCTTTGAAATTAGGAGATTTTAATCAGAAAATGTACAGAAGGATAACAGTTCTTTACTAAAGATATATATGTATATATATAAAACCAAACCAACTGAACAAAAAGAACAGAACAAACAGCAACACTGTAACCAAAACTTTCAAACAAATCCAGTCCTACCCCTGCCCCCTGGGGGCAGTTGTATTTACAGACAGTGGGAGGTGATGTCCTGCCTCGGAAGGCAGCGAATGTCACTCACCGGTTCCGGCGAAGGAAAGATGGGGACAGGGAAAGGTGCTGGTTATGAAAAAAACGCATGCGGCAACGGCAGCCACAAGGACATGATGAAACCTTTACTGTGGGTGGTGTGAATACTGCCTCCCTGTCCGCTGTCTGAAAGTGCTGGAGTGTGGGGGGTTAGCAACTCCTCTGCAGGCAGCACTGGCCCTCAAGGAGTCTGTAGTGAATCCGGGTAGCAGTGACTGCTACCTCTGAAGAACAGCACCAAGCATGCTGAGCTGGGGAGCTGAACCCCGGGAGCTCCCTCCAAGTGCTTCCACCCACCCAGCAAACGGTGGTTGCCACACACACAGCAGCTGGTGGCAAAAACCCAGAAAAACCTCTCTCCCTTCACCTCACCACCCCCAGTCCTCCCCAGCCAATAAGTTGGAATGCAAAGCCATCAGTCATCCTTTTGTCAGCTGGTTCTAGAAGCAGGTAGGGGGGGACTGGGCTTCAGCTCCCAAATATCTGTGTTAGTAAGAGAGAGAAAAAATTCCATGAAAGATGGAGTCTATAACATAGGGCCTGTGCTTTCTGAATGCTGCTGCAGTGGCTGTATCTCTTCTGAAATACCAAAATTTGAGTTTGCTTTTGGTTCTCAACATTCTGTTTTGGACCTCCATATATATTCACGTATGTTTTTCACCTGGGTATTTACTTGTATTTGCCCCAATTTCTCCCCTCTGTCCACACAAGAAAACTGAGGCACTTGAGTCTCAGAACAGATGTCAGGTAATGCAGAAACAAAAAATGCTAAGGTGTAGTGCCACAAGAAGGCTTCCTTTTATTTTGATGCAACCTATTCAGTTCAAGAAAAATAAATTATCTACTCAACTGAATGACATCTAGCTATCCTTACAAGGAGAGAAGTCTGTGAATTCTTGCAATATCCCCGTGAAAACAAAAAAATATTCAAAGGTTAAGTTTCTTTTGTTTGCTTATTTGTTTGTTTGTGGGGGTTTGGGGGGGATGTTGTTTGTTTTTCAGGGAGTTTTTTGTTTGTTTGGTTTGGTTTTTATTCCCCAAGTATTTGTCCACAAGATGATAAACTACAGTTTAAAACCTGAGGCATTTAAACCTTTTCCCAGTACACATTCTGAATATGTCATGGATTTCAGGATTGAAGCAATCCGTGAGGGGATAAATTTTTGTTCAGGGCAATGTGCAACATGTTGGACAATCAGATACTGCTAAGTTTGGGTATATATCTGGGGTGCTAAACTGTGTTTTGGAATAGTGGTTTTATTATTAATTATCTAGTTGAGAGACTTAAACCATTTGGTGCTTGGACAAATTGGAATCCTTTAAGTAAATAGTTTAGTCTTGGCATCCTTTCATTGTAACTGCTGCAACTTCTCCAGTTAATGTCAAAGGGGTGGATGTTTCATCTCGAACTGCATTTAGAAGGACAAAATTTGGTTTAATATACTCTGTCTCTTACACTAAAAGCACAGATTTTCAAACACTACATAAAAGTCCATAATTCATGCCCAGCTACAAGCAGGATCTGTAGCTATTTTAGCCCAAACCAGGAAAGCAACTCATTTTGTTGGAGCAACCTGCATTTCTTAGACTACCTTGAGTTCAGGTTGGGAGTCTGACATCATGGATTGCATTCAAATATTGCTATCAGAAGTTGGTGGCTGAGAGGGAGAACTTACATGAGAACACATAGTATAGTCTCGGGATATAAGCATATTCCTACATGAAAAAGAACATATTACAATAAAAAATATTTAAGTATCAATCCTCCAAATGTCTAGTTCGTGCTTAACTCTCAAAGGTCTCCTAAGTCTGTAAAATTAAGCAGATGTGTAACTATTTGCAGGATTTGTGCCTTAGGACTTGCTCTGTGTCTGACCAAGCTCCATGAAGGTCAAGTTTGGGATATTTAAAGGCCTTTAAGCAAAATCTATGCACATTGTTGTGGTGTCAAAACATTTTTGAAAAGAAAATAGAAGATACCAATGTGCCAGTGGAAATAATATTAAAATAGGATGGAACAGATATCAGGATCTGTATGTGTATATATGTGTATGGAAAGCAAGCAAATAGCTAAAGGTGTATTTCAGTAGAAGAAACATAAGATTTGTACAACAGGACATTGGCAGGATTCCTGGAATTATCTTTTGCTCTACAGCTCTGAGTACCTTAAGAAAACAATCAGTTTCACTGCTGCAACATTGTTTGCCCAGGAAAACTTCCCCATTTTCTGATAGTGACCCAACAGTGGCTGAGATGTATGTGTTGATACTTACTTTCATCTTATTAAAAGTGATAAAATCAAAAGCTAAAGGTCTCCTGCCTCCTCATATATATGTATCACCCAGAGAGTTAAATTCTGATGAAAACACATCTGTCATTTGACAAGAGCAAAACTGGTTTTATGTACCAATCTGGCTCAGAAACTTCATTTAAGTCATCTGACTTTTAGTCTAGAAATCAGTAGTGAGGTAAAACATTCAAACATTATAGTATTGGCAGTATCAGAGGCTTCTGCTTTATCAGTGCCTGGGCTTATTTGTGTTATCACAGTACAAACACTTTAAACAGTAAAAACCATTATGTTTTACTAAACATACTGAATTTTTTTTTACCCCAGCAGCAATAGCAAGTTTTCAATACCAGGGGTTTTTTTTCATTTTGTTTCTAGAAATCTGAATATTACAAAAATATAAAACTGTGCGTGGATGGCTGTTCTGAAAGTTAACTGACTTATTGGACACAAAAGTTTCATTATTTCTTCAGTAGTTTGTAGAGCTTAAATCAACCCGTGGTTTATTCCTAACTGTGCCCATCCCCACTTCTGAGCAGGATCAGTACCACTGAATGCTCCTCTTCTGTTTCAGCGAATCAATTCCAAATGTATTTTCTTGAATCCATCTTTCGCTACTACACTGTCTCACCAGAAGATGTTTTAAATTGAACTATTTATTATTTATAGGCTCTTTTTAAAGCCTATAAAGCCCTGCCTGTGTTAAATTTTCATTTGGGCCTGCTGGCCAGCTGGTATTCTGAATGATCCTGTCTTCATGAAAACACACTGGATAGTCAGGAGGAGATGGAGTACTTACTTCCTGGTAAATAAAATGGTCACATCAGAATTTTTGTTTCATTGGTAGGCAAAAAAGATGCCATTTCTGCCAGCAGGTCTGAAATGATAATCAGATAAACTGTTCTGAAAGTTAGAGTGGTACAAGTCCCCTTTTCATAGTAAATATAGTTAAAACTGTATGACTAGAATGCTGACAGGTGACTCAAATAATTGACTATTTATTGTTAAGAAGGTAGGTGTAAATTCTCCAGAAAAGCCCTGTGCATACTAATTGAAAATGCAATCCTGGAAATAAATCCATCTGCCTACATTTGCTTTAACAGTAATACTGACCTTTGAGCAAGGTCTTTACGAAGGATTTTTAATGACCAGATGGAGTTAATAGACTCTGGCTGTACCTCAGACTTTAAACTCTGCCTAGTGAGCCATTAATTCCTAGGAAATGCTCTGTTCCTTCATTGTTACTGCTTAACAGCATGACAACCAAGACTGTAAATAGGTCTTAGCAGAAAACAATACTATTCTTAAATGTACATAGTACCTTGCTTCAGAAAAGACTACAAGATATACACGAACTGAGGGTTCCGGGAAAAAAAAGTAAGCAGAGATGATTATGTTGCTGGGAAAACAGTCTTTCATAATGGACAAAGCTAAGAAGATGGACATTCTTGGTATGTTTCTGAGAACTTAGATACCCTTAGGGCTTTCTTATTACCTGACGCTGGTGTTTCTGGCTAAAGGCTAGAGAAATAGCCAGAAAGTGGCTGGTGTTTCTGGCTATAGGTTAGAGAAATATTAGCATCACCCTCTTCTAGCCCTGGATATTGCCCAACATGATCTGAATTTTGTGGACATTTACCAGTCTTTGGGGGTAACGTGTCAAAAGTCTGCAAATGTCTGTCACCAGGGAACCAAAATGGTGGTGGTGGTGGTGGTGGTGAAGTTATAGTGGTTAGGTCTTTTTGTACAGGTACAACATCTAAGGCAGCATAGCCTTATCTGAAGTGATTGAATGCTTCAGGGGAGGAGAACCTTTGGTTATTGAAAAATAAGTCTTGATTTCTGCCATGTCTTCAAGAACATCCACAAAGACATTTGAAACCAGAAACACCAAGAGACAGACCCAGTGACTGATAAACCAGAGGAATCCCATGGCTGAAATCCAGATTTTCTAGCTTACCCTGTGCCACTAATGTGATCAGAGTTGCACATTCAGGCTACTACTTCCCATTCAAGTACAAGCATTAGTGAGGTGCTGAGGGATTTAGTCCAGATGCTGAGAAACTGTGTAAGTTGCCCTGTCACTTGCCACAATACTCTGCCTAACCTTAAGCGCAGGACCTAAGACTTTGCCAGACTATGAGCAAAGGCTGTGCAGAACCTTTGCTAGGCATGCAGCTGCACTACACAGAAACACAGAGCTTCTTGAGCCTGAAATTAATTCATAACAAGGTACCATTAAACTTGCTGGTTTCAAAATTGTGCACAAGAGGAGACTGATACTACAGATTTGTAACAATGCTAAATATAATATGATAACTAATTTTTGTCACATGTTGATTAAGGAAATTTATCATGTAGGTATGAATGAAAACTGGAGATCAGCATAAAGCTATTAGAGAAATCAACTCCAAATCCACAGCTGACAGAAAAAAAATGGTGAGTTTCTGACAGAAAATATTTCACAGTAGTGATCTTAATTTTATCATTGTTTAGAACTGGCCCACTATGACTTTTCTAGATCCAACATGGTTACAAGTCCTCTGAACAACTACTAACACATTTTACTACCATTTTAAATAGAGTGTTGCTGAAGCTAGCAAAATGACAGTTTGAAACCTGATTTTCATTGGTTACAGACTTTCTGAAAAGAACAGATCTCTTGTGTTTTTTCCATGCTGTTCCATAATTAGGCTTTCTCTTTCCATGACAAATAAGTATTTCATCATCACCCAGCTACAGATGACTCTTCACACATCTTTCCTGTTTCCGTTAATGCACTGGCATAACTCAGAGCAGCACTTAACCATGTTCCATTCTTGACTCCTCTTAGCACTACAGCCATCACTGAACTAAGTGTGACTCACCAGGATGTCAAATGCAGCACAAGGGCAGCTCTGACAAAAGATGTATGAGGTCTTGCTCATGGAGTTTTTGCTCCATCCTTGTTACAAACCTGAGAAAAAAATCTAGATGGGGTCCCCAGTCTCCCCATCATTTTGGCCATCTGTTCTTAGAAACAGCTCAACTCTCACCCTGTAGGCCAGAGAAGTATTTCTGAGAGGTGCCAAGTAATGCTGCAGTCCCCACAGAAGTTCTGAATATTGAGAAAGTTGGAACCACTAAAGAAAGATAATGTCTCCCTAATTAATTTAGTTACTTGTTCGTGGCATTTCATATGCTGCAATGTATAGCTACCTATGATCACGTTTAGAACATTTCACTGATGTATCACATGACATAGAACTATAGAACATACTGAGTTGGAAGAGACCTATCAGGATCATCGAATCTACCTCCTGGCCCTGCATGCGACACCTCAAGAGTCACACCATGTGCCTGAGAGCATTGTCCAAGTGCTTCTTGAACTCCCTCAGGCTTGGTGCTTTGACCACCTCCCTGGGGAATCAGAGCCTGCCCTGCCGCTTCCCCTTGTGAGGATGTTGAAGACCACAATGAGGTCTCCCCTCAGTCTCCTCTTCTCCAGGCTGAACAGACCAAGTGACCTCAGCTGCTCCTTATATGGCTTCCCCTCCAGACCCTTAACCATCCTCGTAGCCTCCTTTGGATGCTAACAGCTTAATGTCTTTTAGTATTGTGGAGCCTAAAACCAGAAAGTAGAGTAAGAAACCACACAGAAACCTTTTTGCATTCTAGATACTTTCCTAGTGACACTTTAAGTTTCCTTCTCAGTCACTAAAGCTATTGATGCTATAATTTTTTAGCTTTTAATTATGGCCTGATAGTATTTAGTTACTGCATGGAAAAGGCTAGGGTTAATGACTTCCTAGAAACCACAAAGCCAATTAATGAAGATTCAGAGGAACCAGGCTTCTTCAGTCATATAATTTGAGTGTATTTTTGTCTTTATAGTAATTATTATACTTACTTTTTACATCCTATTCCTTAGTCCACATTTCTAGAGCATTTCACAATGGCAGTATCATTTTGCTCATTTACCAGAACAGGAAAAATTGGAGGAAGGAAATAGAATGCTTTCAGCCACTCGGAAAACACATGGTTCATTCAGGACACTCTCCACAAAAATTCATTGACCACTAGGTGCATTTTGAATATAATTTTACTGTTTATGATATGCTTGTTCACAAGGCATTGCAACTTAAGGAAAAAGAATAACATTTCTAAGCAGGATAAAAATGAATACTCGGGTCCTTAGTCTTTTGGTGAGGTCAGGGTGGACATATCTTACATTCAGACATAAGTAGAGCTCATAGATGAACAGGTTTTAACCTCTGCTCCCTTATAGTCAAATATCACCTGTTTCTTGAATTTTCCCAAATGTTGTTGGTGATTTGGTCAATTTGTACTACCTGATCATCTGAAGTAAGAGCCCAGTTGCTCAGAAATTTTTAGGATTCTTGATAGTCAGGGAATAAAGAATGGCTAGTATTTGTAAATGTTTAAAGTTTAAGATTGGATATACTAATTATTCTTTGGTTGTAATTTGTATGAACTGTATTTTACAAGCAACGAAACTTCCCTAGTGGCTCAGGTCACCAGTACAGCAAACTGGGTTATCCATCTGCAGCAGCAGTCTATGGATACGCATCTCTGAGCTGTTACCCATGGATACAGAATTTCTTACAATAGCTTTACTGCTCACTGCAAATTCTGTGGGTTTGTGCCAGCTCAGGTATCAGTAACTGAAAAGCCCCATTGTGTGGGCCTGCCCTCACAGCTGGGCAGACTGACACATGAGAACCAAGAAGCAACTAAGGATAGAGGAAAAGAAAAAGGAAAAGAGAAGGAAAAGAGAAGGAAAAGAAAGGAAAGTAGGGACACATCAGAGCTTAACCTATTTGATCCTTTGTCCAGAACAGTGAGCTTCAGGTAAGAGTTTAATTGGCAAAAATGTTGGTTGCACTTATTTTCAAGTCACAATGGTAGTACTTAGTTGGGATATGTTTGAGATCATATTAATTTCATGCTAAAAATATTTTATGAGATCAAATGTGAAAGAGCCTCTAATGGACTGCCAGAGCTTTTTTATGTCCTATGAAATGAAAGAAATATGTAAATGTAAAAGAAATATGTTAAGTTCCAGGTTTGAGCTAAAGTTCTTAGGCAAACTCTAAGGGACACCACTGAGAAAAAACATGGAAAACAAGCGTTGTGACATTGTGGGTAGAAGAGAAACAGGGCGGAGGCAACTGTTTCCAAAAGTATTAAAATCTAAGGTGCAACAAACTCTATGCCTTAAATTTGTGATTATTGCATGAACAGCCTTATCAGTTTTCGGGCTCTTTTGTGTTTCTTAATACATTCAGATTTATTTTACATGTGACAAATAATAAGTTGACATTTTGATGTTCAAATTTGGGTTAATTCAACACAATTTTTGTTGAAGTTATTTATTTGTAATTTATAGATACAAACTCTCAATCTTCATCATAATACAATATTTGTCTTTGCTATTTTATTTACATGTATTTGCATATATTTTCATTTTCAGAGATATCTGAAACCATGCCCTCAAACCAAGCTTTATGTGGTCTGTACAAAGTTGTATAAAACTCTTAAACAGTATGAATTATATGCATGCAAGTGATTGTGAGTTGTGAATCAAATTCACCATACTAAATTATAGACAATTTAAAGGTGATTCAATGTAAATATTCAGTTAATGGAGCAAGAAATAAAGGAAACAAAGTAACACTGTTTTAATCAGAAAATGGTAGAAAACAAATTGATATTTTGTCTGAGATACTATGAGAAGGGACTAAATCTGAAGATAGACAAGGTTAAAGAAAGGTTAATACCAATAAAGGAAGAAGGATTGCTAAAACAACTGAAAAGATTTATGAAAGAGTGCATTCCACAGATTTGCAACTATGAGTATTGCAGGCAAAGGAGTGTGGATGACAAACTGTTTAAAAAAGCAGTGAAGGCAATGGAATACTGGAGTTATATTGCCTTTGAGAGGTCAAAGAAGCATGATATTACAGTGTTCAATAAGCTAAACAAAGGAACGAGAAATAGAGAGTCTACAGTTAATGTATAGAGATTGTGGTGGACAAGCTGGCAATCCATGAACTGCTGTTCTTATTTCTATCAGAGCTGTTTCAGTCCCTTTTTCACTAACACTGGAATGATTCTACAGACTTGCTATAGACTATCTTGGTAGCTACTTTAAGTAGCCTACTTAGGAAATGGAGATTTTTTTCCATTTTGAAGAGATCCCTATTTATGGATTTTTTTTTGTGAGGCACTGGTCTGCAACACCAAAAACATTCATAATTTGTAAAACTGTGAAAGCTACACAGGAGCCTGGCCTGTGTTACTGTGAACAATGCATTGTATAAACCATTCAGCAAACATGGAAAAATGCAGACTATGAAGATAATTTTTCAAATTGATTAGATAAAGAGGCCTGCATGAGATTGGGTCAAAACCAAAAAGTCAGCATATTCTCATCTGGGTTGCCAAATGATGCCTTAGGATTTTTATATTTGTAGATTTTAATACAGATATATAGTTTCTGACACTTGAGGTAGCAGCTAACAGTTTCTAACCTAGTGCCATGTTCCTGAATTTCTGTCTCAAGGGTGAGATAGCAGCCAGAACATCACGTTTGGGATATGCATGCCAGGACTAGAATAATAAGACATATTGTAGCCAAAATAAGACAGAAGACCCAGGACTCTTGCAGGTGCTCCAACAGGGCAGTTCTGTGGGTGGCATAAGAGTGGTAAGAGGAATAAGGGGTTCTTGGGTTGGATGTAATGATTAGTTATGGTAATTAAGTAGTGTTGTAAATTTGTAAGACCCCTATACTGCATGCGCACCTATATACTTTGTACATTTGAAAGCTTTCAATAAAAGAACTGTTCTCTACTTTACCCAGACTAATATTGTCTGGAAAGCTTTTCCTCAGTTTTAGGCAACAGTATGGCATTTTTGTTAACCCTCTGGATTTGTTTGGTTTTGATGCAGACATAGGGTTGGCAAAGCTTATAGATGAAAAGGCAGTCTCAAATTTCAAACAAAACTGTGTCAGTTTGGAAACTGCTTCCACTTTTAATAAAAGCCTGTCACTCAGATGATGAAAGACAATTATAGAGAAATTTATCCACTTAAATGCTTTTATTTTCTCCCTGTATTCTTACAATTGTCATACACTGTGTGACATGCACTGCTCACAAAGTTAGCCAGATTTGTGGAGACTGGTGCCTCCAAGAAGCAAGTCCATTTCTCCTTCTGAAGTTCTTACTTGCTTTCATAGAACAACATATAAAGCATAAGCAATGGTAAATCATGAAATCGTAATGCAAAGCAAATGGGAGATGTGAGAGAAAATGAACTCTTGGAACTTAAGGATGTTGCCTAACTACTGTGCTAACAGTTGCTCAAAATACAGTATTTTAATGGGTGAATTTTCAAATATATAATTACCATCTAGAAATGCCACATTTGCATATTCAGAAATCCCCTGCTGTATCTAGCAAACAGCAATATGCTGGAATCTACTGGTGACTTGTTACATATTGTCTTCTCTTTGTCTTCTCTGGGAATCTCTTAAATATGACTCATGCTTTGCTTGCCACTCCACTACTCAGGCAGTTCCAATTCCACCTGCAAAGGACAAAAATATGTATGCAGCAGCTACATTACCTCTGTTATCTTTTACCAACCATTCTGAACTAGCCACAGATCTATACAAAGGTATATATCATGTTCACCTCAGGTAAAGGGTCTGAGAGTTTTTTGCTTGGTACTCTTGTGTTGCTTAAAGCAGTTTGTGCTCTTTAGCTAATCACTGTAATGTGAATAAAATAAATTACATATGTGGTGGTCATGTGCATTGATAATTATACTTACCATGAACCTTTGTGTCCATCACCTGCAGTTTGTCCTATCAGTCTATCTAATCCAGCATTTGTTGCAACATTCCAACCTCTTAGCTGCCTCAAACAACTGGGACTTTTTTTTTTAATTTTTCTTTTTTCCCTCAAACATGTTGAAGATATATTTCCTTCTTTTCCCCCCCACAGGGAATTTTTCCTACCAAATTAATACTGGTGAAAAGACAAAATTGTGACATTTTGCCCTGAACTCAGCTGTGGTGTCTGCTGTATCTCAATGAAGTGCAAAGCTTAACAAGGGGCTTTTGCAACATATCTTGGAAAGATTGCTAGGGGTCTCAGGGAGCAGTAAGCAATTCTTCAGTATTTGGAAGATCCTTTCCTAAATATTCATGGTTTGAAGTCATGGCATTCTTATCTAGATCAGTACTATATCTGGTGAATTTTAACAGTTTCAAATATTATTTGGAAGTGTCAAAAACTTAATATTAGTAATTCTCTCAGACTAGGTAGCTGGATTAGCTCTATATGTAGTAGTATCTGCTATTAAAAACCAAGGCTAAAATATAATCTCCATAATATTTTTTTAACACTCAAATGTTTTGCATTTATTAAATGCAGGAGTGGCAAACTCCATACAGAATGTGTAAAGTAATAGAACATTATTCATTATTCTAATAATGGCCACTTATTTTGTGACTATTTAAAATGAGGATCAGTTGAAGGTAAAATTATCAAGTATTCCTTCCATCCACTGGAGTTCATGAATACCAGTAATTTACTTTCATCTTTGCTTTTTACTGGTCCTATTTTTTACATATTTGTCTGCTATACCATTTCCTGTTACTCTCTTAAATGTCTTGGTTTGTTTCCTGGTAATTCCTGAGTTTATTTTTCACAACTTCTGCTAGATTACACTGATCTTTGGCCATATGTTCAGGTGTGCATGAGAACTTGTGCAGCAGCCTTGTTGGCTTGCTGTGCAGCAAGAAGAAAAATGGCTAAATTGATGGTATAAACATCAAGCTAACTAACAAAAGCAGCTTTTTGCTATTCTGACTATGGGATAGAAGCACACATTAAACAACACAATCAGAAACATAGAAAATGATGTTACCAAAATCTTTCCACCCAGGCTTCTCCCACAGAACCAGAACAGTAAAAAGTTTCAAGAATGAAATAATTAATAATGTTGACATTTAAGGAAATGTTAACACAATTGATGGTAGAAAACAAACACAAATTCTCCCGTGCTTTCACTTGGTAAGAAATAGGAGCAGAATGATTAAAGACTTGCGTGAGTCATGAACTGGACTCACAGTGCAAATATGGGCATTATACCCAGTGATATAAATTGTTCTCTATAGGTGTGTTGGATGTGTAAGAAACATCCTGGACAGTTTGTCTTGATGGGTTGACTGATGATCAGTTGCTGTTTCCCAAGGAATAACTTTGAAACTTTCACAAAAAAGCCTTTAATTCATCAGGTGTTGATGATTTAATAGGCTGAAATATAAAAAAGTAAGTTAAGTATTCAGGCATGAGGATTTCACTGTATGAGTAGGTTGAATTTGTCTTTGTACTGAAGGGGATGCCTTATTTTATGAAAAATTGAAAGCAGTTGTGGCTTGGAAAGATGACACACTGCAAAAAAATCTGAACAGAAGAATATGAAAGCTGAACAAGAGTAAGGAGTTTGGACATTGGTTTGTCTGGTTAAATTATAAAAACAGCAACTTCAGCTTTAGCACCAGTGATTGTATGTTCAAGCAGAATATAAATTTTAAATACAAATCTAATACAAACTAGCCTGTTAACTCAGACTAATGATGTCATGGCCATTTAATTTAAAATTCATCTGAAAAACAACATTCCAACCTAAGTTCAAGATTGTGTTTTCCCTTAGTGGCTTTGTTTTTCAAAATAATTTGTTTTTCTATAGGTAAGGTTGCAATGAGTGCCTCACTGTACACAGCTTCTTCAAGGAGGAAACAAGGACAAAGTGGTATAACACAGATATTTGGAAGGAGCACAAATTTGGACCAGCACAAATTCAGTTAATTGTTTTTTTTTTCTCACCCTAAGTTTATTCAAACCAAAGTTTCTTACCTCCTCTATGTCTGCACTCATATTGATAGCATTTTATTCACAGCAGTACAAGGGCCTGCTGACGTTCACAAAAACAAGCGAAAGTTTAATGGTTTTGAAAACAAGCGAAAGTTTAATGGTTTTGGACTTAGCCTTACTAGTAAGGGGGAAAGTGAGGAGTTTCATTCATTCTGTCCCGGCTCTGGATCACGCAGAGGTTCCGTGTTTGGGGCGGCTGGGCTGGGACAGGCTGACCCCAGATCCAGTCACAGAGCCAAGAACATGCTGGGCTGGGAGGGACCCACAGGGGACATCGAGTTCAGCCCTTCGCTCTGCGCAGAACCATCCCAAGAGTCTCACCCTGTGCCTGAGAGCATTGTCCAGAGGCTTCTGGAATCCCGGTAGGCTTGGTGCTGAAACCACTTCCCAGGGCAGCCTGCCGCAGCTCCCAGCCATTCCCGGTGAAGAGCCTTTCCTGGTATCCAGCCTACCCCGCCCCGCCCCGCCCCGTCCCGAGGCCCTTCCCTGGCGCTGTGGCTGCTCCGCAGCGCAGGCGCTCCCAGCAGGGCGGGACCGGCGGCTCCCGCCCCGCCCTTGGCGCAGGCGCGGCTCGCAGGAGTGGGCGCCGCGCGCGAAAATCCAAAGGGGCGGCGCGCGCCGGGCCGCGGGTAAGGCGCGGGGCGGGATGGGACGGGACGGAGCGGGACGGGATGGAGCGGGATGGAACGGGATGGAGCGGGATGACGGCGGGGGCGGGGGGCGAGAGGGCAGTCTCGGCGAGACCTGCTGGCACTGGCGGGGGAGCGGTGGCCGCGGGCTGGGGGCCACTGCGGGGCATCCACCGCCTCTGCACCCTCGGCGGGGCACCCGCCGGCTCCGGACACTCCACGGGACGGCCAGGACGAGCCGGCGGGGAAGGGGCGCCATGGGCAGCGGGGACCGCCCTGGCCCGGCCTGCTCTCGGCGGGGCTGTGAGGTGTCAGGGCACATGCGGCTGTGGCGGCCGGGCCGGGCCTGCCCTGCCCCCTGTGAGCTGCTGCCCCGAATGCCGTCCCGCCTTGGCGGGGCCTGCTGCCACACCGTGCTGCCTCTACCCCATCCAGCCTGGCCTCGGGCGCGCCCGGGAATGGGGCATCCAGTTCCCTGGGCAGCCTGTCCCAGCGCCTCACCACCCTCACGACAAGGAGTTTCCTCTTATTGCCCCTTGTCCTGTCACTACGGACCCCTGTTAAAAGCCCACTTCCAGCCTTCTTGTACCCCCCATGTAGGTACAATCGGGTACTGAAAACATCTGGAAAGACAGAGGGCTTCCACATCTGTGCTATCTGCACCTTGGTATTCCCATTCCTTCTAGGGACTTTGGAAACAGAGCAGTAAAGTGCCAATTTTTGATACATGTTGCAAGATCAGTGCAATCATAATACAGAGGTACTTTCCTAAATGGTTAATGGCTATAGTGGGAGTAAAACGTTTACAGCTTTGTTTCTGATTCAGCAGACCTGCCTGTCAGCTTTATATGGTGCAGTCCGACACTCACAGGCATCTTCTGTAGATGCAGTACTGGAGGAGCTCCAGTGCTGGTTGCTTTTAAAGAATTCTCTCAGAAAATGTAGCTGATCTTTTATTTAATCTGTACATTAGGGAAGATAAATGCCCCCTAAGTGCTGTGACAATATGACATTTTTAGTTCTGATTTTGGTTGACAAATGTAGGTAATTAAACTTAGAATCCTTTCAAAAATTTCTATATCTTATATATATCTACATCTCTTATGTGGAAGAATAACTAAAATAACTAAAACAGGATAATGCTCTATATCAGAGAGAAGAATCCTCTTGGTAAAATTTCTGTGATACACCAGCCTAGTAATGGGCCTTTGAAAACTAGGAGGATGTTCAGAATTTGGGAATTTTCTCTGATACATAATTATAAGAAACAAGCTGCTCCTCCCCCCACCCCCAGTGCAAACTCTTCATAGTAATTTTTTGTAAAAGGAAGGCTTTCTTATCTACATCCATTAAACCTAACAGCATTCAATTTATTTTCTGAGGTGCATGGATTATTTGCTGAATTATTTGGCTTTATGTTCATTTCCTCTTCTTTGTACAAGGTTCAAAAGTATGTCACAAGAATTCATTACTGTATGATACTCGTAGCAGAAATAGATATTTATGAAGGTACAGTGTGAGCCCTGCCAAGCCTGTGAAAGCAGGCTAGATTTTGGTGTTGCTGGGAACACATAGGGCTCATTCACAGCTGTCCTTCTCTGTGGCAGTCTCGCTGCCCTGTGCGGAGCTGCGTTCTCTCTGCTGCCAAGTCCCCTTTGAAGAGACTTGCCCCTTGGCAGAGACTCAGTGAAGACATGAGTCACAAACAGATCCTGGAGGTTCCCTTTTCACTTATAAGCATGGATCAAGTTTTGATAATAACTTCTGTCATTTTTACTTTAGTTTCATCTGGAAGAGGGATCTGCATGATTCTACCTGCTCATGTCTTTGGCTACTAAGAATTGAACATGATAGTCAATTTTAGCCACGTTTGAAAGCAGGATAAAGGTTTAAAGACTATTCTATTCATGTATGTTTTCTAAAATATGAAGGCAAGATCAAAAGGAGAGGTTGCTGTTCTCCCACTTCCCCTATGAAGACAAGCTGAGAAAGTTGGAGCTGTTCAGCCTGGGGAGGAGAGGTTTGTGTGGAGACCTCATAGTAGCCTTCCAGTATCTGAAGGGGGCCTAACAGGAAGCCAGAGAGGGACTCTTCATTGGGAGCAGTATAGATGGGACAAGGAGTAATGGATACAAACTGAAAGACAGGAAGTTTAGGTTAGATATTAGGAAGAAAACCTTTACTGTGAGGGTGGTGAAACACTGGAACAGGCTGCCCAGGGAGGTTGTGGGTGCCCCATCCTTGGGAGTGTTCAAGGCGAGTTGGATAAGGCCTTGAGCAGCCTGTCTAATGGGAGGTATCCCTGCTCATGGCAGAGGGTTTGGAACTAGATGTCCTTAAAGGTTCTTTCCAACTCCTTGACATTCTATGATTCCATCTAGTCAGCACATGCATATGGGCCAGCTGGATGGTGTGCATATGAAATTAACCACAGGATACCATGGGTGAAAGTATCATAAGGAGCACTGGTGGGAGCTGGAGTGATGTTATGAAGAGCTAAAGCAACAAAGGATACCCATTTGAAGGCAGTAGACCCAGTTCTATCAATGGAGCCTTCTTGGGCATTCAGTGTGCTTTTAAACCATAATTTCTTTTCTTTCTTTTCCTCTAAGACATAGGTTTGTATGCTATGTACTGTATACTGCCCTACACTTGTGAAGGTGCTGTTATTGACAAAGATGTATTTCAAACGATGGGTGAAGTATCTTGTGAAGGTGTATATATTGCATGAGATTATTCCCAAATAAAGATCTCCAGTCTTCAATTTATCAAATTATTTTTTAAAACTTATCTTTAACAAATACAACATCTTTTGTGCCAACTCTGTGGAGACAATGCACAAAAGTATGCCAGGTTGTAAAGGTCTTACTACATGTATAAGTGGTAGAACAGCTTTGAAAAATCAAATCTTGAATTAAGCAATTTAACTTTCACTAAGAAGGGTATTCCCACATCATATTTTCCATTTAATGTTGCAATAAATTGCTGTCATTGTTAGTGTTGCTAAAATGAATACAATGGTAGTACTCATTAAAAAAATGTAAATCCTTTCATGCGGCTTTGAAATTAAAAAATCCTTTGTGTCTTAAAATTTGGTGGCACATCCCACCTGCTTCTGGGACCACTTTAGGACCGCATAGTTAGAACACCTTGTAAGTTATAAGATGGTAGAGTATGTTAAATAGTATGTCCTTGGTGAGGGACAATAACTGTGAGTATTGCAAAAGTGTTTAAAAATTAGTAAGACTTAGTTATGTGTTTTATGTAGAAAAAATATTGATTTTAGATGGCTATGACAAGTGGCATGTGCAAAATACTCTTAATTAGTAGTATATTGATCAAACTAATTAAACATAAATTAATGAAGAAATCAACATTATTTATATTAACAATTACAATTTATTATTCTGAATTTGGGAACTTATTGTTACAGCTTCTTTAACTTCTCTTCAAAAGTGCTTTTACTCTATGTAATGGTAAAGGGTGGACTCATGTTAGATGCTGTTTGTGAGAGGTTTCTCTTATTTTTTTAACTGCCAGCCTTGCATGTGGTTGCAGGGTTCTAACATAGTACTTGTGCATGCATTTTTAACTTTTAATAGAAATTATGTGTCTAAGCAATGCCACGAGCTATAGTTTCATAATCTTACTAGTGGTGAATTATACAGGTGTTATTGGATACAATCTAAAGATAGATAACTTGCTCAAGTGTAATCTGCACAGCTTCAGTTATGGTGAGCTTGCAAAATAAAGCCCAGGAGGCTACTGCAGCAGAAGGAGCTTTGTAATTCCATGAGAGGAATTAAAAAAAAACAAAAGTAAATGGGGCAAATCTGATAATACAAGACATTTATTTTTAGTTTGATTTAAAAAAAGAACTAAGTAAAGCATACTCCACCATTCTTTAAAATCAGGGCAGTACTGATCAGGCTTCTGACCAGGTAGAATAGAACAGACCTCGGAAACTTACATGACTTCTTTCATGTCTTGTGTTAGATGTGTCAGAAGTGAGAACTGGATTCTTAGGCTGCTGACTCCTAGAGTCAACTTGCAAGGCTGTCCTTCCTCTTAGAAGAGATTCACTGCACATGTCGATTTTATAAATCTTGATTAACTCTGTGACAGTATTGAAATATTCCAAACATTGACTGCAATAAAGTATCACAATGCACAACTAAATTGGCATATATGAGAGTACAATGAGAAGAGGCCAGGGACATACAATTAAAACTTCTCATCTATCGTCAACTGACCCACATTCATAAGGAGCTCCCATCCTATAAGATAGCAGAAAACAGCTTCAGTTTCATGCTGGGGTGAAATACTGAGCTTTTCATGAACTGATGTGACAGTCCTCAGAGGATCCTCAGGAATCCTCAGAGAATTCACTATTAGCACATTAAAAAATAAATGCTCATAAAATATTCAGGAGTAATTGACTGAGATTTCCCCAAATCAATGCCCCATTGATTTGAGTGTCACTTTCCTGTCTTCAGTCTAAATGCCCACAGAGCTAGTTGTTGCTGCAGTATGAGTTTAACTGAGTGAATAACTCAAAGTCTTTGCTATAGATGTTTCTGAGGAAACTTATCTCCTCTTGTTTGCAAAGAATGAATAGCCTGATTTAATGCCTGTGAATAGCATGAAACCTTGTCAATGGACTCCAGGGACAAGTGTCTGTGGGAGTGTGTTAAGATAATGTACAACAAAAAGGTGTAAATGTTGATTTGGATGTCATGAAGTTATTTTTATTCTTCTGAGGAGTGCATTTTTTCCTTTTTTCTGTCAGATGAACTTAGTGCCATAAATACATCTTTATTACAAAGATTTTATTCTGTGGCTGTTTCTGAGTGTGAGTAATCATAGGGAGAGGACAGGAAAAGTACAAAACTCTTTGGCAATTATTTTTTTTATGCCAGAGAAGTGCATTCTTTCATTTGCAAGCTTTTTTTCATTGTGTACTGTGAATACTTTTAATAGATTTTTTTAGTTACTAAGCTGCCACTAGAGTTCATGCAAAGGTAAGTATGTATAATATAAACTGGGAAGAAAATACTTTTCTGTGATGGTTGTGTGTGGTCATTTTCTTTTTGGTGGAACATTGATTTTGACCATTGCATAAACTGTCATGCATGCTTTGGGAGCTTAGGTTGAATAATGATTATCGTTGAGGAAATCCTTGAAAAACAGTGATACCTCATGGGCTAGAACATACGAGATTTGTGTGCTTTATCTCTTTCTGTCATTTGTTTCCTCAGTGACTTTGGACGAATCATCTTCTGTTGGTGCCTCTCTTTCCTTATGCAGAAATGCTTTAACTCTGTAGATCTAAAGTATTTCAATGAAAGGTATGTACTTCATAACTATAGTAAATATTAGAGGCTCTTAAAAAAAGGGGGGCCAGAATTTATTTAGTATAAGTACAACCCTACATTGTATGAGTAGCTCTGGATATAAATACTATAGTCAGTATTTTACCTGGTGTTCAACTACTTGGGAAAAAGAGTTTGGAACATGTGTCCTCTTTTCCTATACTTGTGTAAGGCAGGGGGAAAGCTTGAATTTAGCAGTTGCATGGGTATTAAAGAAGCATTGTTGGAAATATGAAGAGCTTTGTTCATAATTTAATTAAAGAAAAAGGCTAGTCATTCTTCTCTGTATCTTCCTGCTTTCCCCCTGACCCCCTCAGCTTAGTTGGATTATGTTCTGGCAGGAAGTTTTTGAGGCTTTCCCTCTGCCTCCTTGTAATTTTAGTATGTGCATGGAGAAGTGATTGCTGGTCCTTGATATACAAAGCAACATGTTTTTCTTCTGTACCACTGGTCATATGCGACTCCTCTGAAGAGAGGATTAATGTTCTAACTTGCTGTGTGCAGTTTAATGTATGTGCTTCTGCTTCTGCTTGGAAATGAGGGAATTACTGCATATTTGTTAATTGCAGAACTTAAAATTAAATTTCTAAAAAGAAATAAAGAAGTGCTGTTGGTGTATATGCAGCATCCCCCTCAAGGATGGCTCAAAGTATTGTAACTGACACAGAAGAAATACTCTTTATTTTATAGTGAAACTTTGAATTATTGTCTAGCTAGGGTGGGTTTTTTCCAGAGAAACTGAATTTTAAGGAAATAAATTTCTCTGTATTCCACTCAAGCAATATACAAATACAGATTGATAGAGGAGGAGATTCTGTGGTGAGGGAAACTTGGATGATTGGTTTGGTTTATGTTCAGATCAGAATAGAATAGGACAGAGTATTTTATTGGGTGGGACCTGCAAAAATCATCTAGTCCAACTGCCTGATCACAGATGACCAAATGTTAAAGTATGATATTAAGTACATTTTTCAAATGCCTCTTTTTAAGGCACTGACAGGCATGGAGCAAAAACCACCTCTGTAGGAAACCTATTCCAGTGTTTGACCACACTCTTGGTAAAGAAAGTTTCCCAATGTCCAGTCTGAACGTACACTGAACCATTCTCTGTCTCCTGGTCACTAGAACCCAGGGAAAAGAGATCAGCACCTCTCTCTCCACGTCTTTCCTCAGGACTCTGTACAGAGCAATGAGGTCACCCCTCAGCCTCTTCACTCCAAAGTAGACAGACCCAGGATCCTCAGCCGCTGCTCACAGGACATGCCTTCCAGCCCTTCCACCAGTGGTGTTGCCCTCCTGTGGAGCATTCAAGGACCTTCACGTCCTTCTCAAACTGTAGGGCTCAGCTCTGCACCCACGACTCAGGGTGAGGCTGCACCACGGCTGAGTACAGCGGGATGATCCCTTCTTTAGGCAGCTGGTGATGCCGTGTCTGATGTTCTCCAGGATGGGATTTGCCCTCCTGGCTGCCTGGGCACTCTGCTGCCTCACACTGAGCTGCTGCCGACCAGCACCCCTAGATTAGTTTTTTTCTGAAGTGTTGTTCTGTTGAGAAGTTGATGTGTGAACTGGCAGTAGAAAAATCTCTAATAGTGTTTTTAAGCTGTAGGAAATGGCATAACCACATGTAAAAGTTTAACTGAAAAAGTAGAATTTATATTTGGTACAAAAATTACTCATTGTCTAAGGTAACATTCATTCACTTTGCTTTGGCTTACATGAAGCTATGTAAGAGCATAATGATTGCTAGAATTGGGTACTGAAAACTGTACAGTAACAGTTCATGTTAGATAACCCACGAGATACAAAGTGAAGCATTAGCTGGCAGATTTGGTATAGAAGAATGGCTACAAACACTAAATTTAATCTAAAAATAGTTTATGATTATTGCTAAAATATCTACCTTTTCTGGTGTAGTGACTTAGTCAGCTCTTATGTGGTTGAGTTTCTCAGTGTCATGAAAGCCTGATGTGAAATTTAGGCTCCATTGAGACTAGCCAAATTTTGTCACTGATGTGAACAGAACCAGCACTTCATTCCTTTTCATGTAACCAGCAAAAGAAGATTAATTTATGAAGTGTTTAACTATTGATATGAGAGACCCATGCACAACTAATGTGTGATGTTACTGTAACTGTTAGTGAAGTAAACTACTGTTAGCAAAGATTGGACTTTTTGCTAAGTGGTGTAAAAATATCTTGCTTTTATTTTTATGTTGCCAGATACTGGAGACAGTTCTGCCCTCTGCAGTTCAGAGGCTGAATCATACCTAATGCCTCTTTCCAGAGTTGCATTTATTTTTTGTTTGCATTGGTTTTTTTAGCTGCAATTTCCCTTGTGTCATCTTTATTTCAGCTGTTGTCAGAGAAGTCAGCTGAAAATGAGCTGTGCTGAGTGAAAAGGCTCTGCCCATCAAACTAAATCTGAGGATATTTTAACATTAATTTTCATTAGAGCTATCCCCAAGAAAACTTTATTTCTCAAGCACTAGCAGAGGTTGCCACTTTGCATTGACCTGAGTGTTACCAAAATAGTCTTGTAAGGTTTGCTATTCAGATTGTGCAAGACAAAATATGCAAACCTACTGAGGAAATGTATTGAAAGAAGATGTACTTCACACCTCCCATCCTCCGTTTCTAGGAGATTACGAAGTTGGGTACTTTTTGTGCTTCTGTTCACCATGCCCAGGATGTAAATTCTAGCTTTTGCTGTATTTTGTCATACACTGTTGTTATGTTTTTATGGTAGATAACTGTATATGGAGAAGAGGTAAGCAATTCAGATATGGAAGAGCAAGCAAGGAGTTAAAGGGTGAGCTTGCAGCCCACTGTTTCTTTCAAGTCTGGCTTTTATTTTGGAAGGCCATGTTGATCTGCTTAATGTCAGTGTGCACTGGTCAAATCTGGGATTTGCTTTATTGCCTTGGAATAAATTTCTGTTTTGCACGTCCATCTGATTCCCTGTCTACTGGTATGGACAGCTTTATGTGGGCCTTGCTACTGCTGATATTGAAATTGTTTGAAATTAAGACATTGTACATTTTGGAACTTTGCTGAATTTACTGAGGTTACTGTATAAAAGATCAACACTAATCAATGCTATGGTAAGCACACCAGTCCAAAATGAAGATGGAAATTATTCTCTTGATTTTTCTTGACTGCTAGACTGCCAGTGTGTGTAGGTTAGTCTTAATACCAAGCCAGCCTGTGAAGCTGATTTCTCTTTATTTGAAGAGACTGAAAAAAAATGGTGACAGGAATAAATGATACATATTTTAATTTCCACATAATCTTTACCACTCTTTGGCCTTACTAAAATTTCAGGGGGAAAAAAAGAATTTATATTTTTCCTAATAAACTT
Source organism: Poliocrania exsul (assembly GCA_035041345.1). NCBI lineage: Eukaryota > Metazoa > Chordata > Aves > Passeriformes > Thamnophilidae > Poliocrania > Poliocrania exsul. Next base: position 33,214,142 of record JAWWLZ010000094.1, read on the forward strand.
AGTTTGAGGTGACTAGTGGTAGTTTTTCCTTGAAGTAGGAAGTAAATCATGTTTGCTCTTACTGCCTAACTAAGTATGTATTACATTTTCCTTTTGTTCTTCACAAGTTGAAGGAGACTTGTCACGATGAAGATGAAAAATGTACTTGTTGGGAAGAGGCTGAAAGAACCTAGTAGATATTTTATGTAGAGAAACAGTAAATGAGAATGTAGTAACAATGTTCAGGATAATTGCTAGTTTGGTTTTTTCCTTGACATAACCTCAGAATACCATCTATTAGATAGTAAATTTGTGACATGATTATCATAATCTTTGAAACACCAAAACAGTAAGCTCATAGTCTTCCCTATTACTGTATCAACTGTGCTGTGTAATAATTGCGTTAAGGGTGGTCAGGGGAGTATAAACCATGGTATCTTTTGATTACATAATATACCGAAGTGCTTACCTAGTATCTAGTCTTCAAATTGCTAGTATTAGTCTCTTAATATCTATTAGAGTAATAAACATGCTCAAAAGGACTGTTCTACTGCTCTTGTAAGTATTAGCAACCCTTAAAATTAGTTTGGAATGTTATGTTTATGTGTTTTGTTAGCTGAATGGTGACCTGTTCTGCTCAGGGCCTTTGGATCCTAATGACATATGACTATTTTTAACTGCTGTCTTGTCTGTTTGTTTTTTTTTTCCTCATGAGCTGAGGTTGCTGGTAGGCAGGATTTAAGAAGGAAGGAGTAATGAAAGTAAAGTGTTCATTTGGAGCATGCAGCTTCTTATCACTGGTTCAAGGAAAAGTGCACAAGTGAGACCTTTATACCTTGAATGCAAGTTTTAGTCTCATTTATTTGGAATGCTGTGACATAAGGCAATATCGTACCTTAAAGGTATCTCAAAGATCCTTCTACAGTTTCTCATACTGTGAAGGACACAGTCATAAATAAGAAGCAGTTCTTTACTTTTGGCAGCTGAAATAAAAGGAGTCTCAACTCACTGAAAAGAATGGAAATAAACCTGAAAGCGACTTGAGGAATATACTTCACTATGATGTCAAATTGTTACTCAAGTATTTATTATCTATAATTTCTGTGGCTGTTCTAATATGTTCTATCTCTTACTGGCATCTGAATTTTTAAATGACATATAGTTACCTAACAGTTTTCTATTCCTCTTGCTAATAAACTACATATCTTACAACAGTTTTTGAGATTAAATCTGTGTGTCTGGTATGTTTTCTTTTAATTACCAGGTTATTTATGCATTCACTAATTTTTATGTATGCTTTCCAGTAATGTTGAGGTGAAGACAAGAGTAAGGCATATTAATCAAATCGCTTTTTTCAGGTCTAGATGCTATAATTAAATTAAATAATAAATAACTATTTCATTGGAGACTTCAAATGAAAGCAAACAAGTATAGCTTAAAAGTCATGCTCTTGCAAATAGAGCAGATACTTGTTATAATTATTTTTTCTAGTTTTCTTTTAGTATGGAATAAGTAATGTTGTGATGCAGAAGATACTTATGCATATTAAATTAATCACATTTTTGATCAAGGATGAATTGAAGCAGATACTAAATGCTAAACAAGGCCCAGTGGCCTATGTCAATAATGCAGCAATTCATAGAAATGTCACTTTAATTTACTCTTCAGATGATTTCAGGATAGTTTTATAAAAATTTTATAAGAATTATCTTATAATGGATGATATTCCAAAAAAGTTAATAGTAATGCCTTTAGCATTTAAAGAATTCTTGTGATTATAATTTTTGAAAGTCTACATTCACTTTCTAGTAGTTGCTGTAAGGGACTCTCCTACCACTGAATTGACAAAACTAGTTCTTGTGTAAAACTATACAGAAGTGCACAACCTTGCCACCTTCTCTCAAAAGGTGCAAACAAGCATTTTTACACATATTACTGTAAATGGTTTATTTCCATTTTCTCCCCCCCAGTGTGTATACCACAGTTCGTTCCAAACATGCACTGCAAATTATTGTTCTCTTGATCACAGGGATCAATTGTTCCTTATTGCTGATGTATTAGAATTTTGAGCAATTTCAGAAAATTAATTGCACACAAAAACAAATTTATTTGTCCTCTTTAGAAATTGACATAAAACTACCTGCTCTATTTTTGCCCATAATTGTGTCCATGAATGGAGCATTGGACAGCAGCTAAAATTTCTGAACTCTTGTTTTAGAAACAGAACTGTGTTTCACTTTCATCAAAAAATTATGGGCAAAAAGGAAGTCCAGGATTGCTCCTTCTGAGGGTAGGTTCTGAGCTTTAGAAGGTGTAGTTGGAATTTTTTGGTGCAAATCCTTTGCTTGTGCTTTCATACAAAAAGTCAGCTGTGGAAAATGCTCTGCATTTCAGGTGTGGATGTTGAACAGCACTAAATATAGAACTTCTTTGTTTCCTATGGCACTTGTGCAAGTGTGTTAGTGGGAGAGTACTTTGCATATATCCAAGATACTCAGGACAGATATCATAAGGGAATTAGCTCTCAGAAGAAGTAAAAATGCAAACTTGCAGTCAGCAGTATATAGAGTAGATACATTTATAAGATTTTCTTTCACTTATGATTTTGCTGATGTTCTAATTTTTTACTTCTTTTGTAAGTAGTAGTAGTTAAAGAAGAGTAATGTGCAACTCAGCCTTTTTTTGTACAGCAGTGGCTCTGGACAAGCTAAGGAATTGATAAGGAATCTCACTGGATCAGCAATCCAGATTATTTATCTCTAATAAAGAAGGCAGATAATTAAGAAGGGAGATAAAGACTGGAATTTCAGACTTCTGAAAAAAACCCACATTGAGATGTCTGTGCTATTCTGCATACTGGAATAGTAGCAATGGGTACTTAGTATATGAGATTAACCTGCTTGATTTGTTTACCTCAGATCTTCTATTAATACATAAATCAACTCATGTGACTGGCCCCAAAATACTGGAGTGTTTGTGGTTCCTCTTTCTGTTTTGTTTTGTTTTTTTTCTCCTTTTCTAAAATTTTAGGAGCCATTTTGTTAGGGGACTGATTTTTCAGTTATTTGGGAGGATTAATCTTATCTGAGAACATCAAATAGGCTCATTAATTTACTGAAATGTGTAAGTTCAATTCCCAGCTTTAATTTGTTCTAAAATTTTTTCTTATGTCCCTGAGATGATTAGTGTGTTTGATGGCAAGTTGCTGCTGGGACTTGTGTTGCTTCCGCCAGCTGTTGTCATGAAGCCTCTTGTAGTCTGTTTGGATACTCACAGAAGACCAGTAACATCTTGGCACTGCACAGATCCCTTAAGAGCTCTGCTGACAACAACAGTTGCAGATAGGAGTAGGAGTGTAATAAAGAACAGAAAAGCAATGGCTTTGCTTTCTTGGCTTTGAACACATTTAGGGCAAATCTGCATTGTACTCTGGCAATCCAACAGCTTTACTTCATTTTGTTGGTAAGAGTTTTTTTGTCGTTCTTTTTTTTCTGTACACGATTCAAACTCAAATAATAGTTGTAATTCACTAAGGGGGTGTTTATTTATGTATTACTCATAGAAGTTAATCAAGTTTATTAATGATCTTACGATTTTTATCTGGCTCAGATGTGCATGCTCTTCAAATGCTGTGACTAGGGGCTAGCTGTGTAAAGGCAAACTTGGTTTACGGGGCTGCTGTGGAGGCTCTGGGTTGTTTTTTTGGTTTGTAGCTTACAAAGATACATATTCACTGATTTCTGTGGCGTCTATGAGCACTGAATTTGTCAACAAGTGGACAGCTGTTCATTTCTAAAACTTGCCACCACACTCGTGTTAGTTGACAGTTGTCTACAGTATTGGCAGAAAAGAGCTGAAGAGCTCATTTGCTATTGATTTGAAGAGCTCATTTGCTCTCTCAGACTAAGAGTTGTTTCTTTCAGAGAGATTTAAAGGTTGCTGTAGTGCCTGCTGTGCTGTTTTTTGTTCTTCTCTCAATGAAAAATATACAGCAGGAAAAAATATTAGTTGTTTTCTTTTTTTGGTGTTTTTTACTGGGGCAGTTTGGTTAGATTTTAATATTTTGGCTTGGTGATAGTGCTTACCTCCTTAAGACCCATTGTTTACAGTGAAGTGTGCCATTACATATAGATCATATATCATAAAGCTTTTATTCAGAACTGAGTTATATATAAAGCTGCATGTGGTTATATTTTTCCTTTGTCCTTTTTATGGTAGTACAAAGAACAAGAGAGCTGAATATTACATCTATTAGTTTCCTTTAAGAAGAATATTATTTTTGCACTTAAAGCTAGTGATCAATTAGAAATATAGAAATTACAATAAGCAAAGGCATCCTAGCCTCTTTTCTTTTGATTGAGCCTTATCTTAATGCTTTCATTTATCTTGGAATAGATATTTTGAGTTTATCATCATGCATAACATTCTAAACAAATGCCATTTACATTATTCTAATATTCTCTGTGTGACATATCAGTGATGATAAATTGAGATAAGAAAAGCCTGAGACACATCTGGGTGGTACATTGTGAGATAATTTACTGGTTGCTGTGCTACTTTGTCATAGTGGGATTATTAGTTTAGCCTTTAATACTGCCAATAAAATTGCCAGCCTTATGAGATGTAAACACAGATATCCTGTACACCCACTTTCATATGTGAATGCAAAAAAAGGTGGAAGAAATCCTTCCTCATATTTTCATTCTTTATTTGAAGCCAAAGTTTATTGCTGACTGATATGGAGTTATATAATATCTTTTTCAGGATTGTGTCATGGCCCAGTACACAACTATGCCCAAACTGAACTTCGAATATTGGTTGGATAAAGCTATTGAATGGGGTCAAGCCACTACACTGGAATCTCAGAAAGATGTGTGCCTTCACTTGCCCCAGCTCCAGGAGTTTCTATGTCAGCTTTATGAAACTTTAAAAGATGTGGTAAGTAACGTTAGAAGGAAGAGTGACCTGTTTTGTAGACACCCTCTGAAACAATCTGCACCAGGTTTTGGTAAAACCAGAAGCTAACAGTAGCAAAGAAGTTTGTTTTGTTGACCTAATGTATTGCAGGATCAGAGGGGCAAACTGGAGGAACAGTCACAGGTAATGCAAACAGGAGTGCGCTGCCTGTTTCCCTGATGTATTGTGAAGGGGCTTTTTCTTCTTGATTGGTTGATGTCACGTGAAATTTCCCAACATTTGCTCTAGCCTCTTAACAAAATACTTTAAATAAACAAGAATTTGATTCTGGTTGACAGGTCATAAATTGGATGATTTAAAGGCATTGACATGCAAAACTGTAACTGATCCTTTAAACCTTAGAGAGTCTGGTGTCACATTAACCCCAGTGTTATGGTGCACATAGTGAATTCTAGCAGCATGATCAGTTCATTGACATAAACTGCTGCCTGTTCTGTTTATAATTTAATTATTGTCTGCACTCACTCGAATACTTTTATGAAAGAAAATTTACTTGTTTGCTTATTTAGTTGTTTATCTTTTTTTCTGAGAGTGGCTTTTTCAGTGCATATACTCAGTGTAATTAGCTAGCTTCTTATGGAAGTACTAATTTTTAAATATTCTTACCTGAAGACCTCAGAGTTGGGTTTATTTCTGAACTGACTTTAAATAAAGGATTTTTGGGAGTGGTGTTTCTTCCCATATCTATGTATCTTTTTTCTTTAGAGGGAAAAAAAAGAATGTTGCTACTTCAAGTAATCTGAGGCTTGGCCTGAAATGGACCTTGTGAATATGGCCCCAGAAAGTCTAGGTCTAGCCCCAAACGTGAGACAAATGTAAGGAATTTATTGCAGTAGCAGGAGATGGTTATCGTCCCTGCTACTTGCATGTTATCTCAGCACAGCACTATTTTTCATAGTCTTCATTTATTAGATAGTAAAGCTACAAAAATAGAAAAGTAAGACTGATTACAGAGGATTGTATATAAACTGCATTGTTCATTACTTTTATAGTAAAGCTGCTTTCTATTTGGTTAGAAGTTAAATGTCAGTTTGTTACTGACTAGTCATTATGTAAGTTAATGTAAAGAAAGCAACAAAGACATGCTTAGTTTTATGCCATAGTAAGTATTAATTTCTTCTGAAACTGTGAGACTATGTTAGAGCAGTGAGGATCAACAAAAATATAAGTTAATTGGGGTTTTAATACAATGGAATCTTGGTTACTAATGCTGTTTGCTGGATGTGAGGCAAATGAAAAAAATTTCCACCACAGTTAAGTATTAGGTGAGGAAATTACTTATGTAAGTTTCAACTTACTTGACTTATGACATTATAACAAATTTCAAGATGTTCTGTTTTTATTATATACCTGCAGCTGTTTTGCTTGCAGAGCATTTCACAGTAAAACCATTTGGATTGCAATTTACAACAATCTGTATCATTAACAGTTCTCCTAACCTACTTTTGATGTGCTGTATATTTACTGTCTCTTTGCTTGTTTTTATGTTTTAGCAGGGTTCAGTTGTAGCAATCCAGCAGTTCCCTTTAATTGGACAGCTTCTGGGAAGGCTCTGTTGGAATCCTTTTGTTATAGGATATGGTAAGAACGTATCATGGTATTTCTGCAGCAGTTCCATAAAGTTTATTCTACAGAAATTAGCAACATACAACTAGTATAGACTATAATTTTTTCCATAAAAACACAGCATTCTTTTTTGCTGGAGTGAAATTTTGTGATTAAAAGGCTAGCCATGTTATTTAAAGTACGTGACTTTGAGAAATGTTAAATTTGCTTTTTGGTCTAGTTAATTTCATGGATTAGTTACAGAATCTTGACTTGGGATCAGTAGGTTTTAAACCCAGTATTTAGGTGCGTCATAATTTCCATTCTTATTTTCTTGTTGTATGGATTCCATTTTGCTAGAGTCTCAAAAATGTACAAAATCTAGTGCTTCAAATCACTTTCAACACAAGTTTCTTCCAGTTATGTATCAGAATATATGCTAGTATAAAAGATACAACTTTTCTGATACTTGTGTTTTTCTAATAAATGTAAAGTTCTAGTAATTTATGATTGTGTTTGTTTTTATTGAATTTATTCTGAACATATGTTTTCCTCATCTCTCCATTCTCAACTTGTGAAAATGCAGATAGAATCAAAATTTAAACATTAAAGTGGTGATATAGGAAAGAAAACGTATGAAAAACCCAAAATGCTCTTACTGGTAGTGAATATGTTTGTGGGTGAGAATATAGAAGAGAAAATAAATTTGGCACAGGAAATATATTGGAATGGAGGAGGCCTTCCTTTTGCTACCTCACCAGCAGTTCTAGTACATTTTTCAGGAACTGAGGTGTTGATATTTTGATAAATTACTTGGGATCTATTTTTAAGCAGAGAACTAATTCTGAGCTTCTCTGTGAACCCCTTAAAATAACCTTTAGTCAGTCTGTTGCTCTTATTAAAAAAAAAGTCACATTTGGTCTCTTCTGCTTTATCCTTCCTTTTGGAAGTAAGGAAGGATAAAGTAAGGACAATTTTGTGTTCACCTGGAAGGGCTTATTAAGTCAAGCCCAGTGTCTGCCGGTTTGGCTTTGCCTTCTAGACAGCTCCTAACAGAGGCAGAACTTGACAGCAAAATACATGGTAGATGTGCGTAATGTCAGCACTTCCCCTCTGAAAGGAAAATTTGGGAAGGAACCATAAATCTAAACACAGACCACTTTTGCAGAGCAGCAAATGTGTGCTTTTTGAAAAGCTTTTTCATACTTTACAGATACAATGTTACAATGGATATGTTCCCCTTTTAATCATAATTTTCAGAATGTTGGTACCTGTTGATGTTTACAGTTACACACATGCCTTTCTTCTAAGTTTTTGTTTGGAATATGCAGGTGTTTAGACCATCAGTTTTTCTGAGTTAACAATCTATTGTGTTACAGTAAGTAGCTTCACCTATATTTTTCATCAAAGCTGAAAGCCAGCTTTATCTGCTTTTGGCTCCTTTTCACAACAACCCCAGCAATACATTCTTGGTTTCATCTACTTATTTCCTCTTTTTTATGTTCTTCAGCACTTTCTGAAACTGCAAAAGCATTTTTTCTGCAAGTTGATTGCTACCTGTGAAGTTTGCTTTAGAATGGGGTTTTACTACAGGGTTTCTTTTTTGTCCCAAAGTGGCAAGCAAGAACTCAGAGAACTTTACTTTCTCAAAACGGAATCCCTCACTTCAATGCTTAAAGATGAATGAAGGAGATTTTCTGACATCAATAGACCTGAAGGTGTCTGCTTATACATTCCCACCACTTCCTCTTTGTTGAGCCACCTGAGCACTCTTTGGACTGCTCCATTTTAGATTCAGCACTTTTTCATTTTGTTTGGCCCTAGTTCTGAAGATATTCTTTAAGATATTGCTGGCTGTACCAGATGCTGACTCTCAAGTGGGTTTCATATAATTTCTCATTTGGATAAATAGCTCATTCAGGCATGCGTCTAAGTCAAGGCCACCCTCGCAGTAGAAGGAACTAATTTTGTTCAGTTCAGTCTTTCATACTCATAAATGGAGAAGGAAAAACATTATACTCTGTATCATGTCCAAACCACAATGCCTGTCACCTTGAATGAATGTCTGTTGATGCTGGAAGCTGACATGACTGACCACTGAGTGCAGGAAGCGTGGCCTCTAAGGGAAAATAATCTCCTCATAAACACTCCTGAGCAGGAGGTGACCAAGTTAGATTTATTTAGAATGCTAATGTGAGGGAAGCATGACTGAAGAAAATCTCATGGCTGTACTTGTGGTCCTAAACCACAAGGGATACATGAGGAATTCAGTCTCAGTAAGAAATTCCAATGTTTTTTTCTGTGGGCTGGGGGATTATCTTCTCAGTAGGACCCTCCTGGTTTGAGTTTTGAGCCCAAGTATCTTGAATCCCAAACTAATACTATAAATGCTGGGGGATTTCTTGGTGGCTCTGTATGCCAGTATATGCGTGTGAGCGTGCATGCTTGTGGATGCATTCATTTCCACAGAAAGCCCAGTTTTACCTGATCAACATTTGCGGATATATTTCAATGAAATTTTACAACAAGCTCTAAAAATAATATTTCTGGGTGTAAGATTAGGGTTTACTTATTACTTCTTTCCATCTGGCCCCATTCATGACAGAGTATTTATAAACTCTCTATATCTTAGGATGATTGAGACTACACTGTGTTGTGAGAAAAACATTCCCTTTTTTCCTTTTCCTTTTTTTTTTTTTCAATTTTGTTGTGAGATTGTCAGGAAAGAAGTACAATCTGATTGATCATAAAAGTTTGGTTATGATTGGTTGGTTGGTTCGGGATTCTTTAGTTTTTTTGTTTGTTTGTTTGGTTTGGTTTTGTTTTATTTTGCATTTCTTTTTAAAAAAGCTTCCAATCTGTATTAAATTCCCTACAGAAAAGTTTTGGTCTCTTAGTTGGAGATACATGAACCTACCTATGCAGCAGATAGTTGGTAACCTGTTTTGGACTCTAATTTCTGCCTTTGAGTTTTTAATTTTGTTTCCCTGAACATATTAGTTGGTTGGTTATTTGAATAGTGAGCATTATTTCATGCTATAATAAGATGAAATGCCTTAATTTGTATCATGATAATCGTTTTCATTGCATATCATGATGGTATGTTTTCCATGGAGATCACAGTTGCTAGAAAACTGGGAGTTAAAAATCCACCAGTAAGTTTTCTGTGGCTGTGTGTTTGGTCTTTTGATGTGATTATCTTTTGCAGCTGCTATAATTATATTAAGATCTATCCCCCCCTTATTCTTAATCTTCCCATCTTTCATCCCCTGTTCCGGAACAGTTGTGAAAAGAAAACAGTGAATCTGAGGGTGGTCCTCACTGGGTATTTCAGCCAGAGGATTTTATGGACTCTTTTCCTACTTTTCACAAATCTTATGGGAGGCTACTTCAATTATGGTCAAAAAGTAATTCTAACTGGGAAAATTTTAAGTTGGACCTGTTCCTTATTTTTTGGAAACTGTTGGCTTATGACATGAGTATAACTTGGCTTCACTTGAGTTGAGGTTTGAATTTATCCAGATGAATCTGTGTAAAATCATTATGCTGGCAGAGTGTGCCAACTTTGTTTATCTAAGGTTTGTCTTCATAATTTTTACTTTTGTCCTACTGATTTACACTTCTAACAGGCAACAATACATGCAATTTTATTAATAGTATGCAGCAAATCATCATGTGTAGCAAAAAATCTCATCCAGAAGTCTGTTCAAGTAGTTACATGCAGGTATATTTCTTCACCTCTTTTCTTTATTTTTTAAGTCAACCCCTCCCCATAATTTAAATAAAATAGCTTATTGACATACTATAGACATACAGTGTAAACCAGATGCATCAAAAGAAGGAATATTTGAATTGTTTATATGTTGTTCGAGATAGGAGATTTGGACTTCATTTCTTTTTCCCTATCTCTTTCTGTGTAATTCATGTAATTGAAAATTATCTCAATAGCCAGACTTTATAATCAAGCAATATTTTAGTATTAGTAATTAATAATGTTTAAAATCTTCATTTTCTGATAAGCAACTGGTTATCATTTAATGGTTTAAACTAATAAACCACTCTTTGTTTATTTTTCCTCCCATACAATGTCATAGCAGAGTTTAGGTGAAATGTTTTTGAAGGAGATAAAGTTGCATACATGTGCTGATATCTGAATGCTATTTGGACATAGTTACAATCAAAGTATAAAGATACTTTGAATTTCTGCTGATCAGTATTCAATATGTGTCCTTTAACTTCAGTGTTACACAGCCTAGGAAATTATTAGCCTTGTATAAAAATCCTTATTAAGAAAACCTCCCAAACACAATGTCAGAATACCCCAGATTGTAGTCGGTTAAAAGCGTATGTTTGGGAAACCATTTCTGTTGCAGAGATGTTAGTCAGTGGGAGGTCAGTAATGGCCTACAGGCTTGTTGGACATTTATTGAGGAATACTGGTTTAAATCAATGTTAACGTCTCTGGTCACTTGCTGAAAATACAGGCATTACTTAATGGAGCTTTTATTTTTTCCTCAGGCTTTCTCAACAAAGCACTTCTAAGTAATACTGTTTATTACATCCTGGACAACAAATGCATAGAAAACAACAGAAATCTCTTGTGTTTGATAATCAAATAGTCTCATAATTTCTAAACCTCATGTAGTATCACATGTTTGTATTATTTTTAACAAGAATAGTATTGCTTACTAAGTACATGTTGTATCAGAGCTACAACACTACATCCAGTTTTCTGAATTTTCATTTCAATCATGCAATTTCATTCTTGGGTTAAATTCACTGTAGAAACTCTTGATATCTGCCAAAGCCTATTGAAAACAAAGTTGTGGGAAATAATCACGAGTTAAATGGCTCTTTAACTGCTTACTTCAGATAATCAGCTCCTCTAATAACATCTGTACATCTGAGCAGTGACTGTTGTGGTTATTATAGTAGATTCTTAAAGAAGGGAATGGATTTTCAGCAGTGGGTTTGAATTAAGTAAATCCCAATCTGACCCTAAACAGAAAATCACCATAAGACTTTTTTCCATCAGCGTTTACCTACTCTGCCATCTGCAGAAGTATCATTTTCCTGAGGCATTGAGACTCTTTAATGTATTTTTACAGAGAACTTGATTCTAGCTATGAATGATTTCATACTTCACAAATTTAAGGTTTTTTGTAAGTGAGCATACTTTAGTAGTGCAAGCTTTGGACACGATGTAATAACTATTTTACTACTGTTGATTATTGCTCATTATTAATGATATTATTTCAGTGAAAGTTTCTTGATGATGGCTTCAGGTATTATTTATGTAAATCAATTAGTATGTCCTGCACGTTTCTTAAGGCTATCTAATTATAGTCTAGATTTTGAATACCTTGATACCTTTTAAACTGCTATTCAAAGAAATGATTACAAAAGATATACATATGAGTACTGTTAAATGTGCGGCGTGAGTCTGGTAGAATAGGAGCGGTATGAGCTGGGAGTGATATTTAAGGCTTTAGTTTTGTGGATGAGTAGGGATTATTGTGTGTAATTCTGTCTGTGTTTTGTTTAGGTTTTTCTTTTCCTTCTAAAAGTATCTTTATTTGCTTTTTTTCCTGCAGATGAAAGCCAGAAGACTCTGATGGGGTGCTTATGTTGTCTGTACAGCAGTGAACCACAGAATCCTGTGGAACTGAAGGCCAACAGCTGGATACGGGTAAGCGAATGAATCTTTCCTAGAACCTCTTTGAATTAAACTGATTATTTAAAGGTGCTACATCTGTAGCATAGACACACTGTCATGCCATCATTTAAGAAATTGCTTCAAACACAAGTTGCATACATATTGTGTTGAAATATATATCATTCTATTTATAACACAGTCACTGTTAGTCTGTCATTTTAAATCTTAAAAGATGTGGCGTTTCACAGTGAGTAGTTTTGATGGCTCATAACGTAGTAGTTTCATCAAGTCTAGAACCTGTGCATAGTAAGCAGCAACCACAAAATCAGAAGGGAAGCGAACATTGCTATTAAAAATAAGAACCTTTCAACTAGGATAAAATAAATAACTGGAGAAATGTCATAGTTTGTTTTCAAAGCAACTTGTATTTGCTCTGTGATTTTACTCTTTTGCTTTTGTTTAATCTGCCTATGAAGAATTTAATTGCATCCAAACTTTCTTTAAAGGCAGTCAGAGGGAAGGGGCAGTGGTTGTGTGTGGGTTTACGTTCAGTTTCTTAAGGAATAATAAATCCTTAACTTTAATTCCGAATTCAGGATTTTGCATGGCACATCTGTTCATATTTTGTATATTTCCACACTGATTTGGCAAAGCACATCAGCATGTAAATAACTCACAACACATTGATGCTTAATACATTACGTTGCTGAATACCAAACTGAGGATTGAGTGTTGTTGATTTTGTGTCCTTGCATTTTCAATGGGTCCATATAAAAGTATGATAATAAATACAAATGTAATTGTTAATATATTTTTTGTATATTATAATCCTCACAACAAGTGAGACTAGCAGCCATTATTTATGTACCAGTCTGCTACAGCTGAACCAGTCTGCTACAGCTGAAGATACCTATAGACCTCTCTAAGTAGCTAATTTCTTATTTATTAGTTTATTTTGTATGTCAGTTTATTGAGGTATGCATGTAATACTAGGATGTACAAGTGATTATAAAATCATTGATGATACTGCAAATTATTCTATTAGTAAATAACTATATTTAGCCATTTAGTATGGTTGATTTAAATGCAGGAGTTTCAGAAATAAGTTCTCACAGTCTTTTACATACCCTTGAGTGCCTCTGTGTACCTATTTGGTAGGTTGTACCATGCCACAAAATTCTGAACAATCTAATATTAAGTAAAATTACCCTTTTTTTGTGTATGTCTTTAACATTTTTCAGGAGGCTTTACTGAGGTTAACATACTTGGAATTCAGAGTGTGGCAATGCTTGAATGCCAAAGTAAAGTGATACCAAAAGATATTCTGCCTTTGCTAATATAATCTTGCTGGTTATATGGGTGATATTCTTCATAATGAAATAGGAGGCATATGCACAATACCATGCAGTTAGTTATCAAACAGAGCAAAATCTTTTTTTTTAAAGCAGTATCATGTGCATCAATGATGTTAAGCGGTGAGAGAGTTGTAGCCAGAGTCTCTTCTACAAATACCTTCTGTTTCTGGGAGGGAAAAAACTAATCTAGGTCAGTTGAGTCATCTGATTAATGTAACTGAACTGATGGTGTTGCTGATACAGGAATAATTATCAGGTAAGCAGGAACAAAAAGTTGGGGATGGATGGAGGTGGGAGTGCTGGTTTTGTCGGCACTGCCACTTGGAGCTGTCTTACACTGAAACTAGTATGTCAAGTATTTGATTCAAGCCTCACTGTAATCTGCAGAAATTTTTCCACCCACTCTAAATGTTTGAAACAACCATAACAGCCACTGTGACTTGATGAGTCAATAGCTAACCTGAAAGTTGGGGAAGAGTGCATGAAGGAGTTCAAAGTACAAACACATCTTACTATCATTCAGCACTTCCCTAGTTGCCTAAAGTAGGTGTAGCACAGCATGACAATACAGCAGTTGAGATTAAAAGAAAAGACAATATTAAATTGTTTTCTATAGTTATTAGACTATCTCCTCAGTTTCTTACTCCTTAGTGAGCATAATCACAAAGCTTTTCGAAGAAAGTGGTTTTATTTCCCTTACATTATCATCACTATAATTCTAGGCACCAGCAATTGTGATATAAGAAGGGCTATCATGCTTATTCTTACAGATGAAGCTAAGTTAAATATTTTGCTGCTCTTGAAGAATTTCTTTTGCCATGTGTGATAATGATTTATATTTTAAAAAAGAAGTACACATACAGTAAGTCCATGTACACTTAACATTGTTTCCTTCTGAACTGCTTTATTTTCCTTATTTTGTGTCTCAAAAGATTGTCACAGAAGGGAATCTAGGCACATTTGCTATGCAAGCTATAATTTGAGGTTTGCATGAGCCATCTTGACATTGACTGGATGACCAGTCTCTGCAGTGATTTGATCTGATCTGAGCCTTGTTGGTAACATGGCATGAGGTTTTTACAACAGTGATACTTGCTGGTGGAGAAGATGCCCAGTGCGTTGTGGTACACTATGGAGAAAATAGCCAAAAGTCCAGAATTTGTAGTTGAAACAAATTCTTGGGGGTGGAGAGGAATGTAGTTTTGTGGCTATGTGGCATAAAGGGGATTGCAGTCCAGAAATAAACTTTAAATAACACACTGAAATTTGAATACTATTTAAAAGTTTTTTCTGGAAAACTTGCTTGCACTTGGAATGAAATGGTGGATTATCTGAGGTGTTTAAGCCCTCCTTGAGGGTATGAACAGAATGGGGGTCTGTGTCAGCACAGTTCACACTGTCCATGCACACGGACACAGGAGATGTGCAAAAGGGGTTTGGGTAGAGGAACTGCTATTCAGCTTGTACGGAAGTGGTCCTCAGAATAGTCTTCTCCTTTAGCCTTACAATCAAGAGCTCATTTTTTTTTCCTTAGCTTAATACTTCACCATACACTGAGGAAGAATACTTAGTTTGTAAAAAGGTGAAGTAGGTCACTGCATATGACTGCGTGCACCAAATAAATTGAGATCTTTGGGTATCCATTTAGTTGAGGATAGAACAAAGAAAATGTTAAAAAAGCAAAACCCACCCAACCAAAAAAACCTCTCTCAAACAACTGAAAAATAAGAATGTGTAATGGAGACAGAGAACTTTGCCTGCTTACTATTAACTATTACAACAACAAAACTTTTCAGTTCTATTCTTACTTATATGTTTTAAAGTCCCTTAAATTAAAATTTTCCTCCCAAAATGCCAAGTTATGTCTGATTGGAAAATTATATTATTTGGTCAAGTTACTGTCGAATCTCTTATTTTCTTTGCTGCCATAGCTATGTATGTTGAGTATGAAATTACACCTTGCTTATGGTAAGCGTGAGTTCTTGAAGAGTATTTTGGGGCCCTCAGTGCATCTTTGACTAAGGTCATTGATAGGGGGGTTGATCTCAAGTCTTTTGTTTTTAACTACTAAATTGCATTTTCAAAGTTAAAACCACATATTTAATGCGAGCTTATGTTTGTCTTTCCTGCCATTGTCATGGTAAAGTTGTGGGTTTTTAGTGACAAGAAGGGTAGCTACTCAGTTAATTTTTTTGAAATTTAATTAAAGTGTGCAGTATGGACTGCAGGTTTTTTCAGATTAGATGCTTTAAAATGGTAGATATTTTTTGGTTGTTTGGTGATTCTAAACTTCAGTGTTGGGATTCAAATTCTACAGATCTTCTATAACGCCAAATGCAGCATAGGGAGTCAAGATACTCACTGTCACATATTTCTCACTGATAAGAATGACCATGACCTGGTGAAACCAGTCTTTAAGAAAGTTATTTCGTTTTTCCAGTTGGCTTTCTCTGAGCAGACGTTTTTGGAGCTGTGAAGTAAGTGTGGTTTTAAGAAGGACTTCTGCCTGGTGAGGCTGGAACAGCTTCCTTTGATTGCACTTTACTCTTGCACTCACATTACAGCAACTTTTTTGAAGCAGGTTTTCTGAAGCAGATTTCATTTTTATTAACTTGGTCACACCTTCTCCTCTGTCAGTTTATTAATTGTGGTTTTGAATTGTTTTTAGCTTTGGAATTTGCTTACAATAGTACACTGGTTGTATTGTTTTGGAAGGCCATACATACCTGTGAGAGTGTTACAACTAATCTCTTTTCAAATTGGGTAAAACAGAAACAGTTAATATCCCTCTTTTAAAATGTTCCCTTTTCTCCCCCTTAATTTTCTTTTTTTATTTTTAAGAGTAATTTTTTCAGTGTTTTACTGTCCCTTGAAGTATACAAATGAACAAGACAACACATACATAATAACTTAAACATAGGTGTGGAAGGCCTGAGAGGCTTGGCTTGTTTTTAGAGGTGCTTTTTGGCTTGGCTAAATTTTCCTTTCTGAAAATGTGTGGTTCTTTTGCAAATCTGTATCCTGTGCATGGCCATGTTCCATTAATAGCCACAGAAGAAATAGGTGTTCTTTATAAGAGTAATTTTTAACAATACTGGAATTATAAAATTATTTCTATTATATTTTATAAAAATACCAAATGAAACTTGTATGTTTTTTCTTTCATTAGATTTTATACATGTCGTCGCTTACCAGTGTTACTTTGGACAATTTTGAACTGAGGATGGTATGATGCCAAATCAGTGTAAAAATTTTGATTCAGAAAGTTTTAATTTTATTGTGACAGTGAAATTCTTGTTCCTCGACAGGACTGTCTGGAGAACTGGCATTTTTTTATTATCAACCTAATACTAAAATTTTAATTGAGTTGGTTCAGTTAGTGAAAAACTGACCTTTCACCTCTACTTCTCAATCTGTGCCAGAATTTTCAGCAAACTGGGTTTTTGAGACTTTTTTTTCTATGTTGTGATATATCGGAGACTGTAATGAATGATGTCATAGGTTCAGCCAGATGGGCCTGGGTTTGGGTTTTGGAGTTCAGACTAGGCCTGACAGTTGTCAGGTGACTT
>JAWWLZ010000094.1:33231322-33247149 GCA_035041345.1 Poliocrania exsul
GTGATGTACTTCTTGGGACAGATACACCTGCATTGAAATGCTAATTACCTCTCCCTATAAACTTGCACTAGTGTATGTTTTTTCTTTTCTCTTTGGATGTCAAGGACTTCTTGGCTTGTATCCTGGATCATCCCGCTGTCTGATCAAGTGTTTCCATATTTGTCGTTCTTTAAAATTTAATTCATTGACATATGTTCTGGTTAGGCAACAGTACTCAGGAGCAGAAAAAGAACATCATTTATTAAAAACAGGATTTCAGCAAAATTAAATTCTTAAAATTTTGGGATTGTAATGAACTTACATTTTATCTGTCAGGGATGAATTGCTCATGGATTTGCTGGGACTTTGTGATGTTATTTCTGAGTAAGTTTCATACAAATTGAAATAGAATTATTAAAAGAAAGAAGGTAGACAGTAGACATTGATGGAACTCCAGGAAAGCTGAGGAGAGTAGCTGAGAAAAACCTATAAAGTCATGTTAAGAAAAGGCAAGGGAATCTGAAACATGACTGTGTGCTTGTTTTCATATATTTTGGCTTTTATTTGGAATGAGTTACCCAAGCATTTTCAATATTTCTATCACAAAGGCATCACAGTAAATCAGGAAGCAACTAAGAGGGACTAAATTAGCTCTGAAAAATACAGATGTTCTCATTGTATCTTTTTAAAGTATCCAAAATAGCTTTTATATTAATTGGAAGATGAAAAAGGAAGGTAGACTCTAATTCTCATCATGGAATAGTTTGGGTTGGAAGAGACCTTTTAAAGGTCATCTAGTCTAGCCTCCCTCCCATGGAGAGGGAAACCTTTCACTAGACCAGACTGCTCAGAACTTCGTAGAGCCTGGCCCTGAACACTTCCAGGGGTGGGGCATCCACAACTTCTCTGGATGACCTGTGTAAAGTGTTTCTTCTGTATATCCAATCTAAATCCCCCCTATTTTAGTTTAAATCCTTTCCCTCTGGTCATATTGCTACATGTCTTTGTAAGAGGTCCCTCTCCAGCTCACCTGTATAGAATCATAGAATCGATTGGGTTGGAAAAGACCTCCGAGATCATCAAGTCCGACCCTTGGTCCAACTCCAGTCCATTTACTAGATCATGGCACTCAGTGCCACATCCAATCTGTGTTTAAAAATCTCCAGGGACAGTGAATCCACTACCTCTCTGGACAGCCCATTCCAATGCCTGATTACTCTCTCTGTAATCCCCTTTTAGGTACTGGAAAGCTGATGTAAGCTTTCTATGGAGCCTTCTCTCCTCCAGGCTAAAGAAAGAACCCAACCCTCTCAGCCTTGAATCAGAGGAGAGATGCTTCATCCCTCTAATCACCTTTGTCCTCCTTCTCTTGCCTCACTCCAGTGGGTTGATGTTCTTCCTGTGGTAGAAACCAGAGAGCTGGATGCAGCACTCCAGGTGGGGTCTCACCAGATTAGAGGGGCAGAATCACCTCCCTTGCCCTGCTGGCCATGCTGCTTTTGATGCAGCCCAGAACACAGTTGGTTTTCTGGTCTGGAAGTGCATGTTGCTGGCTGATGCCCAGCCTCTCATCCACCAGTACCCCAAGTCCTTCTTGTTAGGGCTGCTCTTCATATGTTCATGCCCCAGCCTGTATTGGTCCCAGAGTTTGCCCTGACACAAGTGCAGCACCTTGCACTTGGCTTTGTTGAACCTCATGAGGTTCCCAAAGGCCCATTTCCTGAGTTTGTTGCAGGTCCCTCTGGATGGCATCTCGACCTTCAGGTCTGTCAAACACACCAGTCAGCTTGGTGTCATCTGCAAATTTGCTAAGGGTGCATTCTTACTTCTATCTAGACTAAATCTAGCCCATTTTAGTTAAACCATTAATCCTTGTCCTGTTGCAACAGGCACTGCTGAAGAGTTTTATCTCCATCTTTCTTATGAGCTGCCTTGAAGTGTTGGTAGGCTGCAATAAAGTCTTAAGGCCATAGAATAAGATGTTTTCTTCTGTGTTTGGTTTATGGTTAGAAGCTTATATTGGAGGATATATGGCTTTTATGTATTTGTTAAAATACAGTGTACTGAGTATGTGATGCAAAGTTTGAAACTTGACACTGTTGTTCATAGTACGTAGTGGTGACTAATTTATTGCTTACTATGATACTTATTTACTAACTGAAAAACAGAGGTGTATATACCAGTAGATGGCATTCTTCATATTACATATAGGTATGCATATGTTCCTTTCAGTATTACTATGCACACAGTTTTCTATTTCATAGCATTCTAACACATATTCTTCCAAGGAAAGATGAACGTCTTTTAATAGTAGTCTTGATATTAGAAGCCATCTTCCCATCTACCTGTATTGTGTGACATCGTTTTTTCAATTCTTAGTTGTCTGATGGTGCTTGCACTAGTGAGAATTCTGTGTTAAGATTCTTGAAATTTTTGGCAACAGTTCAGGATCTTCACTAACAGGGAAATTATTTTCACCATCTTCTTTGCTGTATATAAATTGAGTTTTGTCTTTTTGCCCATAATTATTGCAGGGATGTGGAAGAATTCTACCAGCATTTTCATTTGTTTTGCTAATGACTAATTCTTCATATTCGTGGGTTTTTTTAATTCTTAGAGGTTTTGTATCTTAGGGTATGATACGTTAAAAAGTGTATGTGAACAGTTTAGAAAACCTTGTTTCTGAAGTGCTTAGAATGAAAAACTCATATGCAAATAGATTTAGAAAAAAGCAAAAAGAAACAATTACTCCTTTCCTCCAGCCTCCTCCTTCTCTCACTGTTACAAAATTACAAGTATATTCTGAACAGCACAGGGTTTTTTTGTATTTCCTCTTCTTTGTTTTTCCTTATTACACAGTTTCACGGTAAGCCATTTATCTGTTGTCATGCTTTGGCTCTTTTAAGGACAAAGAAATCTATGTACTCCAAATGTTTGTAGTGTATCTCTCATATTACTTGGCTTGCTGCTCCCATGTTTTAATTTATTCTGTCACTATTTTCACTGCTGCTGGCTTCACAAGTTTATGTGCTGTAGAGACGGCACTCTCCCCATAATATTGGATGTAGCAACTTTTGCACCCTTTTGTGTCTGGTACCTTGTAGGAGTCAGCCTTTCTCAGCGAATTAGCATAGCCATGCTAGCAAGCGCAGTCAGCTGTGAGAACTGGTGCCACTCAGAACCAGGAGATGGCGATCTCTGCACTGAGGGGTTTCCGGTGCATCCGTCACGTATTCCTGCACACACACTGAAGCTTGCACTCTCAACACACCACTTCCCAAGTGGTGTAACTTAGATGTTGTTAGATATTAAACTAATGGCAATAACATTGTGGCCTTTCCCAGGTTCCATCATGATGTGTTTTCTTAAAAAGGCTTTATTAGGTTGCCTTTAATTTGTTAAATTTGTCATAGAATCATGGTATGGCCTGGGGCAGGGTAACTTTTCACTTGACCAGGTTGCTCAGAGCTCCATCAAGCCTGGCCTTGAACACTTCCCAGCTTTTCCAGGCAACCTGTTCTACTGCTTCACCACCCTTACAGTAATAAATTATTTCCTAATATCTAATCTAAATCTACTCTCTTTGAGTTTGAATGTATTTCCCCTTGTTCTGTCATTTGATGCTCTTGTAAATCTTGTAAGTAGTTCCTCTTGTAGACTCCCTTCAGGCTGCAATTAGGTCACCCCAAAGCCTTCTCTTTTCCAGGCTGAATGGTCCCAATTCTCGTAGCCTTTCTTTGTGAAAGAGGTTCTCCATCCCTCTGATCAACTTGGTGCCCTCCTCTGGATTCATTCCAATGGGTTGATGTCCTTCCTGTGCTGTTCTGTGCTGAGGACCCCAGAGCTGGATGCAGCTCTCCAGGCGAGGTCTCATCAGAGCAGAGGGGCAGAATCTGCTCTCTCGCCTTGCTTCGCCATGCTGCTTTTGAGGCAACCCAGAATACAGTTGCCCTTCTGGTCTGCAAGTGCACATTGCCGGATCGTGTCCAGCCTCTCATCCACCAACACCTCCAAGTCCTCCTTGGCAGGGCTGCTCTTGATCTGGTTATCCCTGAGCCTGTATTTATATGGGGGGGTTCCTCCGACCCAGGTGCAGCACTTGCATCATGAGATTCCCATGGGCTTATCCAGGTCCCTCTGATTTCTGTTCTTCAGGTGTGATGAGGTGTTATGAGGATGAGAAATAGAGGTGAGTACACCCGCTTGGGAAGGACCAGTTTGAACCTGACTTCTGCAACCAAATCAATAAGTATAAAAGAATGCTGTTACAGAATAAGCATGGACAGATGGTTCTCTGGAGCTGGTAAAAATAAAAACTAGGAACTAGCTGTTGTGTATTATACTTTTATCTTCAGCTGTTCTGTGTTACAAAAGTTTTCCTTTCTTAGTTACAACTAGGAGCAATCATTAAATAAATATGTCTCATAAAAATGGAAACAAACAAGAGCAGTCTACCATATTTCCTGCAGCTAATGGTGCCTGTTCTGGAGGCTTTTGTGAACATGCAAGAGATTCTGGATAATTAAACGATAGTGATCCTTTTTATGATACTGCTTTTTTTTTGTGTTTGGAGAGTTTTTAGATTATTGTTAAAATTTTTTAATTGGTTAAAGCCTTGAGGTATTGGAACTTAATGTATTTTTAGAAGTTTTATTGTTATGCTGTGTGATTGTTACTGTTCTCAATATTCATCAAAATTTTAATCCAATTTTAAATCCCACATGGGCTCATATCCTGTGGACAGGATGAGCAATGCAGATTTTACTGTCATTTTTAAGTTGACAAGCCATCAAAGCTGCATCCAACAAACCTGAATGTTTTATTTGGCTTTTGAGGCAATAAATAAGGAAGTATATTAGTTTTTCTGAATTGGAAAAGCTGATTAAAAATTGTTTCCCAGATAAAGAGGAAGACATAAAAGATACTGTTTCTCAATATGATGTTTAAAATTCTGTTAAAATGTTTTTGGTTTGTGTGAAGCTAAATAAGCAGGGTAGCACACCTGAGGGAATGTAATCGTCACAATGAGTAAACTGATGGTTTTCCCATTGTTTTTTTAAGGAATAAATGATCAGAAGCATTTGGGCCATGATAGCTTCTGGATAGTTCTCAGTCCACCATGATGTACAAGGCATATGTACATGATGTACAAGGCATAAATATGTAGCAATAGCAGTGACTATGAAATCGTGTTTTGCTGACCTAGTTCACCTCTCTTGATACACAGTACATATGCACATTTTTAGACTTGATTTCGGGAGCAGATTGAAACAGGTATCTGAAGGGCACTTTATTCTACAGTGTTTGTTCAGTTATGTACACTAGCAAAAATTAGAAAACTATTCTAACTGTAGATTAAACAGGTTAAATGCCAACATCCCACCCCCTGTGTAGCTGAAAGGCTGTACAAGGGTCAGATGTGCCATTTTGTCAATGGTATTAAAAGTGAGAGACAGCTTTCCTTTTTGTAATTACTTGATCTAAGTTAATTGGTGTATTAAAACAGTTTTATTTTAATTCAACCAGTGGAATCTCGGTGAACTGTTATTTTAGACAAGTATGCCAAATCTATATGCACATTTATTGTGTAAAGTAAAACAAAAATGAGATGTATTAGAGGCTGCATGAGGAAAGTGAAAATAGTAAAATCTGTGAAACAGTTTGTGAAAAGGACTGAAAAAACTCCAGTCTTCCAGACTTAAGGGCTGACTTACAGGTGGCATGGCTGCAGTGTAGCTGAGGCAAGGACCGAAAGCCTTGTTTCCCTGTGCTTAAGAAGTGAAACCAGAAAGACTCAGCTTCCTGGAATTGTTATTCACACAGCACTCTCTGCAAGACAGCTTGCCCTGAGCACAGACAGACAAACCCCTAGGAAGAATGGATAAGGACAATATAACTGGATACCTACTCTGTTCCTACAGTGTTTCTAAGGCTTCTGCATTTGACTGTTGTTAGAGACGGGACATTATCTAGACAGGAAGCTATTTTTATGGTATTTCTCAACCCACTACCAATAATTTCACCAAATCTGCACAAAATGCTACACCAATGAAGAGACTCAAATCCATCCTTCTAATTTATACAGTCTGCTCAGGGAATCTTAGCACTCACCTTTTGGCTCCTCCTGCTCCAAAGATCCCAGGTGAATTCATCCAGTGGTGGCAGTTGGATGTTTGGAGAAGGGAGGCTCGGAAGGTAGTGGACTAGAGCCCCACCTGTGTTGCCAAACTGTTAAAGAAGCTTCCCTGTCTGACCACCCAGGAGTCACTCTGGCAGTCACATTCCCACCACCAAAGACTGTCACTGCTGGGCCTGAATTCCCTTCACTGTGGGTGATTCCCACAGTACGAGTTTGCATTCAGGTAAGTACTCATAAAGTGGGAGAAGGTTTTCTATTTGCAACATGAAGATCTATTGTCTGTTAAACATTTGCTAACTTCCTTACTGGCTTCTTCTTAGAAGGAATTTAATTTTTTAGGGGGTATACTATCCTTCTGAGGGAGATGATATGCTCTGTTTGCAAAACATTCCCTTTTCCTTGAATGCCCTTTTGATAGAATAAATGTCTGCATGCAGCACATCACAAATAACTGCAGCTGCACTGTATTCTATATTTTTAGAAGAAAAGGGAAGACATTAATGGAGAGTGTGACTGTCATAAAATAGTATTTTATCCTTTTTTTTTGCTATTGTGGCTTGTAAGCTTAGTTTAATATTAATGATATAGATAACATACTTGTTATTTAAGGAGACAGTTTTCATTCTCTCTCTAACATTACCAGCTATAGATCATATGTGATGTTGTGGATGCCCCATCCCTGGATGTGTTCAAGGCCAGGTTGGATGGGACCCTGAACAAACTAGTCTAGTTGAAGGTGTCCCTGCCCATGGCAAGTGGGTTGGAACTAGATTTTCAAAGTTCCCTTCTAACCCAAATCATTTCTATGATTCTATGATTCAGTGAAGGCATTATGTTGGAATTACAATATTCTCTTCTTAGGTGAAGGGTGTTGATTTGATTTTTGGGCAATATACTTGTCATCTTTCAAATAAAATTCATTACCTACTGTTTTTATTTATATGCAGGCTGTGTCAGATGGTTAAGAATACCTCAGAAAATGTTAGGAAAGGACATATGTTAAGAATAATCCAAGCATAATGTAAAGACCTGGCCTTTCTTTTTTTAAAAAAAGGATTCTTTTATGTTTATAAAAGGAAATCTTCAATATCATATTTTTCTAGGAGACAGAAATTTAAGATAACATGAAGAAAACATTTAATGCATCTCAATATCTGTACTTTAGTCTCCTCTGTTAAGTTAGGAAGGGCCTAAATCATTTGTGATTTGTCATACCATGGGGCACATGATCCCCAAGACCACGTGATGCAAAAAGTATTAATATAATATTTGATTTACAATAAAGGATGTCTCTGAGATAAGAATAATATTTTAATGACATATATGGGTAATGTGTCTATTAAAAGGCTTGTGAATTGCCAGAGGACATACTGAGAAACACATTTTTCCTTCTTATCTAGACAGTTTTGAAAGAGGGAGATAAGGAGCTGAACAGAGATATTTTGAGTTTAAATTATGAACATACTTCACCTGCTATTTTTATTGAGAAAGTTAAAGGAAATGAATCTGTGTCATAAAGCATAGGTTTTTAGCATGGTTTTATTACAAATACAGCATTTGAAACTGTTTTGTTGTCATTTACCTCTTCTAAAGGGAAAACAATTTTATTAACATTTGGGCTGGGATAAGTAACTAGTTGCTTTAGACTATTTCTTACCTTTGTGATAGTATCACTGTAATATTTTACCATAGTAAAATACAAAATAATCAGAGGGGAATGTCAGTGTAAGAGGGATGGGGAGGCATGGAGCAGGGGATCTGGTTTTCCTGAGCAATTGTAGAAGAGAGAGGTCTGTGTTCCAGGGGGCATATGTCCCAGAGAGAAATGGAAAATGTTAAGTCTCCTGGAAGCCAAAGTAGTTCAAAGTTACTTAATCACTCTCTGAGGCTCACTCTTGTGGTTTTAGGGAGCTTAACGACCTTTTTTGTATGTTTGGAAAAGAGGAGTTGTCATTCCTCCTCTAACCTGTACAAATAATCATCAGAACTTTGATCACTGCAATGACTATAATGTGTTCCTTCAGATGAAAGACATCTGATGGTGATTAAAGTATATATCTTGTTTATACTTTTCCCATTAATTCTTTTCTGTACTTTTTCCTGGTCCTTCTAGAGTCTTTGTGGCAGTTTTCCTCAATCACTGTATATGGAATTTACTGTTGCCTCCCATCAAAAGTTTATATGGAAGACGGTTTAAAGACATTTCCTCAAAGTGGTCTGGAGTGAATGGAGATGAATGGACTTTACTCAGACCTTGATTTTTTTTTCACTCAGCCTTGCTTTTGATACATCTTTCTTCCCTCTTTTGCTAAGTGATGGCACACTGGTTAGTGTAACACTTCATAGTTACAGCCAGTAGACAGTCTGGGCTTTTCACAGGAGTGTCTGCAGCCAACTCTTGGCAAAATTGTTGAAATGGTACAGACTGCCTCATAAATTTGTTAGAGAAGAGTGCAAAATAATAGCTATGTGTTCTGCTTCTAGCAATAGTGTTGTACTGCTTTATTTTGTATCATAGAGCACCAAACGAAATCAAGTGAATGTATGGAATTTAGGTTTTGAATTTCTTTACTACTTAATGAAGAGATCAGAATTTGAAATATAATTTCTGTTAAGAGAACTGCTACTTATTTGGATGTGTATGTCTTATTTTATTGTTTTCAAAGTTACTATTGGTATGAAATATTAAATATTCTTGGAAAGGGAGAGGTTATAATGCATTTAAATCATAGGATCATCAGAAATGTTCAGTTTGTGTAATCACTTAACAAAGTGACAAATGGAATTCTGATATTGTACTGCTCTCTAGATACATGTTAATCCACATAGTTTTTGTGCTTTAAAGATCTGAAGAAACAACTTACCTCATTATAAAGATGTGGGGTGAAAGGGCAGTGTGTCAGTCCATATCTTTTGATTGTTAGGTTAAAGTGAGTATTTCAGTGGTAGATCTGCTTTCACTAAGTCCCTGGCTGTGCTATAAGGCAAATGTTTTCAGAAACTTAAAAGAGAGCTATTTAAAGTATCCAGTTTTCAAATTGTTTGTGCACATTAAAAATAGCTTGGTATTCATGTGCAATGGTTTTCTTGTTGGACAGCATAAGGGGACTTGCCAGAACAGATGAAACAGATTATTGAAGAAGACTGTAACTATAACAATTACAGCATGGAACACACTGCTGACCTATACAAGAACGTAGCATTCACTTTAATCATAGTGTTTCCTATCATGTGGGTGGCCACAGGCTGCAAGCATTTCAGTCAATCCCTTCCCCATGCAGCAGTGGTTGTAAAACAGAGCTGAAGTAAACAGCATTTCATTAAAGAACTGCTGTTCATTAAAGAACCTTAACTATAGTAGCACTGTCTCGAAAGTTCTTTTTTCCCCTAAATTTTAGGCAACACCACAGGTCCACAGACTTCTAAGGGTTTTCAATTTTGAGAAAATACAGCTTCTCTTCACCCCTCTTTTTGGCTGTGTGCTTCTGCTGTCATTGTGTACCAAATCAGTTCTGTTTGAAGTGAATAGTATATAATGTACTTATGTATATGCTTTTCAAAAAGTTTGTTGTGCTTTGGGTTTTGTTGTTAAAAATATATTGTTTTAAAACCTGAATGTTTTGTTGGTTTTTGCAGGAAGAAATAACCTCTGCACTTATGTTAAGTGCTTTATTATGTTTAATTTAAGAGCTTTTCATCTTGTTTTCATTCTCCTATTTTTTTTCTTCAATACTCAGTGTGGTTTTACTGTTTCTATAAAGTGTTTTATTATATCTCTAGCCTTTAGCACAGCACTTTTTCTTCAACCAAAATGAAGGGTAACTTTTAGGGTTTTTTTAACCTTTCAGCAGTTTACTGCTTTGGACGCTGATTTCACCTCCTTAATGTTTGACATACACCCATCTGGAATCTTCAGTTTCATTAAATAGATCGAAGTGGCTAAAATTGGTGTCATGCAAATAGTTACACAGCATTTACAGGCCTTTTTGGAATATGTAAATCAACTGCAGTTGAGGACAGATAGTTTAATTCTGTTTTATAACTGCTTGGGCAGGGAAGGATATATTTTGATAGATTAGTTCTTACTCTGTATTTAGGCATATGTGGAATTATGTATGCAAATGAGCTTGACAGAAATGTGTTAACTTTCACTGGGTAAATAACAATTAGTCAATTTCCTTTTGAATCAGAGGAGAGGACACAAGACTGTTAAATCACACATACATGTTTGTTTAAGATCTGACTTAGTTAATTAAAGCCCAATGACTTAATGAACTCTTAATGTGATAAGACACATTTCAACTTTTAAATTACTGGTTAAAATTCAGTTTTAAGAACCAAGTCTGCTTCCTTTGCAATGTGTCCCAAGGGAGTAAAGAGTGGTACAAACACTTCTCTCCGTCCTTTGTGTGATTTCTTTGTGTCGCAGGTACCAAGGACTTTATCCTGTGGAAGTGTGTGCAACTATTCTAAGTACACACCTTAGGAGGCCTAGTTCCCACAGAAATGCTTGCTTAAAATTTGACATATCTGCTTCTTAAACTTGCTAATATCAGTTCTGTCTCTAGTAGTTTAAAAACCCCAAGATTCTTTGATACAGTTAGAACAGGTCACTTCTGGGTGAGGGGGAGTATTGCAATGAAAATGGGAATTGACCAGTGAATTAAAGATGCATATGTAATTGACAGTGACAATATATATTCAAGATTTGTAATAGACTATGTTCTAAAACAATTATATTCATAAAGGGTGGGAGAGTGATAAAAAATGTTAAAGCTGTTCATAGAAGAAGAGACGGGGGCTGGATCTTTTCAATGTAGTAAGATAATGTTTGAGAATGAAGATGCGTTTTCATACACAGCACATAAATGATTTCTGATGCTTGTTGTCTTGAAGTTTTACTGAATTAACTTGATGGTATTTTCTTGTTGCTTGTGTTCTTTTGGTTTTTGTGAAGTCAGCTGAAGGGAGTTCTTAGTAATTTCTAACCTATTGAAGATTATATATCTAAATTTTTAGTTAGCTTTCTCACTAGCTCCTTTGAGAATCAGCTTTCTAAACTGATTTGGACCTTCTTTAGTCATGTACAGAGAACTACATTGGTAATACGTAGGAGAACTTGAAATGTTTGCAAATTTGCAAGTATTACCATAGTCTTCTGGTTAAAAATAGTATGACATTATGAATGGGCTGGGAGATAACAGACCTCTCTTCTTCAAATAGATTCTATAACAATGCCAAGCTAGCATGAATATAAAGAAATTCTTGGCTTCTGGGCCAAAATAAACAAAAGCTAAGTATCTTAAAGAAAAAAAATGAGAAACTAAGAATTCTGCTTTCCTGCAGGGCTGTTTGAGCTTAAACAGCAAGTGTCAAAATTTGCTAGCCAGCTGACATTTCTCAGAGCACTTTAGTAGTGTCAGGTGGATCTAGTAAAGAATAATGATTTGTTACTGACAAGCAGAAAGAGGTCTCTGTTTGAAGAAATTCTACTGGCATGAGATATTTTT
This sequence comes from Poliocrania exsul, assembly GCA_035041345.1. Classification (NCBI taxonomy): domain Eukaryota; kingdom Metazoa; phylum Chordata; class Aves; order Passeriformes; family Thamnophilidae; genus Poliocrania; species Poliocrania exsul. The sequence continues at coordinate 33,242,951 of JAWWLZ010000094.1, forward strand.
GCTCTACCTAATGTAATTAATGACCAGCAGTTGTTGTATCACTATTATAGATGAATTTTATGCTTTTTTTGCTAAGAAGTTCCATGACTATTTTACTCTCCTTAAACTTTCAGCAACTTCATACAAGTGGTTAAGAGTAATTTCTCCTGAATATCATCCTAAGTTAGATGATCTTTCCGTATTTGCAATGTGTACTTATGGGAAACAAATGTAAAAATCTGACATTGGGCACATACATTCATTGAAAAAAGCATAAATTTGAGGTTATAATTTTCTAGAAATTATTGATGTCACAGATTTAAACTAAAAGTGAAGCTATTTATGATAGATCCACTCTTTCTAAACTTAAATTTATTCACCCCTCTTTTCCACATAATTTTTGTGTGGATTTAAGGAATTCTTTATTGGGAAGCTTGCATTTTGGCTTTTGAATGTTGTGAAGAGAAGGAAATTAATTCTAAATCTCTGACTAGTTAAACCAGACGGCTTTAAAAAGTAAAAAAAAAAATACGGTTGACTCTGGAAAAGCTATTGAATTTCCCTTTGTAAGTTAGTGTAAATGTGTGGTTTATTTCAGCATCAAAATGTCCCCTTTTTTAACACAAAGTGTAATAGCACCTTCTAGTTGGGAGTTTCTTAAAGAGAAAAGAGAAAAGGGAAGGAGATTTGAAATTGCTTTTCCTGTCTGAGGCCAAGAGTAGACTCAAAGCTTGCCAACCCCACAGTTCTCTTCAGCTTCTTTCTTATTATTTCCAAGGGTTTTGGTAGTGATTTGCAGATGGAGCTTAGACTTTGGAACTCACCTATTAAATGTTGTGTGGTCTTAGCCACAGTAGTAGTGCAACATGTTTTCACTGTACGAGTTTCACATAGGATAACTAAGCTTGAATTGGTGAGGGAACCACAATGCACCCTCCTCCTCCACTTCCCATAATTTTCTTTTCCACATTTCGTTTAGAAATTAGGATCAGGTTCAGTTTCAAATGTATGGATGTATGTGACAATTTTCATCCATTTTAAGAAACAGAGGTAGAATATGAGCGTAGTCCTTTTACTAAGCTACATGTATTGGCAAGAATAACACAATTCATAGCATACAGTAATTTCTAATGAAAAAGCATGTTTGTCTCAACGAGTTTTTGAATTTTTTTCTGTAAAGTTTTTCTAGTAGGTTTTCATGGTCCTTTAGTGTATTTTTGCCATTATTACTTTTTCTACTTTTTTAAAAAAAGCATATTGTAATTATGGTTGTTGAAGTGAAATTAAGGAAATCGGCATACTATAAGAGCACTTAAAGCAATTTTACTGCAAACACCGACTGAGGGTGAGCCTGCTTTCATGCTTCAAGGACAGAACAGGGTGAAGCACACTACTGCATCAGACACAGTGTGGAGAACTTCATAGAATCTATGTTTTCCTGTCTGGGAATATGTGAAATGCAATGAAATCTGTGCATTAATTTTGTGAATGACTAATACTGTTCATGTTTTATTTTGTGTTTGTTTTTTTTTTTTAAACTCAAAAGTAGTATTAATTCAGTCTGGTAATTTATCTATAGATTTTCTGTAACTTGATCACATGTGTAAATGGTTCCTTGCCTAGCAGAGTAATTTGTTTATGATCAACTAGCCTTTCATGGTTATCAGTGGGGATTTAGATGTGGGCAGATGTCAGACTGTTGTTCCAAGCAAAGAAGGATTAAAATGAGAAGATCCAATACATCCTAAACATGTACTTGTGGCTAACAGTTTTATTTAGCTGGTATAGAATTAAGCTAATGAAAACCATCCCCTAGATGCACGTATCCATAAACTGTGCTAAAAGAAGAAAACTTCCTGACAGTAAATGTCAGAAAGAAATGTAGAAAGCAAACCCCTCCTAACCCTATACTTAGGTGCTTTGGCCCTGATCCACTAAATTACTGAAGTGTATTCCAGACTTCCTTAATGTTAAGTTGAAAATGAAGTGATTTCTTTTTGCAAAACCTCTGAGTGGTTACTGGAATAGACTCAGTTTGGTAAAGTGGGAGCTTGTGAAATATATGTGTGTAGTTTAACATTTTGTCTGTTTGACATGTGTTTTAACCAGTTTTAATTTTAAAGGACAAATTTGACATTTTGATTAGGTTTTTGGTTATAAGTATTTGATGATATTTTTAAAATAGCTTATAAAGCACTGTCTCACGTATTGATAATATAGTTATTAACAAATATATACCATGTAATTTTCCCTATTTATACACTGAGAATTTTATAAAGGTTGAGAAAACAAAGTAGTTTATAGTAAAACAGTACTTCGAAACCTAGATTATATTTAAATCTATATGATGTTTTACCACCTCCTACTCATTTACATTTTAATTTTGATTTGCAGAAAACTGTTTTTCTGTCTTTTCCTGGAACCAAGTAGCAAAGGAGCCTGAGGTCTTACAAGTAAAATTAAAAGTCACACACTTTGTTGTGAATGGATAAGTGTGAGGAAATTATATGAATTTTATTATATCAGCATTCTACTCACAGAATTGATTTATAAACAGTTGATGTTGAAATGGACTCTAAATGAACGTGCTGCTTTGTCCTTTACAGACGTAGTTACTACAGTTCTTCAGAATTGGCTGTTTATTTCATAGTAAGAAGTTCTAAAAATACCAGACCTGTTTGTGTTTTATTGTCAATCATTTAATCTAGAGGATGTGGGACACAATAAAACCCTTAAGCCTTCAGGCAGGATTTTTAAGAAAATATTACTAAAAACTGCCTATAGGAATTCGTTTTGGACTGAGTTGCTGAAAGCTAGCAAGCCAACAATTTATATTTAAACAAATCCGAGTAATGTGTATACCCTGCTCCCTGAGAACTGTTTAAATTATTTAGAAAGTAATGTGGAATGTTAGGATCCTACCTATTTAAGAAAGAAATGGTACCTATTATATTTTTTTTAATAATGAGTGCAAATCATATTATCTGATTTACATTAATGTTGCAATTGATTATACACTTTTGAAGTACTTTTAAAGCCTGGTTGGAAATAGAGTTTGACTTTCTGTCTTCTAGACCCATGTTGAAAGCAATGGGCCATCTGGCTATACAGGGAACACCTAAAACAACATTGATATGCAAGAAACACTCATTCCAAAATCTGATAATATGCGAAGAAGAAATAGCACTTACTTCTCATGCTTCTCATGCTGAATGAGATGTAGTTTTTCATATTATACCTACTTTCTCCTAGCAGAGCTGAGGAGATCTGGTTCCTGTTGAAGCAGATGGAAAGCTCAGAAAGAAACCTGTTACTTGACCAGATTTCAGAAATTTTCCTTGTCTATTCATGCTGTACTTACTCCCATTGATTCACATAGATCATAATTTTCAGCAAAATGATCTCTTCTCAAAAACATAATGGCACTCTGTGTTTTCAAGGAGAGTATACTAAATAGAAGTATTCCCCAGAATAAATGATTGATCCTTCAGTTCTATCCTGTTCTACGTGCTGCTTTGATAGACTCATCTAAGATGGCAAAAAAGAGCCCAGTAGCATCACTGGGAAGTCTTAATTGGTATCAAGTTTGAATGGCTCATCCCAGTGAAGCCATCCATCTCCTCTGTCCAAAATACATTGGGGCTGTTGATTTTCACATCTGCTTCTGAGGACATTCAGAATCATAAATACTTTGGAAAGAGTGTGTGGAGAACTTTCCAGAGATAAATGGGTTTATCTGGCTCCCTTGGAATGTCTTTGAGACTGTGTCATAAATTCCAGGGCAGTTGCTACACAAATACAGTTATTAGCATAAAACTTCTCATGTCATCCTGTAATAAAAATCAAGTTCTGTGTCGATGTCTAATTTCAGAAGTAATTGTGCCTTTAATTCAAGCTTCTATATTTTCGTCCATCAAAATGTTTAAGAAGATACTGGCTATTGCAGAAAGAAGGGGTAAAAGGCTTCAAAGCTTTTGGGTCCCTGCTTAGTAAAAACAGTATCAGAGTACTAAAGCAACTCCTTCCTCCTTCTGGAGTTGTGGATACTAGCTGAGTTAGTATCTGCCTGGTGCTGACCTACTTCAATCAGTGGAGGGGCAAGTTCTGCTCCAGAAAAATATTTCCCAGGCTTTCATAGATGCATGTGCTTCTCTGAGAAACTGTTTTGGTTTGAGGGGAAAAAACCAAGATGTTTACTCACAAGAGGAGGAGGGGGCTTC
>JAWWLZ010000094.1:33254411-33268439 GCA_035041345.1 Poliocrania exsul
TGCCCAGAGAGGTGGTGGATTCACCATCTCTGGAGGTTTTTAAACTGAGATTGGACGTGGCACTGAGTGCCATGATCATGTAAATGGACTGGAGTTGGATCAAGGGATGGACTTGATCTCGGAGGTCTTTTCCAACACAATCGATTCTATGATTATATGAAATGTATTTATTAGATTAAATAATAATAAAGTATTAGGAAATAGTTATAACTTATTAATTTATAATTAAATTATTAGTGTTTAAATAACTGTAATAGTTGAAATGAAGAAAACATAATTTAATAATAAAACTGTTAATAAGTAAAATATTGCATATTAATAGAACAAAATAATGAATAGTCAATTAATTAAAATAAATTAAATGCCTGTGCACAATCTATTTGTTTTCAGAGTCAAAAGTGCTGCTATGAAGAAATGAGTTTTATGGCCTACTTAACACCACCATAGCTTGAAAATTTATGTAAAGAGGAGGGTTATTGAAATATCTTCCTTGTATCTTGAGCCAAAAGCTTGGCTACCCTTCTACCTTGCTGCTTGCCACCTAGGTTTTAGTAAGGAAGAGTAAACAGATTGAAATAATTTAGAACTGACTTCAGCAGTAAAATCATAGATGCAGTTAAAGAGGAGCATCACAAAGTTTTGTTCCATGTAGGAAACAAACACCCACATTTTATAAACTAGGATGAGACAGATTTAGCTGAAAAACGTCTGTTGAGAAGAGAATTACTTGGTTGCTACTGGGAGTAAAGGAAAATGTTGAATTTAGGTTAATTTTTGAGTGTAGAAATTATGAAATGGCTGTTTATTCAAGTTCCAGAGACAAAGGTAGTTTGCATTTGGAGGTGTACACTTTCTCCTTTCTCCATTTAGTGATGCTTAAAACGGAGTTTCAGGTCTGTGAATTTTACATGTTAATCCTGAAAAACATTGCTGCACAATAAATATCACCCCAATAGTTACCATTCCTATAGAAACAAAAGTGCATCTCAAAGTATTTCAGTGTAGGAAACCTTAATCACATAGTTAGTTAGGTATTTACTCAGAAATATGCTTCTTTCAAAATGTGTCACATTTTATTTCTCTCACTGTGGAAATGATAATGATAAATTACCTTGTGTCCACACTGCTGAGCAGCCTGTAGCGCAATTCCCATCCCAGTTCTTCATCAGTAGTGTTAGTGACTCTCCAGAGAAAATACTCTCCGGTTCTTGCAAAAATGCACCCTTCTTAGTGAACACTGCAATCAGGAGAAACTTGCAGGAACTCAAGGAAGCCTTTTACAAACAATCTAGCACTTTTTTATTTGCTAGAATTCAGTATTTCATAGTTCTTAGTCTTCGTAAGTGTCTTCCTGTCAAGGATGCAGTTTCTTGTGCTAGAAACTGTGTATACTGTGGGACAGTTGTGATTTCCTTTTGAAAATCTAATCTCTGCCATTTTCTTTTTTTTTTTAGTGTTTCAAAAGTTCCATGTTTGGTTTATATTCCAGATTCCAAACAGGTCATTTTAGTGAGCAGGTCAAGCGAGTAGTTTGTATATTAAGATCCAAAAGTCCTATATATTCCTTCAACTGTAGATATGTAAGACAAAAGATTTTCATCTGCGCACTTGAAGACAGCAGGATTCATATTGTTTTGTTCACATAAATTGTTTCTGTTGAGAGGAGAGAGCTCAGAAAAGCAACATGAGGCCTGAAAAGCATCTAGGTTGTCTCTTCTGAGGATCCAGCAATCTTACACAGGAGCTGTGAATCTGTAGTCTTTCTTCACTGATCCTGGGAAAGAAAAAGCAGTCCCTTGCTAGGATGTGATGATTGAGCCAACACAATTCAGAATTGTATTGATATCCCTCACATGGTTTGCCTTGAGTACTTAAATATCAAAGTTTTATCTGATGTCTTCTTAAGATTCTTCTCTCAATATGTAAAACATGTCAACAGCCATTCTAGTAAATAAGTTTTCAGCAGTTAGGTATGCATCTCTTACATTTAACCTTCTGTCATTAATTATTTTTTAGCTTATCAGTTTAGAAATTAAAACTTTTGACTTTTCTGAAATAAGAACTGTGTTTATTTTTCCCTCAGCCTTTCGACCAGTCATGTGAATGCTGTGTCCCTTTTCTGTGTCCCTCTCATTACTTTGCCTGATCTAACTCCACTGCTGGAAGCTCTCCTTCTTTACCACGGAGGTTCATCAAAAGAAATTCTCTGCCCAGCGTTTCTAGAGGGTGTGAATGACGCCTTTTTAAAGTAAGTAGCATGGCGTGTGTAATTTTTATGCTCTTTCATTAAAATTATTAATTTGATTAAATGTCTTTGCTCTGGGTTAACATGCTGAATGCACTTACACATGCTTTCTAACAAAATATTTTCCTTGCAATTGAATAGCAGAGCTGAGGTTGTAGGACAAAGCAGAATTTTGTATTGCTGATGCCCAGTTGTGGATAACACCTTTAAATATTGTGAAGTCGAAAAAGTTAGGAGATAACAAACTGCTAAGAGACTTTGGATCTTTTAACAGCAAAGGTATTTACTTCTGTGCAGGGAAGTGAGGGGCTCGTACCACACAAACTCACTTCCAAGCACTAATGCCAAAGCAGGTGAATTTATACAGTTTCAATACATGATTACAACATCCTAACAGACATAATAATTTATTATAATATTTGATTAACATATTCATATTTGAGCAGGGTGTAGGTGTGGCTAGAGGGAGAGCTTCTCCTGGCAAGCCTTTTGGGTGAGTTGTTCTGGTCTTCTGCCTCAGTTTATTGGGATTTTTCTCTTCCTCCTCAGTCTGACCTCTGTTTTCATTCATAAGTGACCTTGCCAGAATTCAGCTCAAAATCTTGGCTTGCTACCATTTTCTTCTATTCATGTGTCTAAGTTACCTTAATTTATAATTTCTAATACATGGTACAGTGGTCTCTAACAATTGCTTAGGCCTAGGTACAGTGAGCAAGAACAAGATGATTCAGCACTTCATGCTACGTTTCCTTGGTAACATGGATTAAGTAATTTTGCAATGCAAGCAGCACTTTTGCAAAGCAAAATAAAGTATTTTACAGAACTGGGGATCTTTCAGGAATCTTTCAGGCCTTTCTTTCAATTGACTGGCACTTTGTCCCACCTTTTCTCTAAAATGGAGGTTGAAGTCTTCAATAGATTTTAGTAATTTTGTGGAAGATTTGATCTTTTTTCATAGAAATGTCAGTTACCTCTCCTGTAGGTGTATCACCATTCCTAACTTGACAATTTGGGAAACGCTTTAATTTTTCTATGCACAAGATAGATTCTTATGTTTGATGTTTTCATATTTCATTTTTGTGTGTGCAACTGGTTCTCAAGATTTTAAATTCTCCTGGTTTTCAGCAGATTACTTTTAATGACTCTGAGAGAAGCTATTTGTGAAATATGACTTTGCTTGTTTTCCTGCCACTAAACCCACTGTTTGATAAAATCAGCCTATGGATGTAAACCAGCTGAGCGAAGGTGAACATCAGCAAGATTCATGCAATGAAAGCGAAGATGTCAGAGAAAGCACAGCCTACTTTTGCTTGAGGGTTGCTTTATTCAAGTTGTAGCTGAGGGTCTGTATTATAAAAAAATTTTTATATCAGAAAATGTCCTTTGTGAACACTTTACCTCAATTATCCATTTGTCTCCTTTTTTAAACAGAGATTTAATTGCTTCCTCTGTGCTCATTGTAATTTCTCAGACGTTCCAATGAATATTTTTATAGTGCTCCATTGAGAGCTCCAGAAAAAAAGTAACGGGAAGGCACATCTACTAATTCATACACATTACTAGAAACTGAGGAAGAGGAATGAAAAAGAAATGTGGAGGTCTCTTGGGAAAGATGTGCCCAAAAACCACAGAGCAATCTTTCACTCTTTCACTTGTCTATCTTTTATGGCTCCAGGCTGTACATGTGGCACAAACAGTAATGCAGTTCAGAAAACTTTCATATCAAGTTCACAAGTTCAGTATGGATGGTCTTATATTATTAAGCTGGTGGGCAGTCCATCATGACAGACTTCTGACACTTAGTAATGTGAGTATGACCATCCTTTGGATGGTCATAAAAGGTTCTCCCAACTGAAACATATGTACTTTTGCTTAACATTTGATCTACCTACTTAGCACAGTGAACAAAAATACTTCAGTTCATATGTTTTTTGATTAAGTGACTCTTGTGGGGCCCTTGATAAAAGTCTGTGGTTTCCCTGAGAGCAGATGTAGGCTCAGACGTGCTTTGTATGACATACTCCTGTCACTGAAAGTCATGTGATCTTAACATGATTGTGCTTGTTTTATTTTTTTTCCCACTTTAACAACTGGGTTTTATTTTTCTCAACTCTGTCATTTCATTCTGAACACGTCCTTCTTCTGAACATGGGTGAAGGCTGCTACAGGAGAGAGGGTTATTAAATACTGGTGCTTGCAGGCCACCACAGAACTCAGCATCGTCCCAGTGGGACCATCTGCATGTTCAGTCACAGGAGTATAACCACTGCAGTTTGCTTCCTATATGGCTTTTAAATCTTAGAGCTGGAACACCTCTTTAAGCTTACTAGCTTTTTTCCCTTGACATAAGGTCTATAATATCTACCATGCTAAGACTAAAACAACAAAAAAGATTGCTGAGGCAAAATTAAGTAATCTCTTGTAATTGTTAATTTATTCGGATGTGCATATTTGCTTTAATAGGGACACTTAATTAAACAGCATCCTGAAACTGAGCATTGTTTTACAATTTTAAAATCCCGGATATTTCAATATATTCCTTGTCTACACATGTATACTTTTAAGTTACTACACAATATTGGATGGAAAAAATAGATCTTTTCAATGGAATTTAGAAATTTGAATGCTGATATTTAAATGAACATATAGCAAAATAAATACATTGAAAATAGATCCTAACATGATGTTAAATATTCTTTCTACTGGTATTTTTCTATTTAGTTTGTATTTACTCTTCAACCCAATTTTAGATTTTTTAATCTTTGATTTAAGACCAAGGCAAATATTTCATGTTATTGCTGCATTCTTTTGGTTTTAACCTTTTAATTTGCAACTATCATGATAGCTACAAAAATATTCCAGGATGTTTTGTGCTATGATATCTCTTCATGGGTCGTTACTTTAGCATATTTTGATTGGTGCTGGTCCACACTGTGCCCTTTTTTCCTAGTGGTGCAATACTGTATTTCAGCTTATTTATAGTTGGACACTTTAGGTGAAGAGATAACTTTTTTCTTAACCATTTGTCTTTTAAACAGTTCTGGAGAGTGTTGGTGGGCTGAAGACTTTGCTACCTCTAAGGTGTATTTTTTTTTTTGGTTTTTTTTTTTTTTTCCCTTTGTTGTTGTGTTTGAATTTTTACCGTTTGCTCTTCAATGACAGGTAATACTTTTGGTATACAGCAGAAATATGGCCTTTCTGCTTATCTGTCAGCAGTTTCCTGCAGGTACTAGTCCAAGTTGGAAAGAGCGCAAGTGTTGGGCTTTCTCTAGAGAGAAAAGGAACTCCAGACTTAAACCTTCTGTTTCCATTTGCTAGGATTCATCATCTCCAAATTTTTAGGTTTTAAACACATATGGTAAAGTTACATTTGTAGATGATGGTGATTCTCTGTCACTCTATGCTATTATGGTTTGATATTAAACAGAGTACTGCAAACAAGATTTTCTCTCTCCTGCTTCAGGTTGCTCTTTGTGTCTTCTTTTTCCTCAGTGTGTTTAAAAAGAAAAAAAAGTACGTTTTTGTCTTCCCTCCAGTTGCTTAGGGAAAACAGTATTTTTCTTTCTAAACCAGGAAGAAGATCTCCCTTCCTGAATCAGCTGTCTTCAGCCTCTGGCTTCGTCACTTACCAGGCCTTGAAAAAGCTACCTTACATCTTTTAGACCAGTTGGTTTCCATTCAGCTGAATTCACTGGAAGAAATGGCTCGTATGATAAAAGACTCATTACTGGTACGTGCAATATGTAGTACATTTGACTCTTGCTCTTTCATGCTTCAGAAGAGATGGTTTTCTAATATGTCAGTATATTTGAAGGAAATGGCTGCTATGTGACATATAACTTGTTAGTGCAAACCAAATACTGAGTCTTACAAACATCAACAATTTTTTAGTTTATACAATGAATTAGTAGAAGAGAAAAAAAGATTTAATCTAGTGATGAAGAATGGATAAAAAATGAGAATCTCACTGGTGGGGGTGCTGAGTGCCTGCCTTTGTCTTAAAAAATTAGAAACTTTGGTCAGGGAGGGTTTGAATCTGTTCTTTCTTCAATCTCTGTACCTTTGGAGTTCAGCAGTTTAAACAATTTGAATTCCTTATAGATTATATAATTATAGACTGTTTAGACACTTGGTTATTTTTGCAAACCTGAACAAAACTCTTAATGCAAAACATTTGCTAAACTGTAATTAAAATTTGTTTTCAAAGGCTGTGTTATGCAGAGCACCAAAAATCTTCCCTAAAAGAAAACATGGCACAGTAGTTTTTCCAGAATAATGAGCTAGTTTGAAACACTAAATGTAAATTTAATTGTTAATTACAATGTGAAATAGCATGTGTGCTATGCACTTAAATGGTATGTTTTGTAAAATGATAAAATGAAAGAATTGGCATGTGGTATCTTACTATGAGCCTATGAAACTCCTTACAGAGTATGTGTTCTAGTTAGGGCAATACTACCTTTAAATTTCCTTCCTTTTTATTTGAACATGCAAATATCTTCTTTTAGGGAAACATTATAATACTCGCAAATCTTTTAAATGCTTAGCATCAACAGCTCTTCATATGTAATCTGGGGATTTAGGTATTCCAGAAGATAAGGCAATATACAGGGCCTATTCCTAATTTTGCTGTATCACATACAGTGAGTTGTATGTATGGTACTACATGTGTATATGGTACTACACCATATACCAGCTGAGGAAAAAAGATACCTCTATCTTTTATGAAAGATCTAGGTTGCATACATAAAAAGAAGTAAAATATTTGTGTTAAGTATTGGTTTATTGTTATTTATTTTAAAAATTCATATTTAAGTTGTCTTCACATCCTGATCTCTGAAAAAAACTGTGCTAGTACACTTAGGTTGTCTTTGCTTGCCTCTGCTTCAAAGGCTTTGTGCTTTCAAAGTAAGTTACTCACAGAGTGGCAAGACCACTGCAGCAGCTTTGAATGCTGGTTTAGAGAGGACATCCTGTGGACAAGGAGTGGAATGAATGGAAGCATTAAGGAAGGGAGCAGTTGGCAGATTGATATTGCTCATTGATAGGCATTGGTAAGAGGGAAGGTGCAGAAATGGGAGATGGCATAACAACTAAAGATAACAAAATGAGAAGCTTCAGAGAGGCAGTATAGAAGAAAAACATGTGATCCAGAAATTGTGTTCTAAATGCATAATGATATTTTGTACAACATGTACATGGTACTCTAAAGATACTTGTGTGACAGTAAATCAGCCAGCACTTTGAATCAAACTGTGTAATTAATTTAGCCTGCCTAAAAGATATTTGAATATTTATTTAAGAATGTAGGTGTGAATTTTTTTGGCAGTTGGATTACAGCATTTGTAGAATGTAAGCTCTGTTTACCTTATGGATATGGTATAAGAAAGAGGAATCGTAGAACAAAACTAGATTTATACATTTCTATTTGGAGTACAAATAGGTTGAAATATATTAGTGATCTGATTATAGTACATTAGAAGAAGGAAATTTAAATAAGCTCTTTCATAATTGCACTGAGTAATTTATCTAAATAAAATATCTTGATACAGTAAGGAGACTGTACATAAACCTCAAAGAGATCTAAGGCAGACAAATAGTTGTAAACCATCATACTTTGATGATGAAAGAAACTCAATATGCAATACTCATGTATTTTAGTTCCAAGAGTAATTGTAGTGTGATGGTCCACTAACTTGTGTTTACATGGTATGCTATTGTGTTTGTGGGTTTGGGGCTAAACTGAAATTAATATTAGAAATTCTGTAAAACAAGTGAAGTGACCATCACAATGGTCATTTAGCTTCTTCAGCATTAGATGGGTGAGTGGGTGTCTTCCTTTCTGACAAAACTTTAAAGTTTGTACATGGGCATTAACAAATAAAATTCAAGTTAAATACACATACTAGTATTTTATGCTTTACCAGGAGTGGATAGGTATGTATATACACAGACTTTTAAAGCCTGTGTATGTAAAAAGAGATGAGAACAAATCGGTGTAATTTCTAGTTTGTGTTTGGTTTTGAGATGGTTTTCTAAAGAAGTTGTATTTCTTTCGATGTTATGTTGCAAGAAAAGTGCAATAGGTTGAGAGGGCTTTAAATTTGTCAGCTTCTTCTTTATAAACTGTGTGTTTTGTTGCATTTTGTTTTTCCACCTTGTCATCTTGGAATCATAGAGTAATTAAGGTTGGAAAATACTTCCAAGTTGATAGAGTCCAACCTTTAACCTAACACCATCCTGTCAACTAAACCATAGCTCTAAGTGCCACATCCTGTTGTTTCTTGAACACTTCCAGGGACAGTGATTCCATCACCTCCCTGGCCAGCCTGTTCCCATGCTTAACCACTCTTTCAATGACAATATTCTTCCTCATGTCCAACTTGAACCTCCTCTGGCACAGCTTGAGAAGCCAACCCCCACCTGGCTACAATCTCCTTTCAGTGATAAGATCTCCTCTGAGCAATCTCCAGGCTAAAGACTCCCAGCTCCCTCACCTACTCCTGACAGGACTTGTGCTCCAGACTCTTCCCCAGCTCTGCTGTGCTACTTTGGACATGCTCCAACACCTCAGGGTCTTTCTTGTCATCAGTGGCCCAGAACTGAATACAGGGTTCGAGTTGTAGCCTCACCAGTGCTGAGGACACGGGGACAATCAATTCCCTGGTCCTGCTGGGAACACTATTTCTGATATAGGCTAGTATGCCTTGGGTCTTCTTGGCCACCTGAGCACACTGCTGGCTCATTTTCAGCACCCCCAAATCCTTTTCTGCCAGGCAGTTTTTCAGTCACTCTTCCCCAAGCCTGTAGTGTTGCATGGGGTTATTGTGAACCTCATACAGAGCTGGCCTCAGCTCATTGATCCAGCCTGTCCAGCCAGGTCCTTCTGCAGAGCCTTCCTGCCCTCCAGGAGATGGACATTCCCATCCGACTTGGTGTCCTCTGCAAACTGACTGAGGATGCACTCGATGCCCTCATGCAGATTGTTGATGAAGATAATAAAAACAGGATTGGGACTGACACGGAGCCCTGGGAAACCCCACAAGTGACCAGCCAACTGGATGTAACTCCATTCACCACCTCTCTTTGGACTCAGCCATCCAGACCATTTTTAATCCAGCAAAGAGTGCACCCATCTAAGACGTGAGCAGCCAGTTTCTCCAAAAGAATTCTGTGTGAGACAGTATCAAAGGCGTTGCTGAAGTTCAGGTAGACAACATCCACAGCCTTTTCTTCATCCACCAGGGGGGTCTCCTGGTCATAAAAAGAGATCAGGTTGATCAAGCAGGACCTGTCTTTCCTAAAGTCACGCTGGCTGGGCCTGATACTCTGGTTGTGCTGCATGTGCTGTGTGATTGCACTTGAGATGATCTGTTCCATATCCCTGGCACCACGGTCAGGCCGACAGGCCTGTATTTCCCTGGATCCTCCATTCAACCATTCTTATAGACGGGTGTCACGGTGGCCAACTTCCAATTGTCTGGGATGTCTCCAGTTATCCAGGACTGATGATAAATGAGGGACAGCAGCTTGGCAGGCTCTTCCACCAGCTCCTTCAGTACCCTTGGATGAATCTCATCTGGCCCCTTAGACTTGTGAGTCTAAATATATCACTAAATATATCCTCCTGGATTGCTGTGGGTCTATTCTGCCCTCATCTCTGTCTACCAGCTCAGGGGACTGGCTGCCTTGAGGATAACTGGTCTTTCTGTTAAAGAATGAGGTAAAGAAGGCATTGGGTATCTCAGCCTTTTCCTCATCCTTGGTGACAAAGTTCCTTTCCACATCCAATGGCGATGGATATTTTCCTCAGCCCTCCTTTTGTTGTATTTATTAAAAAAAAAAATTATTATCTTTCATTGCAGTGGCCAGATTGAGTTCTAGTTGAGCTTTTACCTTTTTAATTTTCTCTCTACATGACCTAATGATATCCTTGCAAGTCGTCCTGAGTTGCTACCCCTTCTTCCAAAGGTTGTAAAATCCCTTTTTTACCATGATTTCTTGTGAAAATTCCCTGTTCAGCCCAGGCAGTTGTCCTACCCACTGGCTTCTCTTCTGGCACATAGGGACAGCCTGCTCCTTACCTTTACAATTTCCTCCTTAAACTTGTTCAGCTACTCCAGCCCCTTTGTTTTTAAGCCCTGTTACCCAAGGGACTCTCTGAAACAGTTTGCCCTCTGAAAGTCTAAGGTAGAGGATTTGTTGATCCCCTTCCTTACTTCACCAGGAATTGAAAACTATCATGTTGTGGTAACTGTGCCCAGGACAGCCTCTGACCACCACATCTCCCACTAGTCCTTCTCTGTTTGTAATCAACAGGTCTAGTAGGGCACTGCCCTTAGTATGTTCACTTACCAGCTCTGTCATGAAGTTATCTTCCACACACTCCATGAAGCCTCTAAACCCTTTTGTCTGCTGGGCTGAGTTTCCAGCAGACATCTGGCAAGTTAAAGTCTCCCACAAGAAAAAGGGCTAGCAATCGTGAGGCATCAGCCAGCCACGCTTAGAAAACTTCTTTGGCCTCTTGATCCTGGCTCCCACCAGGATGTGTCTGCCTTGTTAGCCTTCCCCCTGATTCTCACACACAGGAACTTGTCCTAATCATCGCTGTCCTTGAGCTCTACATAGTTGGAACATTCCCTAATGTAGAGCCACCCCACTGCCTCTCCTTCCTCGCCTGTCCCTTCTGAAGAGCTTATAGCCATCCATTGCACCACGTTTCTGTGGTGGCCAATACGTCATAGCTTTCCTGCTGCACCATGGCTTCTAGCTCCTCCTGTTACCCACACTGCATGCTTTGGTGCAGGTGCACTTCAGCTGGGCTGCCAGTTTCACTCCCAACACTGGCATGTCACCCCATGGCTCATCTCTAGTGAGCTTGGTCTTACCTTCTTCCCCCTTCCAGGGATAGGAAAAAAACCTTTCCAAGTCCAGCCCTGCATCAAAATTACATTGCGCTCTGCAGGTAAAGTGCTAGCTATGAGGTCTCACTGGCTGTTATTTGTTGTATTTGCAATAGAGAGCAAATACAATTTTAGTGAGTGATGTGGTGACTTGTTTTACCTGACAGAATACCAGGCTGGCTGGAGACTACTCTTGTTCCCATGCCCTTGCTCTGCCTTCTTGCTGTGCCTTATTAAGTTGTGAGTTTAGTTGGATCCTCACTCACCTTGCATTAGGAGCTGTGCCAATGAAACAGGCATTAATGAAGAGTAAAGGAGGAAGGATAGAGAGAGAAAATGTGAAACCTTTTTTCTACCTGTAATATGTTCAGCTAAACTACAATTAGTTCCCACTGTATTGCCCATCTTCAAAATCTGTGTTATTATGGTAAACTATTTTAAATAAAGCACAATATGCATAATGTTGATGGATTCAGGAGCTTTTGAAACTTCTGTAAAAATATATTTATGCTTTCAAAAGAAGTGTTTTCTTCAAAGTAAAAACCTATTTGACATTTTTAATAAGAATAACAGCAAGTAATATTTCCTGGTTTTTAGCTTGAAAAGATAAAATTCAGAAATGCAAATATACAATTCGAAAATACAGACAATATTTGAAATACAGCAGCATAGTAGTTTCTTAAAGCTAGATGTTCTTATCTTGTAGAAGCGTTGTGTCCAATTAAATGCATGCAAGTCTGTAAATCAGGTGTTACCACCTCAAATTTATTGCTATGTAACCTTGGGCACAGTTTATTTCCCCATGTTTGCTCTTACTTTTGATTTTCACAGAGCATTCTATGATATGAAAAAGAAAATGCACATTATTAGGCTGTTCCTCTTTGCACCATTTACTTGCTTACTGTAAATAGAAATATATTTTTTGTATTTCTTTATTCAGTTTTGTCTTTGTGTTATAAATTAGTTTTTTTAGGATTCTGCTTTCTAGTAATACAGGTACCAAAATAGTATAGCTCTATAAAACTTGTGTCTGTATTGCTTTATGCTAAAATTATATGTTTTTTATTTTACTTATTTGAAAAATCCTGATGTTTTTGTGGGGGGCACACAATCTTAAAATACATAATCATAATATCACACAGTCAGATCCAATTCTCCGTGTTTGAATCTTTTTGGTTTAGTGTATATTGTGCTGTATGTATTGTGTGTGTTTTAACAGTGATGGAAAAAGTTCCTGGTAGACATTTTTTTCATTTTCTGTGAAAAGCACTGAATAGTTGCAGACAAAATTATTGAAATGTAAAATGTCTTTTTATTTTGAAAATATAAAGAGATAATATCAACAAGGGGTGCCTATGGAAGTACCTCCTGAAGTTGATAATCCCTCCCAGATTTCAGAATTGCTGCTGGCAGTGGCAAAATTGTGCTGCCTGCTCTTGTCCTGCTACACAACAAGCACATCTTCAAATTGGCTGACAGGTTTTGCACTGTAATAGCATTCTTGCCTTGAGTGCTTGCAAATTAATTCCATGCAGTCTATTGATCAAAATCTTGTGGAATTAGGTAACAGTGGAGTTTGGGGTTGGTTTTGTTTTGGTTTTTTTCCCCCCTTTTGGATATCAGTGATGAAATTCTTACTGGTTTCTGTAGTGGAGGTTAAATCCTAGGGGCTATAAACTGTGATATTTTGTAGTAAGTAATTCTAGTTTGCTGCTGGAAAGATTGGAGAGTTTTTCATTGTTGCATGCAGCACATTCTGGTCTTGTTTGAAAGAACTGTGATTTGATCTTGATATGTGAGGCAATGTCTAATGGACCCTTTCTAGTTTGTATTCAACCTGTTTTAAGCAACAGTCGGCTGGTACATCATCATAGAATGTGTGTGTAAATGTAGGTAGAGTGTCTGAAAAGACTGTGGAAAAATGACTGAATTCAACTACTTAGCCACAGGATTGAAAAACGTACTCTCACTTTCTAGTAATTTCCCCGGAAGGGAATGTTTGGGTGCAGAATGATTGGGTTTGAAAGGCAGCTCTGGAGGTCTTCTAGTCCAGGTTTCCCAGCCGGG
This sequence comes from Poliocrania exsul, assembly GCA_035041345.1. Classification (NCBI taxonomy): domain Eukaryota; kingdom Metazoa; phylum Chordata; class Aves; order Passeriformes; family Thamnophilidae; genus Poliocrania; species Poliocrania exsul. The sequence continues at coordinate 33,267,627 of JAWWLZ010000094.1, forward strand.
TCTCTCCCTCCCTTCTCCAGCAGTGGGAGTTGGAGACCACGCTGGGCACAGGCTGCGCTCTGCCGGCTGTGCGCGCTCCGCAGCACCGGGGGGCGCACACAGCGGCACCGCCACAGCCACCGCGCAAGGAACAGCGGGCAAAACACGACAGGCAGGTGCCGCCTGCTATTGCCAGTGTGGGAAACAACTGTGGGAAACAAGGAGCTTTTCTAGACAATTTGTAGTAAGGGTTGTTTCTTTGTTTTCTAATATTATCATGTGGGGATCATCTTGAGCAAAGTTCTCGTTCTGTGTGCAATTCAAAGGATATCCAATTATTATTATTACATATTATGTATTACTCTTTTACATATTATATATTATTATTTCACATATTATATAGTAATATTCTACTTGGTACTCTTTAGCTTTAAACAAATGCATACAAGTTTTCTTTCAGTAGTGCATTATGCACTTTAAGTGGTTGTAGTAAGTGCCATTTTATAAATGCTATGCCTCCTGAAGTTTATAGAATGCATTTTATTAAACATACTTTACTCTAGACTGTTCAAGAGTCTCATCAAATCTTACGGTGCTAACTTCAGAAACACAAAGCGTGGGGGTTTTTTCACTTGGACTTTAGCTTAGTACTTTGGGGAATGTGTAAGTAGTTTTTATTCTAGATGCTCTATAAAAGCCTAAGAATATGGAATTAGAATGTAGTGTGTTTACTAGTGCACGTTTAATATACCAACTTTCTGAAAACAGTCTTTTGTGTGGTATTATGGTAAAAATCTTCACTAGTTCAAAAAAAAAAACATTTGATGCCCTAAG
>JAWWLZ010000094.1:33268539-33285478 GCA_035041345.1 Poliocrania exsul
AACATTTGATGCACTAATCTATTTAGCTTGTACTAGCAACTCTGAAATTCGCAGAAGACAATACTGTGAAAAAATGAAATGTCTTGGACAAACATGCATGCAATACTGCTAAAGATGAAGGCGATAAAATCAATTTAATTCCTGGAATTTAATTTTGAAGATGTAGCAAAAGTCTCAAAGCACATCCAAAAGGGATTGCCTGCAAAGAGGAGAGAAGCTTTTTGAAAATCTGCTCACTTTGTCTTGCCTCTAGCAATTGCATGCAACAACTTGTTCTTTTGTCCCACCTTCAGTATATGTAGTGATTGTTGTCATAAACAGTTTGGGATCCCAGGTGTTTGCATTTATCAGCTGTTGAGCCTGCTTGGTCTTGCTGCATAGAATCCTGAGAATGCTAATCCTGAGAAATTCTGAGAACTTAGTAGGAGCTGATCTGAGAGTTACAGTTTAATATTGGCAATGAAATAGCATCTATGAGTTAAGCCATAAATTATACAGTGGCAGTTGTGTGAGTTGTTTCTTAATAATATCTAATATTCTTTCATTTGTTTATCAACAGCCACAAGCAGCGATCCATCCTGCCATTTTCAGAACTGTAAATGAAATTTTCAAGTAAGTTTTGAAATTATAGTGGGAAGAGTTTCAAATGATCCATTTAAACATTGAGGTTTTCTTCATGGGAAGAAGCATTATTATAATCTGCCATGTATTATAATTTCAGGATGTTTTTTTCTTTACCTATATGCTTTAGAGTTCCCTTTTGTGTAGTACACTGCAAATAATGAAAAATGTTGAAAATCTTGTGAACTTTACATAAAGTTAACTACATTGATAAAGTTGATTACTTTATAGTTGACTACACTGTATTTTAGATTTTAAAATTTATCATTTATTTTATACTTCAGTAGAGATTTGTGGTTGAAATATGATTTTGAGTGAAAATCATAAATGCTGAAAGGGCTTCACCCATGCTAGCATGAAGGTGAAATGTAGCAAAAACATTTGCACTTACCAGTGTAGCCTCTTTTACTTTGTATTAATGGTCTTTGTGATTTATATTAGATATGCTCTTAATGGCATTAAACTATTGATGTCCCTATGAAAAATGAATTTGGTTTTGAACGCATTAAAATTATTTTGAAGCAATGTATATTAGTTACCACATGGGGGCTTCCAATCCTCTATACTCGGTTTTTAGTGGCTCTTTGTCTTTGCTTCCCTTGAGCTAATAGTTACTATTTTTAAGTAGGTCTACTGCCTATATTACAGTTTTGATACAACAATAATGTATTTAATGACTGTTCACCAAGTGTTTTCCTTCTTAAGAAAACAGGGCTCCCAGGTACATGTGTTTGGGGGGGTGTGTGTGTCTGTGTGCATGTTTAGGTTTGTGCAGGCACTAACAGAGGAGTCTTTGTTGTAGAAACTGTAGACCCCTGTATTCTGAGAGAGGACACACTTGGCAGCGATTGCTCCACAGCCCTTTCTGTTGCTGTGGTCCCATGTCTGCACACAGTTAGTGTTTTTGAAGAGCTGAAACCAATTACTTTCCCAAAGCAAGACACTCTTAAAAACTGATGGCACTTCAACAGACCTGTACTGATGTCTTGTGCTGGAGGCTGTATATTGTGGTATATTGTGATGCTATAAAGAGACAAAATTTATTAAAGCTTCTTGGCTTGTTTAGGGTCATGGTATATAAAATATTTTCTAAAAATAGCTTGAGACTTCATCACAATTTTGCATCCTTTCCCTTTGGTAGTCACTAGAAATGGATAAGGTGGTGTTTCTTTGCTGTTTCTTAGCTAAGGCAGGGTGTTGCCCAACACAGTATTTTCTAATAAAACTTTGCGCTTTTATTAACATTTCAAATTGTCTTAAAAAATCATCATGTTTTTCTCTTGCTCAGGCTACATTTCTGCTCCCTTATTTGCTTTGAATTGTTTTTACATAGTGTTTTTCCTCTACATTGTTGGTATTGAAATATTAATATATTTTAAAAATAGTGTGTTTCAGGTCCTCTTGGTATTTACATGAAGCTGTATATGTTACCTGGCTTTGCAGAACAATTGGTTTATGCAGTTTTGTATTTATTTTTGTTCTATTTCTCTGACATCCTCCCAACTATTATCAAGTGGTGTGCAGATGTTAAGATACTGTTTCAGATTTAGTCACGTGAGCTTTTAGAGAACAGCTGATAAAGAATTTGTACTTCCTTGCTTGGAAACTGTTGCATTTCTATAGCTGGCACAAAACTTTTATTTTTGGGTTAATTTTCTGTTAGAAGTATAGATCTAAGCATTGTGACTCTTTCTGGAATAACTTCTCTTGCTATTTGCATACACTTATGGAGGTTAGTTGTGCTAAATTTTCTTATCACAGGGATATTAACTTCTGCTTCTAATTTCCCAGTCTTTTCTTGCTATGTGTGACTATACAGAAATCCATATGACTGTCTTGAGTTTCTGTGTACTATTTCTTCTTTTTATATCAGTGATTATATTTGCCTGTAGTTGTGTAAAATCTATCTATTACAGTAATTTGTTAGTTCTTCATATCTTTTAGATCATTGTGGAAGAAATGAAACAATTCTCTAATAAATGTATCTTGCTGGCAACTTACTTTGAACATTTTTTTTCTCCTTACCATTATATGTCTTTAAAATAATAGAATGAAAATTGCTGTCCATGTGGGTTTTTTTCTGCTCAATTGGCTCAAAGTTATTATGCAGTATGGAAGCCAGTTGAAGCATTTACCTTCCTAAAACTCTAGAGTGGGATGGAGTCCTATGGGATGCAGTCCTATGGGATGCAGTCACATGAAACACTAAAATATGCTTAACCCCATCATAGGAATAGTTGCTCTGAATGAAATAAAACTGTTCAGATGCCAAATTTGAGTAATAAAATTGTGGTTGTCTTTTTAATTTCGTACATTTTCCCCCTTTGGTAAGGTAAATTATGTGTGTCCGCATGTATATTGTAGATGTTTACTTAATCTAGTTTACTTGTAGGAGTTGCAAATATTTTTTTGTGTCTTTGTTTGTTTTTAATTAAAAAAAATCTAAAAAGCCTACAAAGTTAGTATTGCTGTTAGTGTCCACACTGGCCTAATGAGCTCAGACACAGCTTGAATCCACAGCACACAAAGAATATACTTTTTTCTTAATCTCAATTAACAGTATGAAGGGCAGATTCATTATTTGATCTGTCATATTCTAACTTTTTCAATGCTTAGGAGTGCACTGCTGGAAACTGATGGAAATTCAGAAGTTATGACCGTAATACAGGTGTTTACACAGCTCTTTCTTCAGGCTCATCTGAGTGAAAACAAGCAGGTTAGTCAAGAGCTCTTCTTTAACATTTCTTTTCAGTGAGGAGACACAAAATTTCATAGGAAAAAACCCAATCCTACTCTTAAGATTGAATATAATGAGCTAAATAATAGCATCTCTCTGCAGATTCATAAATATGCAAAAGTTAAGTTCCAACATTTTCTCCTGTGTATAAAATTATAGTGTGAAATGAATATGTAAGAGCAATTTACCCAACTTTACCCTGGAGTACTCCTGCAACCTAAAGTGATTTTCACCTTCTCAGTTCCCCTAGTGCTACACTTTCTGCCTGTAGAGTGAACATGATCATAAACACCCATCTTTGATAAAAAGGATGAAAAATATTAGATGCATTTTTCTTTTGCAGTAGCAAAGTCTCTGATAATAAATGAAGCAGAAAGAAAAATGGCATCCCCAGTCCCCTAAATAATTATAAGTAAGATACTGAATAGTCATATTAGTCTGTTCAGAAGGTAGAAGCCACAGAATACATACTGGTTTCATTTCTAGTCTTCAACAATGGCCTCTCAGAAATTTCCTTTGGTCTAAATCTTCAAATTTCTCAGCTTAGTATCTCTTCTTCCGCACAGATTTTTATACAGGTCTTACTAGACTGAGTTAAGTAGAATTAGTTTTGTATGAGTTCATTTAAACAAGAGTAAAAGAAGTTTCTTATTTTTAAATTTCAAAGAACAGATATAAAAAAATCTTTCTTGTTTATAGGCTGCAAACTTGATTTCAGGTTCTAAAATCACAGTGTCATTTCACATCCTGACAATTTCATTTGGTTTTTGAACTCCATATTATGCAAGTTTGGAACGTACTCTGTCATTTAATAACTTTCACTTGAGAACTAAGAAAATTTCCAATTCCTTTGACTTTCGCATCTTTTGCGGGAGATGGTAGTTAAGAAAATGTTGAGACTTCTTGGAACTTGTGATGTACTCGTGTTTAATTAGCAGTGTGATTGCATCTGTCTTCTAGCTTCAGGCATCTGTCTTGCTTAATACATAGGGGCCGTGCATGTTAATCTTATGCCACCCTGCCTGCAAGGCAACAGCACATTGTGTAGCCACAGGTGGGGATCACTGGGTGAGAGCAAGGTAAAGATTCTACACCCATCGGACACCCAAGAGCTAATCCTGTTGTGCAAGTGATGCATTTTCTTCATGGTGAAAGCCCTTTGCCTGCTGACATTGCACCACAGTCTGTTGCCCATTTCTGAAGTGGTTTTATATATTGAGTTTCCTCTGTTTATCTTGTATAGGGTTTAATTCATGGAGTTTTAATTAAGGTATTATCTTCACTATTAGAATTTAAAATCCCTTGTTTCACAATTTATGTATCATCTGTCATGTTAACTAACAGCTGGTGTGCAAAAAGGCAGGTCCAGATTGCTTCCTAAACTTCAAGTCAGGCAGAGCTCTTTTGTTTTTTGTGACACTATCATTACATATATTCATAAGGCACCCATTTTTGTGCGTGTCTGATTGCCCATGACAGGATATAATATGCTCCATTAGCATTTAGCAGAATGGCAAAAACATTAAAAGACAAAAATGAAGAGGATTCTGCCTGGTCATCAGGCACTTATAGTACAGTTAACTGACAAAAGGCTAGGCAAACCGATGTGTCCATAAAATTTGCAAAAGAACTGGCAGTTCACAGGTTTGCAGGGTAGGAGAGGAGTGCTCCTCTATTGCAGGGTGGCAGTTGTCACAAGTAACTGTCTTTTATATTAACTTTGTAGACCATTTAGAGAGAAGGTCTGTCAAAACAAAACTTAAGATTGTGAAAAAATGTGCTACTGGGTTTAGGAATAGTCTTGTATTCTCCATGTTTTTGGAGACTGGAACATGGGCTTTAAACCTGCTTGGGAAAAAGTATAATTTCTGTAGTCATGGATGCAGAAATTTAAGAAGGGATGTACTGAGATCACTGTTAGGATATGTTTTGTGCTAGCAGGTTTTCTTCAAGTTTGTGGTGGTAGTGAAAGCTGACCAGACGATATTTGGGTCATGTTGCTTGTAAATTTATGAAGTCAAAGTTCATGTTTTTATTTGATGGAAATGATAATTTCCTCATTAATTATTTTCCCTTGATAATTTCAGAATTATCATTGGTTTTCACATGGGGAATTTGGTTTTAAATATCTGGATAAATATTTTAAACTGATGTTCCACATTTATGTCTCCATTATGGCAATTGTTATAACCAGCCAATCCAACCTTGTTCTCTCACTGTACCTTTCTGTGACGGGTTACGTAAGGAAAGAACTGCCTAAAGTACTGTGTTTATACAACAGCCTTTTTTTGCTTTGCCTAGGCAGTATGCTGAAAATTGATTTTCACTTACTTAATATTGTTTTCATATGTAGTGCATGGTGTGAGGTGTCTCACCTACTTCCTGTGTCAAGGGGCTGCTTTTTCATAGGGATTTTTGGTGCAAGCTAAGGGTCTACATGCATACTGTAGCATAGGGATTATTATTTTTTTAATTAAACTAATCCCTCTTACTGTAGAGTCTTACCATACCAATGATACACAGAGTGCGAGAATAGTGTATATAATTGTGTGCTGTAATTTCAATGAACGGTTGTTGACAAAATAAAAAAAATAAAGAGAATGTGTCAGTATGCTTGTTTATAAGATATATGTATGTATATCCCAAAAGAAATTAGTTCCTCATTGGATTTAGAAATATAACATTTTATAGAGTTTATATTCCTAGTCTGTGTTTCAAGAGATGATCTATTAGCTAAATGCCATCTTAATCCTAAAGAAAGGAGACAGAAGATAAATGGTATGGAGACTCAAAGACTAAAATGGCAGAACCACAACTGTTTGAGGTTGAAAGGGACCTCTGGAGGTCATCTTGTCCAACTCCCCAGCATGAAAGCAGGGCTACTTAGAACCAGTTGCCCAGGACCATGTCCAGATGGAATTCCATAACTCTTCTGGGCAACCTGTGGTAGTGGTCGGTCACCTCACAGCAAAAAGAAAGTAAAAAAATAAACTATGAAAGTGTTTTCTGATATACAAAAGGAACCTCCTGTGTTTGTTTGTGCCTGTTGCCTCTGATCCTTCCACTGAGCACCACTGTAAAGAGCCTGCCCTGTCTTCTTTGAACCTCCCTTCACGTGTTTATTTACATAGATAAGATCCCTTGAGCCTTCTCTTCTCCAGGCTCTCTCAGCCATTCCTCATAGGAGAAATCTCCAGTCCTTTAATCATCCTTGTGGCTTTCTGTTGAACTGGACATTAACTGGAGATACTGTTTCAGGTTAGGCTGCTGGAGCGCCTGCTCCCCTGTGCTGGGAGGAGGAGAAGGATCACCTCCCTTGATCACTGGCAATCTTTTGCCCAATACAGCTCAAGATACTGTACATTGCTTTTGCACAGGGTTCATTCTGCTGACTCATGTTCAGCTTGGTGTCCACTGGAACCCCGGGCCCTTCTCTGCAGAGCTGCTCTTCAGCTGGTTGGCTGCCAGCATGTGCTGGTGCCTGGAGGAATTCCTCCCCAAGTGCAGGTCTTTACACTTTCTCCTTGCTGAACTTTTATTAGGCTTCTGTCAGCCCATTTCTTCAGCGTGTCAAGGTCCCTCTGGATGGCAGCACAGCGCTGTCACATACCAGCTACTCATCCCAGTTTTGTGTCATCACCAAACTTGCTGAGGGAACTCTCTGCCCCTTCATCCAGATCATTAATGAAGATTTTAAATAGGACTGGACCCAGTACTGAACCCTGCTGTACTCTGGTAGTTACTGATTTCCAACTAGCTTTTGTGCCAGTGATCACCACTCTCTGGGCCAGGCCATTCAGCTGGTTTTCAGTCTAGCTGAAAAGGAGTTCATGTTGCACTTGAAAATACATGCTGTATGTTAGATGTGCCTGTAGTAGATGTTTGCAGAACAAAAAGATTAAAGGTTTGCTGCTGCTGGTCTCAGTTACACAAGCAGCGTTCACAGCGTACAAATTGCACGTACTCAGATAAATAAAGGGCAAGTCTGTTATCTGTGACGGCTCTCAGATCCTAAGGATTTTAGGTTTCCATAATAGATGGCAATAATCTACACCATGCCCTCAGATTCTATAAATGTTATTAGTTCTTAGCTTAATATGATCCATGAATCTGTTTACACTGGAAATGAAATTAAACTAATTAGTGTCTCTTAACCTCTACATATTAAGAGCGAAGACATAAATGACTACAGGGAAAAAGCCCGAGACTACTAAGATGTCATTTTTTTAATGCTCTGAATCTTTTTTGGTACATATAATTTTAAAATCCATAAATAATTACTTTTCATAAGCAAGCATTTCCTAAATATCCCCTTTCTTTATGCAAAATCCTAAAATGAAGTATAATTTTCTGTTCTCTTGCTCCAGTCTGTATTTTTAATTACTACCTTAGATGAGATAGTTCAGCATAGGTTTGTTTTGAAAGCTGACCAGAAACCTGTTAAAATAATGATTTTGTATCTTAGCATAAATTTCCACTGAAGGCCTACTTCCCTTACCATCACCAGCCTCTTGTAAGAAGTTTACTCAGACGTCCTTCCGGTAAGTTTCTTCATGAACTATTTCCAGCATTACCAATCTGCATGGTCTGTGTATGTCTTAAAATAACTTTAAAAGGGATGGATACAAATTTTTGCCATTTCCTAAATAGGGTGTGTTTGACTTAGCAATTTTAACAATATTCTTTTATTGCATTTTTCTGCAGGAAAATTAGTTCTTATGTAACAATACCACAGATGTAACCTTAAAGAAAACTAAACCAGAAGTGAATAACAAAGAAAGAGTGCATGATTGTGTAGCAATGAAGCCATGTTACTGAGATTGTAAAAACACTACATCTTCTTTATAATATCAGTAATGGTCATAATCAAATTTTTTGTATGTCTATTCTAAGAAAAAGGCTTTCTGTTTGTCTCTGACACTTGAGTTCTTCCAGTACTTTAGACTGCAAACCTAATTTTTTTTTCAAGTTTTCCATTCATATAAAGCAAGAAACCACTGTTTGTTTTTATGAACAGTAATTTAAGCTCAGTGCAAGAGTCTCGAAGAATGTTACTCCACTGATTATATATTAACATTGATGTAGCAATTCCTCAAAGGAACATCAGCCTCACTTGAATATTCCTAGCTGTAATTCCTCACATGGCTTGGACAATGAATTGTTCTATGAAACACAGTAATAGGTATTGTTGGAAATGGGAAATACAGAAATGAAATTTTAAATGCTTTGTAATATCTAAATCAAGTTGCAGAAATTTTAAATCTAGCTTAATGTGGTTAGTTTCACTGTTATGTTCTAGTTAGACAGGCTAGTATTTTAAAAATTTTATTTTCATCCTTCATCCTCAGAACTCCCAATTACATCCTGGTCTCAACACGTGAAATCCATTTCAAATATGCTCAAATCATTAGTAGAAGATACAAATATTAGGTAAGCAGTGTAATATTTTCTAACTTATTGTTCTTTGCATGTTACTTTGGAAAACGTCCTGTCATTTGAAGTCTTTAGTGGCTACCTTTCATCATTTTCTTATTATTCTCTAAAGAGAGCTTTGTTTTAAAGAACAGGAATCAGATTACTTACTGAACTTGAACTTTGTAGCATATACACCTGACCAATATGCCTCTGATTAAATAAAATCTTATCACTCCTTTCAACAGCTAGGTGTATAATGGGAATGCTTACTTGCCTATTCTTGCCTATTCTTATGAAGAAGCTGGGATTGGCTTTCTGCAGGCTTGTGCAAACATCCAAACTTCTTGACTATTTTCATAAATACATGACTGCCAGACTGCAGTGTCATTGCCATCATGAATGATGTTTTTTGTTATATGAATTCTGCTTTGGTAGGACATGATTTAGGACTGTATGAAAAGAAGGAAAAAATCATACATCTGTATCTGCTACTGTCCTGTAATTTTTTCTAACCAGTAGTGTGATGGGATGTGACTCAGATAGAGGCTGGATATGAGTCTGCTTAGATCTGCTCTGAGAGTGAGCTGTCCAAAGAATGTTAAGCAGCTTTTAAATTCAAAGAAACCAAATTAATTTTGATTTTAAATTTGAAATATTTCAGAAGAAACATAGAACACCTAGGCCAAGCTGACTTGAAAAACAAAATACCCGACTGTGCCCCTATGTTCTAGAAGAAAGACATGTGCAACCATGTCTTTTCATGAGTTTCAGTTAACTCATGGAGGCTTTTTTCTTTGTTGCTGAGTAGCAGAAAAAAAGCTTTTTTGTTGTTCTCTCTGAGCCAGGCTATCTGCTTGTAGCTTCTCACTTTCTGAGTTGCAGTTTGGTGCTATGGTCTTCCCTGCTCATCCCTGAAGTGCAGCAAACCTTTCTGTCCTTGGAATGGGACCAGTAGCTGGCCCTGGCTTCTTAAAGCAACACATAATTGAACAAACAAATAAAACAAATATCATCACATCGTAATGTGTTACAATAATATAAGCATCTCGGTTCCCTTTTGTTGCTCAATCCTTTCTTAATTTATATTGCCTTTTCCCCCATTTGCTTTGATAGTTCACTAGTTTGAATAGTATTGTACTTGCCAGAATTTACGCTGACTTCCTTTAGAACTCCTGCAATAATGTTTTCTATCAAACCCCTCTGAGTTACAACGAAAATGGATCTAACACATTTTTAAATACTAATATCCATGAGGAAACTATATTCAATTTTCTTTTATTGCTTTATTCCTGATTCTACATGCTTTCTACTTAATAAGATTTGCAGAGGAGAAAAAGATACTTTTGCACAGCGTGTCCTCTTGCTTCTTATATCCAGTGCTCTCTTTTTATACAGATTGGGCTTCAGTGTTTTTATTTTATACCAAATGTGAATCTTACAGCAAAGTGCTTTCTATGTCCTTATAATCAACAGATTGCTTGTGATGTGATTTATTAGTATATGTATTCATCTTAGTGAACAGTAAATGTTACGTGACATTTTAAGCAAAGGGCCACTTTTGGCAATGACAGTGGGACATAGGTGCCACTACAGAGCAGGCAGAAACAGCAATGGGGGCAGAAGTGTGGGGTACATGACTCCAAAATAGGCACTGTAATGGTAGAGGAAAGTCTTATGATAAAGCTATGACCATGTCACATTCCCCAGATGATGTGATGAGGACAACTTCATCAACTCCTGAAATTTCTAAGATCTCTTAGAGTTTCCTGGGAAAGGTGACACAGCAGTTTTGGAGTCCTCAGGAATAACACATAAGAAAAACTTCTAATTTTTTCAAGTTTTGCAGAATTTATGAGGAATAGTTGTTCCTGATTCTTCATCTCCTAGTTGTCCTGCTTTTGTTCCACATTCAGTTCATTTGTTTCAGAGACACCTACCACTAGTTCGCATCTCCCCATTACTTCTCTGTCTTTCAGTCTTCTCTAATTTTAGAGGAGTCCATATGAGAAACTGTAGAGATGAGAGTTAATCCATTCTCACCTTTCTTACAGCGATAACCCTGTTGTAAACACCTTCAAAATTTTCATTGAAGAGGACATGAGTTTTAAGAGTCAGTAGCTGAATATATGTTAAAACTTTTATATTTAGTCCATCTAAAGGTAGTTCCTCATGAATTCCCAAAAAAGATGTGCTTCATAAATTACCAAAACCCAGAAAATAACCCTGAAAAGCAACAGAGAGAAAGTGGAAGGCAACAGTATGCTAGAATGCAATACCTGAGATATGATTTAAAGTTTTGAAAATCCTTCAACTGAGAGTTTAATTTTATTATCTATATTTTCCTACACAGTATTTTGTCACAGTTTATTAGAAACTGATGTTGTGGATAGTCTGTTCTATTGCCAAAGTTAATCTGTAGTAGCACTGCATGTGTCTCACTTGATTGTGACTTCAGAAAATAGAGTAAGCAGCACAAAGCAGGTAAGGCATTGTCTGTGAAGAGTAGTTTAAAGATTTGTTTAAAGTTAACTGGCAGCACCCTTTGCAGTTAACTTAAGACAATTAAAAACATCAAATAATGAGAAATACTTAATATTCTCTTCTTATTTTTCCAGTTCTCTCACTGACCTTTTTGAAATCTGGTTTTTGGTTGCTTGTTTTGGAGAATGGGTGGATATTGCAGCAGAACAATTACTGAAGGCTGCTGTAGAACCAGATGATTTGCTGTGGCTGCTGGCATTTTATTACTGCCCTCAGAATGAAAATCAACAAAGGACTCAAGCAATGGTGGGTAATGCAGCGATAGTAAGTGGCAATAAGCAGTCACAGTCTGATTATATCTTATTGCTATAAAACAAGTGCACACCAGAAAAATGACTTTACAAGGTCTCCAGGGAATTGTGTTGCAGTGGAGAACTTGAAAGATAATTTTTTTGAATTTTCTTGTGATATTTGGAAAACATGATTCCTCTTTTTAAAGTACGTTATATAGATTAGCACCTTCTTGGGTTTTCCTGGAAACCTTGGATGAATTGGATGCTTTTAATAACAAGTAAAACTGCCTAGTGATGGTATTTTTTAAATCAGTGTGGCAGATTCCTGCATTCCTGTGTTATGATATCTTCTGAGAAGGAAACACAAGAAATTACAGCAGCTGAAGCAGAAAAGATACTTATCAGACACAGCCTTGAATCTTCATCCTGCCTATCTATTCTTTTTCATACATATATTTGCTCAACTTTGGCATGTGTAATAATGTAATAAGTATGTAACACTCCCATATGCTAGGTTGCTAAGAGAAGGAACAGTGTTCTAATTTCATGCACTGTACTGCACTGTGCTGTGTGTCTGTGTGTGCATGGAAATACATGAAAGCCTTTAATTTAAACCTATTATGCAAGTTTGAACTAGCCCAAGCAACCTAATCAACAAAGCCCAGATTCAAAATTTGCCTGTAACTTCTCTAGTTTTCCTTAATTTGAAAATGGATTCTGTTTGATTTAAAAATGCAGCTCAGTACACCACACTAGTAAAACATGAGGCTTTAATTTTACATCTAATGGTTCTTTCCTTCCCCTCTAACCAACCAGATGGCAAGATCACATCCCAGTTACTTGTAAATTTTTTTCTTTAATTTCTTATAGTCTACGAGTTGGTCTGGGATGTTGGCTGAACAGTTGAGTAAGGTTAGAGCTATGGTGAGGTAAGGAAATCAGGTTTGGTTTTAGAGTGCAGTTTTGGGAAATAAGGCAATATGTAAGCAATGAATATGAGTGGATGAAACTGGAGCACTACAGGTGCACATCAGTGTATGGAATATTGTTCTAATCTAACTTCAGCACTAAAGAACAAAATCACTTTTTCCTCTATGTGCAATCATTTCCTTATTCTACCAGTTTGTTATTCTGTCATAACATCTGACAAACTTTAGTGAGAAAGGAGTTTTTCTATTGACAAAGCATGCAGTTACTCATCTTTTCCCAGAGGTCTGATATCATTCTTTTCTTAGGTACTTGAACTAAGACTTTTTGTTGTTGTTGTTGCACAGGTCAGGATACTTCAGTAGCATTCCCACAGTTCATGCAAAGCTTCTGCCTTTAGTTAGGTGTTTACTTTTAATTTATCCTTTGGCAGGTTAGGTCACAGCTCTTTCAAATGAAGTGGTTTCCACCTCAACCCCTGCACCTCTCACTAGTTAAGGATTAAGATGGCATGGGAACTTCTGGCAGATGTCAGTCTGGAGTACTCTTCATTCAGTATATTTTTATGTGGAAATGTGTGCTCTTGTGACTTAAGATTTTGTCTTCCTGCTCCTTATGTTAGGCAACACCTTCATGTCAGCAAGAGTGGAGTACATAAGGTTTAAACTGTTTAAAGAACAAAAAGGCTACTTTTGCTGTTCATTAGACTTCATGTGCAGGACTAAATAGTCTGCTCCTCAATTCATTTGTTGGACTCTTTTCCTACCTTTAGACTCTGAAAGATTGAAGGAGCAATACTTGGAGGCTGGCACTAAGAATGACACTCCTAGGGTATATGAGCTCTTGGAGCAGAGCCAGCTACTGTCTATCTGCAGTCCCTGGCACATAGGAAACACAGAGGGATAAAGAATCTTGAATTCCAGTTAACTTTCTGTAGATTCTGGTATTATTTGTGCCTCACATTTAATTGTGGACTTAATTCAAGAATAGGAGCTTTTTCTGACTATTTTATGTGAAATTGTTTTAGCAGTAGGTCAATGTCTGAAATAAATTGTCTCAATGAATATGGTTAAGAAACAGGTATCCTTTTCCTTTGGCATAGGGGTGTATTTTTCCATTGCTCCAGCAGTCACTATTTGTGTTTTGTCAACAGCTTGGTTCATTTTTAATTTAGTGAACAGAATTATTGTTAGAATTCATTGCAGTAGTTGCTTATAATTTTTTCCACTGTGTAGATGCCAAAATCTTCTGTTTTCTACTCTTAGTAAAAACTGGGTTTTATTGGATGACTCACAGCATAAAAACATTAAGTGGCAAACAACACAGGAAGAAAGAAGAAACTTCATTCTTACCAGAACATGTTATCATCTGAGGTCAAGTTGCATGGGGATTTAATTGACTTAAGCAGCAATACTGAAATGAGCCCTTGAGGAGACTCTGTTCTTTTTTGCACCATGCAAAAATCTGAGCATGTTCTGCCAAGGGATTTTCTCTATTTCCTTACATTATTAAGAAAGGTAAAATCTTGGCTTGATGCCCTGTCTGCTTCATTTGTAAGACCAAAGAAAACAAAAAATCCATCCTGTCCATCTCTGCGTATTAATCAGTATAAAAGAAATATGTAGAGTCATTCCTTCCCTATTTTCCCTGCTAAATTCAAATTCTTTTTATGTTTGGGTACTTTCTGCCAAGGATTCAATTTTCTTTTAGTGAATAAATCCAAAAGAAAAATGCCATAGATTTGACCTTTATTCTCTGATCCTGCATCCTTTGAAATTATTTCCTGCAGGTAGAAGTTCAAGCAATCTACAGTCACCTAATGATGCTTTTCAGCTATACAGATCTTTCTCTCAAAGATCTGGAGTCAGCTGTACACAGGATAATGGGAATAGAGCAATGTTGTAACCAGTACCTTATAATACATCTTCTGACCAACTTTTTGCTCTTTTCATCTGGTGGACATATGGTTGCCCAGGAGTGTATTTACCATGTAAGTGTTTCTTCTTTTTTTTTCAGGTTAAGTAAAATATATATACTTATTTTATTATTTTGGATTTAAGTTTCTACCTTTTAGTAAAGAAAACACATAACATAGAATTAAAGAAGACTGTTACTACAGCAGCTATACCTAACTTGCTACGAATCTATTTCAGCTACAGTCAATATATTTTTCATTCATGTCTTGGTAAGATCTCACTGAAATGTTTGCTGTCATGACTATACAGATGCAGGAGTAGTTATAGTATTGTGCAGTTAAGAGACAGCTACAGGTCATTTACATATAGTATGCACAGCATGTGCAAACATGTTTTTCCAATTATAAATCACTCTCTAAACTATCCAGCTACTGCAGGGCTAATGGAACTGTCTTCTCACTGTTTTCCATTAGGTAGAGCAGCTGCTTACTAGGTGTTAGCATTGATGTGACAGAAGCCTGGTGCTTTAGCAAAGCCAGTTAGGAAAATAGTGTGGTAATTGATTAAGAAGGAAAGAATCAAGAGCTAAGACAGTGTCTCTTTGGGTGTGAAAAAAGCTGAAAAGGTTGGAAGCTTGCCATAATATCTTCCTGTTGTTGATGACAGCCTTCAGGAATATTGGTGCAAACTGTAAAATGTGCCAGTGTCTCGGAAGATAAATGGTGCTATCTCAGTGTGAGATTAGAAATCCTTTCCTGACTAGAAAACCATATTCTTTTAAGCATATTCTTTTAAGAAGTGCATGACTCCTATGCAAGCACGGGTAGGGCCAGTGTGTAGTTTTAACACTTCCAAAAGTTTTTCTTCAGCAGCAGCATGCCCTTCTGTCTATGTAGGGTGTATGGCACATGCAAGGCATCTGATTTTAGGACACAGCTGCTCGACTAAACAGACTAAACATTTATCTTTTTAGGAAGGGCTAAGATACTTTTCACATTTTAGGTGCAAGTTCACAAATGAACAACCTTTTTCTTAGCTTAAGAATGTAATGGTAAAATTAAGGGATAGGGGTTGTACATACTTTTGCACTCTATTTCTAGTTTCTCTTGAGTAGTACAGCTGTTAAGCTGTGATGCTGTAATACACTAGCCTGTTACTTTAAACCTCTTCAGAAGACCAAAGGCAATCTCTTGCTTCTTTACAGAAAGCAACATAACTAACTTTCAAAACTGAGTATTCCACAGTGCAGGGTGGTCATGAGCTGTTGTAGGCCACAGTTTGTTAGTCTGATTAATTTTGACTGTATCTGTGCAATAATCAATGTGTAGTTAAATGCCACCCTGAAACCTGATCCTGTCAGATCTCGGAAGCTGAGCAGGGTCAGCCCCTGTTCGTACTTGGATGGGAGACCTCCTGGGAATACCGGGGACTGTAGGTTCTAGTCCTGAGGACTTCACTGTCACTGTCCAAGCTCACTTGGGTGCGGCAGATGGACCTTAGGACTTAAATGGTGGGGCCAGTTCTGCACACGCTGTGCCTCACCTAAAAAATCCACTGTGCAGGCTGGAAGGGCACACCCATGTCGAGAGAGCCCTGCCCAAATCTGCGTTTCCAAAGCTGAGCCATACAGCTAGGCTCTCCATGTGATTTGAAAAGGACTAAAGACAATATTTGAAAGGCAGAATGGTGTGGAACTGATTTGGGATGCAAGGCTGTGGTTTTGGTCAGCATAGTAAACTGGGATTAACACAGCAGATAATGAGGAGTAAAGTCCTTCCTGATCTGCAAAAATTGCAATTTAGGATCTTTTCCTGGTATTTTGTAATCTTCTTGGAGGGGAATTTTCTTTACTTTTGAAAGCTTTAGAGAATTGAACTGTATCCCAAAACACATGCAGAATCTTCATCTGTTTTCAGTTGTTTCTCTAGAGATGATTTATAAATTGTTACACTGTCTATCCATTTGTGTTTCCTTCTAAAAATTTCTGACCTCTTTGTTTCACTCGAGAGAACATTAGAAATCTCAAAGTTCCTGAGTTCCACTAAAGTGAACAAAAAGAGATACCTTGGGCAGAAGTTGCTTCTCACATGTTCAGTGATGAGGGACAAATCTTTGGTTTTGTTGCAACTATTAATGGAGAATTTTTACTATTTAGCAACATAATTGCATTATTTCCCAATTTCTCTGTTTTTCCTTCAGATTACTAACTCAACTGATACAAGCAAAGAAGTTTATAGCCTTCTTATCCGTACTGCATATAGATTTAAACATAATGGAGAAGAAAACCAAAGGACTGTGAAGCTGCTGCATGAACTTCTTCAAAAACTTACATTGAAAGTTTAGGATTTTAATGTCCAACAAATCATATTTTTATCTATCTATATTCATCAATGTCAGACTTCCATTAGCTTCTTCCTCTGCAGGTTACCAAGGGTATAAAGACACCTACATACGTATATCCCCTAATTTCCTATTCCCTTATCATTATTTAAAAATAATCTGTTGTTTGGAAATATTAACCTTTTGAAACATAATAGTAAATAGTAAAG
>JAWWLZ010000094.1:33304747-33324004 GCA_035041345.1 Poliocrania exsul
TGCTCTAGGGCTCGACTCCTGTTCCTGCTGAACTGAGCCAGTGTGTAAAATCAGAACTGATATCAGCTCAGTAGGCACCGGAGGACGGGTCCATCAACAGCCTGGAACAACAGCAGCAGCTGTAAGTTGTTTCTGACTGGAGCTGCCACCATTTCCTGCAAGTGACACACAATGCTAAGAGATCATGACAACTTCGATTAAAGAGAAGACGATAAAACAAAGCTTTATTGACAATTTCAGGTTAAAGTCACAAACATTATTTCCTTTGACCTTTAGGTAAGCGTGGTAACCAAAGTACTGCGGGCAATACCTTACATTTGGAGTCAGACTGAAAACTTAAGGAGTGCTGTTTATTCTCAACTAAAAGTCTTTGGTCCTCCCTAAGTCGCCTCTGCCTCTTCCACATGCTGAACCTCACACACATGCATTCACTGCAAGTCTGCCCATTTGGCAGTAAGGTATCTCAGTCAGCAAACACTCTCTGCCCTGCACAGAGTCTCCTCTCCCTTCTCTTCAGGTGCAGAACTTAGCCACTGTGAACAAAGAGGGAAACAATCACTGTTCACCAATCAGCTAAGCTCTGCACCTCACCAGAGAGGTCTCCGTCTCAGCAGAGATCATTTCCGGAGGAGGGTCTTCTGTGATGCTCTGCTGCTTTCCTCTTTTTTGGTTTGTTTTTGGTTGGGTTTTTTGTTTGGTTTTTTTGTTTGTTTGTTCGTTTTGTTTTGTTTTGTTTCATGGATGGAGAGGATTCCACACTGTGCGCAGATTAGACAGTTATGGTGAGTTTCACGCTAGCAGCTGCGGTCATGGCTGTGTGGTAATCCCTGGCAATGTGATTTTAATCTTAAGTCACAAATCATCATGCCAGGAACCCAAACAGCCACAACATTAAAAGAAAAATGAGCTGTCACACAGAGTATTGTACTTAGTATCTTTAGACTTTATGTTATAGCTCACCACGCACTTCTGGTCTGCCTGGAAAGCCCAAGGGGCAATTCTAGACTACTGCTAACACATATATACCATGTAATTTTCCTATGCTAGGTACTTACCATGAGAGGCTTGTAGAAGTATTAGTATTGAAGGAACTGTAAGACAGTTCCTAGTACAGTAGTACCAGAACAAACTGGCCTTCTGGCCTTCAGAAGGTGGTCTTCACTAGGAGATTAAGAATTATTGAATGTAACTCA
This sequence comes from Poliocrania exsul, assembly GCA_035041345.1. NCBI lineage: Eukaryota > Metazoa > Chordata > Aves > Passeriformes > Thamnophilidae > Poliocrania > Poliocrania exsul. The sequence goes on from JAWWLZ010000094.1 coordinate 33,305,941, forward strand.
AATTCCTGTGAGTCCTTGATAACTGGGAGTACATGAGAGTCTCTCAGCCATACCTATTTTAAAAGGTGGGCCCCCTACCTCATAAATTATATCCTGGTGCTCTACAGCCTGATCCACCTTTCCCGAAAGAGTTTTCTTGTCAGGCACAGTTCTTGTCTATACAGAAGAACAACATGGCTTTTCATCAAAAAACTTGCACTTGCTTTCATAGAACCTGTCATTGCTCTATTTCATATAAATACAGTAAACACTACAAAATCAAGGGGAACTCACTGCCAAATACTGCTTGAACAGCAACACATTGAGATTTCTGCTTGATAACAATTAGATGATGATAATTTTGCTAAATTAGATGCCTGAATTTTGATGCTAGAAATTAACAATAAAGTCACATGAACAACCAAGGCAATCAGTCTGTCAGGTGAATTATATCATTATTCAAAAATCTGAGTTATGCTGTAGTGGAAGAAACCTTCATTCCCATCTTAATTGCTTTTTAGTTAAATATGCATGTGCTGACACTGTCAGCTTGCCTCCGACTACTCAAACGAACTGCGAAGTGGAAAGTATCTTTGCAAATTACCAGTTTATGGCAATCTTTATTCCATGAATACTTTTTGCAATTCTGCTTCTTCTCTGGTGCTTTCTCCCCATCAATTTTGTGAACAAGCTAGCTTCTTCATGTTAAAGCTGTTCTTCTTACCTCATAATCAGTCTTAAAAAGCCTCACAACTCGTAACACAAAAACATTTGAATTATCAGCTTGTTCTCAAATCATTCGGATTTGCTTCCAAGCAGACAGCATCATATTTCCATTCTGGGATCAGACTCTTTTCAAAAACTGTGCTGTCTATCAAGTAAACATGCAGCTCCATTAAACAGAAATGCTCCTTGCATAATTGCAATTTGTGTAAGCACCGTTATGAATATAGAATGGGAAACAACTGCAGGCAGAGTTGGCCTTCTGGGGCCATTTGGACTTACAGTTGCCCCTTGTGTACAGTCCTTTACAGCGTTTACAACAAAGCCACTCTCCATGTTCTCTAGCTAGTGCCTACATGCATGTAACTCACTGCTCCTGCAGCTGGGCTTAAAAAAAATGGAAAAAAACCCCAACAAAGCAAACCAAGAAGATATTTAACAAGAGTTACTTCCTGACCTAAGTAGCCACAAACTGCATGGTATGCCAAAGTTTACCATGTTGTGAGCTCTACATTCTTTCTCTATGAAGCAAAATGAGGGTGTTTAGATTAAAATGAATAATCACCTCTTCAGAATAACATCTCTGCCACCACTTTGGCTGAGGACACATCCATATGTTCTTGTGCTGAAGCAAAGCATTTACGTGCAATTTCTTGTTGTTTTGCATCTTCATTCACCATTAATTCACCATAGAGATACACACCCATAGCCTGAAAGAGGAACATAACACACAGGCATCCTACCACCAGTAATGACTAGTTAGTAATTCCACTGACCTCCCAGTACTCCTTTAAACTAAAATTGAAACATAAAAGACAATCCACAAAACATAGGAAATGCCATATACTCTATTTGATCTATTCTCCCCCCAAATAGTAGTTTTCCCTGGACCTCTTTAGCCTAAAGATGGTTGTCTATATGCTGTGTTTAGTGTGTAAAAAAAAATTATTAACATAAGAGGTCTATGTTATTGCATGACAAAAAAGCATTTCTCACTCCACTTTCCTTGCCACTTTTCAAGTTAAATACTGTTTTCTTTTATCCACAACCTGAATTTTTTCGTAATGTCCCTTGAGGAAACAGTTTGTCTCTCCTTCAACTGGACACACATTTCTTTCCAACTGGGATGTTTACACAGACATCCACAAATACTGAAGCAGTCCACTCTAAAATTCCCATCTGGCAATTTGGTAACTGGGCATGAACCGAATATGGTCAGGTTTCAGACTTCAATTTACATCTGAGATACAGCTGAACGTGCACAAATTCTAGTATGGTAGGAAGGCAAGCTTCTCCTAACTACTTATTCTGGACATTACAGCTATAAAAAGAAGGCAGTGAAGCACCTGGGGATGAGATCTTGCCCTTTTGACCACAGCCAGCAAAGCACTGGTTAACTTGCCAGGAAACATATTGGGGGTTGCCATTTTTGAATGATGATACTATTTTTTTCAGCTAGTTAGAGGAATTCAGTAAGTGTTAGGATGCACTTACCAAAATAGGATTACATGTGACAAAATATTACCAGCTTAGTATGTTGACTTTTACCGTTATTGTTTAGATCTGCAGGAGAGGAAGAATTCGGACAGCACTGAGAAAACACAATTTTTAAAGCTATTCCTGACAAGTTCTAGCATTGGCTGGTAAACTTAAAAAATAGCTTCAACAAAAAGGGAAATTTAAAGCTAACAAAGACTGAAGTTAAGCCTCGGGGTGGCAGAAACCTGCTACACTCCTTGCCAATCCCGTAAGTGTGCTCTCTGACATCTAGAGGACAAAAACCTCAGATTTCCAAGGTTTGCAGTTGCACATGGGTCTGGCAGCCACCAGGCAGGGGCCTTGGAGCTTTCACTGAGAATTAAAAATGTTGGAAATCTGTTATATATAGGAATTACCTTCTCTACCCACTGCTAATAATTTTTCCTCAGGCCTAAAAATAAACAAGCTGTAAACAAACTGTTGTTTTGTAGAACTGAAAAGATTTTATACAGTCACATGTGCAATTTTTCCCAGACATTTAAGGAAGCTGTCTTTCATGATCAGTAAGGATATGCAACTGCTCTGGGTGGTAATCAGTGCAGAAGATGGTTGTGCCATAAATTCTATGCACTGCTTAAGTAAATGAAATTAAGAATACATTAAAAAGTTGCAAAAATCATTTCCCTACACCACAGAGGATGTCTTTATTTGGCATAATATCTATTTAAAATGTAATACAATTCTGTTATGGTTTTATCAACTCAAGGATTTCCTGATCCCTGATTCCCCAGGTTCTGCTGGTGCTTATCTATCGTTTCATAGGATAAAAATATGTACAATATGTATACCTCACTACGAAATAATGTATTTTTAAGTCTTTTTTTTTCCTTTTAATAAGGAGTTTGCCAAGAACTCTAGGGCCTTTTATTGGCTGAGAAAAAAATGAGTTATATACTTCAGAGCTAGAAGAAGTAGCATGACAGACTGCAGTAATTCCATATGCTGTGTTGCCTAAAAGCACAGAATTCCCACTGATCTAAATGGCTTTGTTCATTGTCAGCATAAAAGTAAAGACATTAATATCTTGCCTAGACTTTGACATATCTTGCACTATTTTGTAATTTTTACATACATTTTAAATAAATAACATTCATCCTAGGCAGTGAATGTCTCAATTTATAGAGTTCATAGCAAATAAAAAGAAACAGAATTGAAATAGAAAGAACAAAGCAGAGGTACAATTAGAATTCTAAGTTCATAATGGCCTAAATAAAAGGCCATGGTAAGGACATCACTTATGGCCAGCCTTTAAAGCCTTCAGAATCTTCTTGTAGCATTTCCCTACCCGTGCAGAGGGCAGCATTCTCTGGGTGTTTATTGCACTATGCTTCTCTTTCTGGCTGTCATCTTCTAGACATATGTCACCACAGCACTGACTGCTTTGCGCTAATACCTACAGGCATTGACATTCACAGCCAGACTTGCCTTCACCATCCTGCAAATGGGACCAGTGCTGAGAAGTAATTTCCTAACATCATTGCCACCTCTGGCTTGCACAAAGTGGAAGGAGAGGATGGATTATATCCTATTTTACCACTTGCCTCGGTGGGGTTGAATAACCCTAGCCTTAGGTGGCTTCCTTAAACTAAAACGTTGAAGGGGCAGAAGCAGCAAAAACTGAATACACAGCTGAGTTTTTGACAAACTGCAGCAAGAAAATATATAAAATGTTTTTTTAGTTTTAGAGTGTCAAAAAGTTGATTATTTTCAATCTGTTAGTTTAAATGTAACTCACCTGATCTTCTCTGAGAAATCTCTCAACATCTCCATACCCAGGCACATATTTGTGTTTAATGACAAGTTCACACCAACGATGACGAACCTTTGGGAAGGAAAAAAAAAAAGAAATTGTATTCTATCTGTGTGTTTGTTGATAAACATCTGTTACCAAGTTTGGCTTTTTCGTCATTGTTGGGTTTGGGTTTTTTGAAAAGTTGGTGTTTTTTGCCCCAGTAGCCTGTCAAGTCAGTCAGCTGAGCAGAGGAGCAGTGCTCTGCTCACCTCAGCCTGGGATTTTGAAACCCAGAATGTCCAAGGATAAACTACAGGTTCTATGTTAGTAAACTAACCCAGATTCAGGCACAGATCTGCAGCATCTTCACTGCCACTGTTCTCAGTCTTGACTTTCTTTCCTTTAAATTAGGTTAGTGGTTATCTCTTTTATATTGTTAGAAGGTGGGGGCATGGAGGGTGTCAGGGAGCAGAGATTACAACTGCAAAAGTCTGGAAAAGTCACAAAATATGACTGATCATTTCCCTTACATAATTGTGTAATACAAGGGGATTAAAAAAAGGCTTAAATATAATTTTGTACCAATATTAAATCTGTGCCAACAGGATAAAAGTTAGATATAAACCCATGAAACAGGGAGATTTTTTTCCATTAAATGGAGCAGTTTTGCCATTGTATCTTTGCTAGTTAATTTTAAGCACCTTGTAAAGCATATGTATTTAAGAAGCCACTGTGCTCAACCACCATTGACATATACATTCACAAAAACAGTTACTGACATACTGTTATGAAATTTTCAGGCAAATCACAACTGAAAAATGGTTTTTATTTAAGTATTATGAACATGAATTACATTTGTCTTTGTGTTGTTGTCTTTACATTTCTGACTTTGTTCTTAGCTACGCTTGTGGCCTAAGTTTCATATTCCTCTTCAGTAAGGCAGTGATCAGGCTAACATTTTATGTTCCATTAGTGGTTCACCACTGACACTAAAGGAAAACAGGTAGGTGGAATAACTCCCAGTCCTTCTGTTACAGTCCTTGCTTTTACAACCTTTCAACAGTCAGGGCACCTAATAATAAACATTAGCAGTAAAACATTAGCAGTTCTAATATTTTTCAAAACTGAGTCCAAATTGTGCATATATCAGGTAACTAAACATGAACCTTTTACTTAATAACAGATTTACTGATAACATTGAGAATGGGAGTCAGAAAGGGAGGTGAGGAGAAAAGGCACACTTACATATACTCTTGCTTTTGGAAATAAAGTATTTGAAAATAATTTCCTTTTCATTCTTATTTTTGCCAATCTTCTTTATATCTCAGGAAAAAAAAATCACAGACTTATGTGATTAGATGTTAATCCTACTGGCACAATTAGCAAGTGATACATGCCTACAGGTCCTGGACAAGTCCTTTTTGTGTTCTTGAGATCTCTTGTCCAGCTGACCTGATACAACATAGTTTGAACACAGCCTATGAATGAAATAAAAAGCTGTGGGGTTTGGAAGCTGAGTAGATTTTGCACTTGGTACATATAAGATACTAAATAGTTACAGTGTAGTGCATGGTAAGGAATAATTGGTGTCACTTAAAGCTTTTTGCTGACAAAATAACAGCTGTTAAGATTCCCGCTAGTGGAACCAGAGCTAAATTTACAAAACAAATAGCTTTCCAAGATCTAATTCACTCTGCTGTAGATGCCCATATTCATAATGTAGACTTTCAAAACCGTACCCAGCTGCTGCTTCTCCCTGGAGACACTAAACGTTTCACCAGTAAACATCTTCCAGCTTTGTTACAGGGTGTTTCTCATAGCACTGAGCAGCTTTATGCCTGGAAAAAAATATCCGGCTTCAAAACTTAACCATACAGTTCTCCCATCTGTAGGGTGAGTTAACCAAACAGAACATAAACACATTTAAAAGACTGTAGACATATTTTAATTTGCACATTTGGCCATATATTAAAAAACCCCTCCTGTAAATACTGCTCTTCTACATCTTATGGTCCAGCATTTACAGCACCTACCCAGGAGGTAAGCAATTAAGTCCAGCTTCTGTGGCTGCTCAAGACCTCAAACTGTGCCTTCAGTGGGGATGTTTCAACAGCAGATTATAAAAGTATTCTAGGATGAGGCTCTCTTCATGCCTCCTGCTGGAGCTAGTTTTTAACCTTGAAGTTATTAAAGTATTTGTTGATCCTAAAGGAGATGTCACAAGACTTTAGGGTCTACATTTCTGAGTACCCTTGATAAGCAGTAGGGACCTGGCTCATGCAGTGAACAAGCCAGCTTGCCCCCAAAATGCCTTTTTTGGTGCAACTCTCATAGCTACATGGACAGTAAAACCTAAGTTCTCTCTGTGAAGCCCTTCATGTGGTCTTACTTTTGTCTTGTACCAATGTCATGTACGACTGACTTATATTTGCATTACCGTCTCATCACCCAAATCCCAGTGACTTTGGAAAACTGTTCCCCTGTCTGTTCCCTTCTCCTTCTGTCTTTGTCAACCAACCTCCTTTCAAATAGTTAAAACAAGAAATATTTTTTTCTGGGTGAGATCTGGGGCAGAACACACTTTCTTTTCTCTCTTTTGTCTTTTTCCCTTTCTTTCCCAGGATGAGTACAAATCCCAGCACATTTGCAGACCTTAAATGGTGGCACTTTGCCAGCTGGGACAGGAGCAGCACGTCTGTTATTCTCAGATTACACATTTGTCTCCTGCCCCACAAAAGCCCCAAATGCTCCCATGGCAGAGCAAGCTGCAGAACCAACTGCTGCTGAAGGGCCCATGAAACCACCAGGTCAGCCAGCCCTGCTGCATCTCCTGAGACTTGTGTGGGACCTCAGAAAGCAAAGCACAGAAACCAAGGCTAGCTCCAAGTGTGAGGCGGGGAGGGAGTACCCTGCATAATGTGGACTGAACTTATACATTGGTTATGCTTCTGTCCCCTGTGCTGTGTGGTGGGCAACAGCTGTGTAACCCAAACCACAGCTAAAGCAAGTGCATTAATTTCTCAGATATAAAGAAGCAATTTTTCTGAGATACTCCAAGCCCTAGGCTGATTCCACAAACACAAGACTTTTAGTCACATAACATGAGAATGGGAAAAAAATTGCAATTCCCAGTGTCTCACTCAATGCTTAGAGAGGCAAAAGTAAAATGGGCCCCATAGTTTCACAGCCTAATGAATGAGTCATGTGAACAGGCACTTCTAACAAAACAGTCTCAAAAGGAAATTTTGAGGACTAAGGAGCTTGTGGCAGAACTGAGCTAACTATACCACATCCTGTGTATACTCTTCTTGGCTTTTCTTTTCTTCCCAGGAGCAAATACTCAGTGGCAAAAATAATAATTCATTAGTCCTCTCCCAGTTTTCTCTCTTCATGTTTCTCTGTGCTCTTCTACATGAATCAGAGATGCACATCATATGTTATTTTGGCTGGTTACACCATAAACAATACAAACTAAACCTGAGAAGTAATTTACAGCAATCCACTCTGTTACTGCTGGCAGGAAGCACAGAGGCCTTTTCTAGTTGGGCATCTTCTACTGCCCAACCACCCACCCACACTCTTACTGATCTGGCAGCTGCAAGAATCCACATAGCAAAGATGGAAATGCAATTTATTTTCTCAGCCTGCAATACTGGGCTGACAGCTGTCCTTCCAAGGCGATGACTGATGGCTGATACCCCCAAGGATGGGGAAAAGTGGGACACAAGGGTGATGGAAGCCTGCTGAGATCTCAGGTTCCCAGTGGATGGGTCCTCATCACTTGGAAATAGGTTTCTTCCTCCCACCCTGCTTTTGGAGATGGTGTAGACATTTCCACTGCCAGCTTTTTAGCCTAAATTAAGTTTGTTACTGTGAGTTCCTAAAGACACTACTCATATTAATAGTACACTTCTGAGGCACAATTCAGTGGCACGAAGACACTGAGACATTTACTGTCTCAGGTATGACATTTGATTTTCATAAATATCAGCCACGTTGAGATCCAAGTATTGGTTAGCACCTAGATGTAATGTCTTGAAAGAAAAATACACAGCATTGCACAGCATATTATTTGTGACTCAAACGTTACCTGTATTTTGACACTGCAAAGGAAGATACCGAGAAACCAAAATCATGCTTAGTTTGGTTTCAGATAATGCAAGCTGTTGCATGAGATTAGTTAAGGGAAATGAATACTTACATAAAATTATCTCATTTTTTAAAAAAACCCAACATGTCTGCCAAGGAAAGTGAGGAATTTTCCTGGACTAGAGAGAGGACCTCTGTCTCTAGCCACCATGACCTTTGAAATTAAGAGGTTTCAGGCAAAAAATGTAGAGCGAGGATAATAGTTCTTTACTACAAATATATAGAACAAAAAGAAACAGAACAAGCAGCAACACCGTAGCCGAAACTTTCAACACTGAAGTCCCACTTCGCCTTCCAGTGCAGTTACAGCCAAAACTGCAGGGGTGCTGCTGGGCTCTGGGGCAGCAGCTCTGACACAGCTGCGGAGCCGCGAGGTGGGGCCGGCTGTGTCCGATGTGGGGAAGAGCTGGGATGCTCCTGTCACCAGTGAGCACATGTGGGGATGTCGATAGGACACTACTGCCACGCTGAGCTGGGCAAAGTCAATCCAAAGGAACATGGAACAGCTCCAGGAAAAGCAATGTGTCCACCCTGGCAGTTCTGCTCCAGCACACAGAGAGGAAAGAACCCTCCACAAAAAAAAAGAAAAAAAAAAAAAGAAGAACTAGCAGCAGTTCCCTTTTCTCCTTTTCCCTCTCCCCCGCTCCCTTCCTTTTGCTGGTCTCTCTGCCAAAGGTACTCAGGAAAAGAACTGGGCCTGCCCCACTGCCCCAGGGCATAGGCAAAGGAAGCAAATAGAAGTCCCACCTCTGCAAGAAAGCTATTAGCTTGCAATGGAGAAGCCATTAGAATCTGAGCTAGAAAACAATGAACCTCTGATGTTTGCTTATCTCTCCCTATCATAGACTTGCCTTCCCCATATCTAGCTATGTGCCAGTATGAAAAATTCAACCAAAAGTTTGAAACTATAACAAAAATATACTAATAATCCAGCTCTCAGACAGTCCTTTTGCTGCAGCAACCTGGGCCAAGACCTTTTGGGAAATGGCGTCTGAAGCTGATGGACTAAACCCATCTAAGGTATCAAAAGCACAGCTTGACTTTCAAAAGAAAATTTCCCAGTGACCTCCATACTGTGACCTCCACAGTATTTTTGAGCTATTTTCAACATATCTCAAATTAGTGAGATACTAATTTGTTCTCACTCAGGGGATAAATTCCTTTTTCTAATCCATATTATTTCCCCCTGCTCCACAAAATCATAGAATGGCTTGTGTTGAAAGGAACCTTAAAAATCATCTAGTTACAACCTCCTTGCTGTGGTCAGGGACACCATCGTGTAGACCAGGTTGCTCCAAGCCTCATCCAACCTGGCCTTGAACATTTCCTGTAACTTCTCTGGGCAATCTGTTCCAGTGCCTCACCACCCTTGCATTAAAGAATTTTTTCCAAACATCTAATCTAAAGCTACTCTCCTTCAGTGTGAAGCCATTCCCCCTTGTCCTGTCACCACATGCCATTGTGAAGAGTCTCCATCTCTCTTGTAGGCTCCCCTCCAGCATTTGTAAGGCTACAATTGATTCACCTTGAAGCCTTCTCTTTTCCAGACTGAACAATCCCAATTCCCTCAGCTTTTTCTCACAGGAAAGGTGCTTCATCCCTCTGATCACCTTGCTGGCCCTTCTCTGGATTAACTTCAACAGGTAGATGTCCTTCCTGTGCTGGGGACCCCAGAGCTGGATGCAGCACTCCAGATGGAGCCCCACCAGAATAGAGAGGCAGAATCACTCCCCTTAATAAGCAGACAAGTCTAAAACAAACATCCTCATGGAAAGCTTGGTATGTTACATTGTAATCATCTAGCTTGCTCATGTTCTCAATCATACATATGCAAGAAAAAATTAATATTTTACTTCTGAGGTCTACCAGTAAGATTTAGAAAATATGTAATTTAAATCATGCCTTTGTTAAAGGGTGAAAAAAAGACTTTACTAAGTAAAGTCTTTACTAAGTAATGTAAGCTTTAGATTACTAGACTTTACTAAGCCTTTGGTCTGCTCAATGGGAGACTAGCTTTAGGGAAAATGAGTACATTTTGCTAATAGCTGGTTTCCATTTTAAAGGCAACATAAAACAACAAATCTAAATCACTGAACAAAAGCAACATACTCAGAGATCTTAGAAAATGAGGCACATTGAAATAGAGGATGAGCTATTGTCCAACAAAATGGAACCCTTAGTAAAGGTATGAGGCATACGTGATTTTTATAAAACAGGTTCAGACTCTATCAAAAAAAATATTTGAACAACTTGACTCTTAAGTGTTAATTAATGAGACTCAGAGGTCAGACTCCAGTTTAATTCATGGAGGAAAAAATCAAGAGAACTTTTTCAAATTACCAAGCTATGCTACTACAGATTACAAGTAAACTAACAATTAGAAAGGGTATCTCCAGAGCACTGGAAGGCTACTCTGTTCCATCTGAAAGCATTTATCTCCAGTCTCTTTTATCTACACATAACTTGGATTCAAATACTAGATCATTTTCCCAGATAATTAAGGAACAACACCACATGTTACAGGACAGCATTTGGACTAAAAAACAGGTTTTACAATTGCTTAACATGGAATAATTATAGCCTGAGAATTGCCAGTTCCACAGTGCATTTAATGGGGTTTTTTCTCCCTCTACCTTAGCTGAAATAGTTACCCTTTAATACAACAGCCAGGCTGCACCACAGACTGTTCATTCTGTATCATTTCCAATGGGCACTCCTACCTTTTATACCACAGCCTACTCCTGCTTTAGCACATGAATTTGATTTCACTGCTACTGGCCTGAAAAAAGGGATGCTGAAGCAGCTCACAAGGAGCAATGAAACAGCCGTGTGTCTTACAACTGTGTTGACAAAGTATCAGTTTGTGGCACTTGCTCTGACAGTACTTCAGAGCCAAAGAAACCAGAGGCCAGACACAACATCACAGCAGCAGGCATCTTTGATGGAAACCTTCTTCTTGAGACCCTCACAGCATCAAGGTTTGGTTAATGCTGTTTCCTACAGTGCAATTTTCTTTCTTGGTTAAACAATTTCCAAAGCCATGGTCCAAATAATGATCACACTTTGAATTTAAAAAATGGCTTTTGGTAGCCTAACTCAGGCTGCATTTTATTTTGAGTACTGGGATGACCCGTTGTTCAGTAGCCGGACCTAGGGCAGACTGAGTTCCCTGAGCTCCATGGTGCCCTGCATTGGACACCACTGGTTGTATCTGGTTATATTGACACTGGCCCTTTGTCAATTCCTGCCACCTTGAACAATCTCTTCACCTCTGTGAATCACAGCACAAGTATCTTAGGCTACTGGCAACCCAGCAAAATGAAACATAGTCATTCAGGAAACCCTGAGACAGTAATGGCTGGCTAATCAAAATTATTTTGTCAGGAGTTAACTGTCTTTCTGCAGAGAACTTTGTAGACGTCTAAAATAATTTAGAACCTGGGGTATGAATTCATCACTAAAAGGTCACTTTTAAGATAATTTTAGTGGAATACCAGACTTCAGATTTTGGTAATATTAGTAGCAATATTCTGCTTCCTTAATTAATTTTACCCATTTTGATTTGTATTTCTGCATAATCAAGCAATTCCTTACTATGAGGGGTCTGGCAACAGGGTAGAAGGACTTGCAGGCTTCACTTCTTCCTCCACTCAAAACAGCACTGATGAAGAGCTGTGGGTAAAGCTCGTACAGCAACTGCCTCTTACTTAGGAAGAGAAAAGAAACATGTTGGAAAATCAAGCTTTTGAAAGGCAAATTCTGTTGCTTGCTCAACATCAGACTGTGGGACAGCTGTCAGTATTTGAACCTGTACCTGTGCGAGTGTGCCAATGGGCCATACAGCATGCCCCCACAGCTGCACAGGCCTCAAGTAGCAACAGGTGTCTGACACCTTTACGAAAGTGATTTATTTCATGTATTTCCTTCCCATCCTTTCTCCTTCCCTCCAACCACATGCTCCTGTTTTCGTATTCACCCAGTTCTACATAATGCAACTGAACCTGACTGTTAAAAAGTGTCTGTAGTAACAGCCTGGCTCAAGGGCAACGTAATCAGCTCCCACAGACAGTAAACATGACTTCACTTCCACCTGCAAAACATGCACCTTTCCCACAGCTGGTGTGGAGGTTCTTTCCTACACAGGCATAGAGAAGCCTGGGAATCACAAAACATTACTGCTTCAGAAAGTTGAAGCAGAGCATCCCTGCTGCTCGCCATGATCAGAAGGGCATAGTGACCAAAGGACAGCACTTCAGGACAAGATTCATTCTTGGCAGCAAGGCAGATGCTGAAAAGTTGTCTGGAGGAGACAAATGCCCTTTTTTTTCACCACCTCAGGTTCACAAACAGAGAGCTCCCAATTACAGACCAGACACTCTTCTCCCTATGTGGGCCCCATCTGTAATCAATGACAGCTGTGTTGGTAGAAGAAACATTTTCCAAAAGAAGTCAGAAACGGCAAGAGACTAAGAAACCATGTCTAATCCCTTTTCAAAAGTGGCACAGGCCATGTCTCTTTTCTGATGTCAAAGCTCACACTGTGACTAAGTGGCTTGGTTGGGACGCCTAGTTCGGTAATCTCAATGCTCTTCAACTCTGCCCCTCCTTGCCCTGTCTAACAGGAGATGGATACACAACAGGATCTGGTCTCCTGCTTTTGTTCTTTTACAGCAGACCAACAAAGTGATGATAGGGCAATGACCTACAGAGCACTTACAGGAGAAGAGGGCCACCAGCACCAAGGTAGTGCGGCAGCTTCAACAGTGCTATCTGGGAGAGCACTTTTCTTTGATGCCTGAAGGCTTTTCTCAACACATGCCTGTTTGCACTGCCACCATCTCCATGCTGGGAAGAGCAGCTCCTGTATCATAGTGCATGTGAGGTAAGGATATGTTTCACACAGTATGTAAACTCACTTAATTTGAAAAAGGTTTTAAAAATAAGCCTTTATTAATAACATAAATAGACTACTTATACTGGAACCAAATGCTTCCCCCTTCTTCCCTTCCTTTTCAGTGCTGCCTGCTCAGGATGCTGTATCAGTGCTGTTCAGAGTTTGTAGCAAGATGAAGATGGCAGAAAAGATGTTATCATCTGCCATTTCAACAATTTCACTGGAGATGAGTGCTGAGCTTTGCTTCACTGTGGTGCTACCAGCTCTTGGGAGCAGGGCTGCCTTCTGGCTAGCGGCAGAAGAAACACTTGTGCCAACTCACAAACCTCTCTGCACTGGAAGAAGGGCTGGCATCCCAGCAGGACTCTGCACCAGAGCAGGCTGGGTCCCAGCCCTGCTGCTCCCAGCACTAGCCCTATGCATGCACCCAACCCTATAGCACCGCCTGCCTTCTTTGTCTCCACTGGAGGGCTGGTGGGGTGCTCTTGGGGCTTCACTCTCAACTGCCCTCCATCCGCACTTATCCCTTCTCCCAGCTGGGTGCCGTGGTGATGATGGTTGCACGTGTGAAGTACAGGCTGAGGGTGATTAAGGACCGGGTGCTGGGGTGGCCAGGAGATGATGAACATCAGAGGGAGGGAAGGGAAGAGTAGGTCGCAGCCTTAGATACAACCAATGTCACAGAAGCACTGCAGGGACAAGTCTCATACCTTCAGGAAGGTAAGCCTGGCTTTGACATATGTATACGTCCCAACTGACACTTCAACGAAAATGCATCACCACAACTGCCTCCCCATCTCATATACAACCCATCCACATTCCCTCTGACACCCTACTGAAACACAATGCCTAGAATTTGATAGAACCACAGAATGGTTTGGGTTGGAAGAGACCCTGAAGATCATTTAGTATCAACCCTCCCACCAAGGGCAGGGATACCTTTCACCACATCAGGTTGCTTAGAGCTCCATCCAACCTGGCCTTGAACACTTCCAGGGATAGGGTATTCACAACTTCTCTGAGCAACCTGTTTGTGTCTCACCACCCTCATAGTAAAGAATTTCTTCCTAACACCTAATTTAAATCTACCTTCTTTCAGTTTGAAACAATTACCCCTTGTCCTATTCTAACAATATCTTTGGAATCAGCAGAAATTTTTTTTATATCAACATAGCAAGTGATTCAGTTACTTTCCATAACCGCTGTCTCTCCAGGCTGTCTCTGGACAGAGTCTGCTTACAATTTTTACCATACAGCATCTACATATGTGTTTCAATACAAGTTATTTATATATGCACATAAAAGTATGCTGGGCTTATAAAACCATACATTATAGTGGGAAAGAGCACATAAACACATACATCAGATGCAGAAATCGAACTCTGAAGAGTCTGAGATCAAGCACACAAATTCTCTGTTACCAATTATTACTAAATTATAACTCCTGTTCAGCAAAAGCAAAGGCTGCTGTAAGTCCTAAGGCAACAGTACGCTACCTCCTTTCCTTATGCCACTCTCTCCATTCCTCTACTTCTATCTTCTCCCTCCTGTAATTAGAGGCAGAAAAAGTGTCTTCCTTTTATCTTTGGTCTACCACAGTGACTGTGGTCAAAACATTTGTTATTTCCAGGCAACATTACTGTCATAGACAGAATCTGAAGCTCCATATGAGAATAAGACTCACATTCCAAGCAATGAACAATGTGGTTGCCTGGTTTTTCCACAGCTTAGGTCACAGCCAGCCTACTCAGCCCATGGTCACATTCTTCTATTTTTACATAGTTTAAAACCTGACTTCCAATTTTCAAAACAATTTAACACAAGATTTTGACTTCAAAGACCTTTTACTATCACACACACAACCCCTTCTCCAAACCCCACAAAACATCAGTCAGAAATGCATTTATTTTATTAACTAAGAAGAAATATATTCATTCCTGCAATCAGAACATCTAGATTTTACTCCATTTTTCACATTTTTAAGTCACCTCCTCTTCTTTTATCCCTGCTGCCAGAATACAGTGCTTAGGACGATGCTTATACCATGTGGAACACAACAAAATTCCTCTCCAGGACAGCGCAACTCCAAATGGCACCGTGTTGAACGGAAGGTAGCAGACTTCCACACACAGGCTATTTAGTCAGTGACTCAGTGGTGGAACAAGATCTGTGTGGCCAAGGTAATGATGTCAGATCCAGCTATGGTTAGCAGTTTTGAATTGTCCTGTTTCTTGAACTATTTAGACCTCACAGGGCCTAGCAGATTTTTTCCAGTTCTGTGGTCCTATTCAAGTATAAGCTGCATCTGCAGCCAGCCTTTAAGCAGGAATAAGAAGGACTAGACAAACTATTTGGATGAAGTCTCAAAGTAAGTTTATTTTAAATAAAAATATTTTCAGATTTTTTTTCAGAATCAAAGATTAAAACAAAACCAATCAAACCTTCCTCTGACCCCCAAAACCCAATCCTACTGCTGAGAGCTAGGGGATTTTGACTGTGTTTTAAAAAAACACACCCTCTTTGACATCGTGGCCACTGTACCAGTAGTATCATATATATGCAAACATATGCACATATGTGCAAAATTTCATGACAAGGCCAGGTGGTTTGTAGTACAGTGCTGGGTTTGTACTGCCCTACACAGACTATTGTATAAAATTCAGAACACCTTTGGGACAGAGTTCAGAAACCCAGAGGACTCCACCACTTCTTTCTTCTGGATGGACAACAGGACACAGAATTATCTCCAATCCCTTCTTCAATGGATTCCATGGATAAGCAGCAAAAAGAGGCCAAACCAACCCAAATACAAACTTGGTTCCCTCTTACCATCAGCTTCCCTGCCCTCCAAGTCTCACTAAATTTATGGGCTGCTAGATAAAAAGGAAATAAAGTCCAAAACTGATTAGAAAATAAGGGGTGCTAAGTGAACATCACCAGTAATGGCACCAGTCAGGGTGACAAAAACTCCTGTTAACATCACCCAGCAACAAGTAAGATTACTTGGAACAAACACGTTGCTGTAGGCTCCTGAAGGGGTGCGGGACCAGGAGTGCTGACCGGTGCAAAGCTATTTCCAGTGCTCCATAAATCTCGTGCTCTGATTGTGGCCTTCAGCTAATGCTGATGGAGGGATTTTTTGTTCTTCTCCAGTGCCTGGAAAAGCCCCCCTACTTTACACGTAGCTACAAAACAAACCCAAATTGCAGCTACTTGAGATTATCCTTTGGTCAGTTTTACAAATTCATCCCAATACATCCATTCAGTCACAATGGGCACATAAGCCAAAGTGAATCTCATGGGATGACTCCCACTGCTGTTATTGGAAGCGTTTTTCCCTCATCTTATTCCAAGTTTCTTAGCCTCACACAGAATTTTGGAACTCATCTTTGGGAAGCAAGTGACACATGCCTAGAAGCCACCCTTTTCAAAGCTCTTTTCATTGGGAAAAAGATCCAACTGCTGTAAACGCACACTTGTGAAAAGCTATCTCAACCAATATCAATACCAATACCATCTGTGCCCAAGAGCCTGCAATTTGCACTTAGATGCAACACGAAGAAGATGAAACACAGTGAAGACTCTAAACTTAACAAGAACACGGAGGACCTTTTGCAAGGGGCTCTGCTTCAGTCAATACATTTATGATAGGTGGGGTTGTCCACAGTATCCTGAAATAAGACCCTTTACTAGTGAAAATGGGAAAGACTTTCTATGACAGAGTTACATTCCTTGCTAGGATTTGCTAGGGAAAATATGAAGAGAAGGGCTGGGAAAAAAATTGCATTTCTGTGAGGGTGTGTGTGAAAAGCATCAAACTGATGCTCTGCTTTGTGAAAATTTGCATTTCTTCTCTCTTCCTTCTATTCCATTTAATGAAAGTACTACCTCAGTAATGACTGGGTATACAAGACTCAAATATGATTTATTCCTCAAACAAACCTGGCATACAGACTGAATCACCTACAGAGCCTCTTCTAGTTTCCCAGTTCCTAATACCGAAGTGCCAATTGCAATTCAATTGCAAATAAAAAATCACTCAATATAACCTTACCTGTCTCTAGTGGCACAATAAAGCTCTGAATAAAACATTCAGAAAGGAAAAGGCAGTTGAAATTTATTTTGCATTCCTGGTAAATTTTCACAGCAGCTTTTTAAGTCCTACAAAACGTCCTGAATAAGGCATCTCCTCCTTACCCGAGTTGAAATTGAGTAATAAACTGTATGTTTAAATATGAAGTAAGTACAAGAAACTATTTTTACTTTTGCAGAAACAAAACCAAATTATTGAATTCACAACAAAGTAATGTCTTTTACAATGGTCATCAGCTCAAGCTGATACCTTTTTCATGTACGGAATTGGTGTTTCATATCAACAATGACATTGTGGATTTATCTGTGTCTTGGTTTGAGGGAAAAAACCACGATGTTTACTCACAAGAGGAAGAGGGGGTTTCCTCCTCAATAATCACGCCACTCTTTATCAAATTTAAGAAAAGGAACTTTAATACAAGAAGGATAACTGTTCTTAACTGATATCTATCTATCTATCTATCTATCTATCTATCTATCTATCTATCTATCTCTCTATCTCTCTATCTATCTATATCCGCCTATTGGGATATATGTATATATGTATGTGTATATATATATATATATATGTATACACACACACGTAGGTATAGATATAACTGTAAACAGACCAGAGCAAACTGCTTCCCCAACACCACAAGAAAAAAACAACAACAACCAAACCAGCAGGTTTCCTCCTGGAGAAAAGTTATAGGCAGTGCCTGTGTCACAGCCCGGCTGGCTGCAGGGTGAGCTCCCAGTTGAATTCTGTCTCTCCCTCTGTGTCTCTTGTCCCAAATGAAGAAGGAAAACGAAGCGACGAACCGCCGCGTGTCCTGGAAAGCAGATGAACTTCTCTCTCCCAGGTTGCTGCCCCAGCCGGGGCAGGCAGGCCATGACGCTGCAAGTGGCGGTGAGACTGGAGCAGAGACCGGGACCCCAAATGCAGAAACCAGGAGAACAGCCGTGGCAAGGAG
>JAWWLZ010000094.1:33328187-33338941 GCA_035041345.1 Poliocrania exsul
TTTTTAATTAAACAAGAGTCAAATTTTAAGTTTACCATGTTCTCTCATTGCACATTAGTTTGATCATATGCTACTTCATAACTATAACTGTTGTTTTTACATATACATCTACACATCCTTTATTTTCAAGACTGATTCCACTTTCTTACCTCTCTTCTGCACACTATCTAGTTGAAGCAAAGACGCATTGCAAGGGAAGGGTACTTTCAGCTACAGTGTTGCTGCCCTAATTGTCAGAACTCTCCCAGCTTGAGAAAACCATAGGAGTTGAGAAAATAGCCAGCTCTGTACATGGTAATAAATATTTACTGGTTTGCCCCACAAAGATATAAAGCACTTTGGAGCAGGGCTGCTAACCTTTACAATATTCTGTAAAGCAGTGTTTTCCTCATGGACTGTTAGTATCACTGGCACTTACTAGAGGCAACTGTAAAGAACTGACTCCTCCTCCAACTCATGCCCAAAGCCAGAGCACGCCACAGTCTCTCTGGAAAGTTAACTTTTCTAAATGCCGAGTGAGACTTTGGAGCACACAAAGAGGAACAGTGTGAGCTGACAATGGGGAAGAATAATTTTAGAACATAACAGACACATTTGGAGACAGTATCATAATGAAAACAACCTGAGCTGTACTACACAGTCAGCATGACATAGTGAAAAATTTAACTCTTGAGCAAATGTGCTGCGTGAGGCACAACTGTTTGGACATCTAGGCTGCACTGTCCTCTACTGCCATGGCATGTAAACACACAGAAATACTGAGGCATTAAAGCGTGTGAAGATGCAACAATACTGGAGGTAAGACCATCCAATTTCAGATTTAGACATGGAGAAAAAGAACTTGAGTGAGCCTGATTCCTAGTGGTACACTATCACTCCTAGTCAACAACACAGTGGTGTGTGTGAGGGAGGTTATTTTAAAGAGACTCACCTCAGCATCTTGCTCTCGGAGATGGTATGTTCTCTCCAAGCACTGCAGTATTCTAGGACACAACGTCTTCTCCTCCAAGAGAGACTCCAGAAGTAAGACCAGCTGGTCAGGGAGAAGCTAAGAGAAAAATAAATGCCATGTGTGAATGAAGGTCTCTACTGACTGAGCAAGTAAATGGAAACAAACCAAAGAAGACAGGGTTGTGATAATCTGTGTACTTCCAGCATGTGCTTGATATACAAGACGGACTTCTAGCTGGCTTCTGAAAAACCTCAGAGTTTCTGTATTCCAAAAGACTGTGCTGGGGCACAATCAAGAATTATTTTTCATGGTTTTCATTACTATAGTTAGGTCAGATTGAAAACATGCTTATCTTATTGAAACATAATCATAGCTTAATAAGTAAGATTTTATGGAATGTATAAACTAAGTAATTTTGGGGTTTTCGGGCTTGAAAGAACTCAAAAGAGAGTAATTTACAGTGCATAATTTCAGGAATTAACTAAGCATATGAAGGCATAATTTTTTAGTGGGGCATTTTTATCTAATACATAAGCATTTGCACAATACACTCACAGTGAAGAAATGAAACACAGAACAAATAAGTGACCCAAAAAACAAGTGTTGTAACAACATATTTTGAGGTACATTTCAGTGCAATGAATTGCAAACCATCCATCATTACATGGTAAAGGTGCATGAATGTTGTTTGTGGCACACAGAGCATAGTATCCATCCATACACACACACACATACATATATATATTTATATATATTTTATATACATTTTTTTTCAAAAGTTTGTTGCCTGACTCCAGAATCTACCATTTTCAAATCAAACCTAAAAGCACAAGAAGTCTGTTGTAGCAAGTGCTTAAGTGCTCTGTTTAATAGGCTTATTGGATGAGCAAATAAATAATTCAAACAGAGCTCAGAGCAAAATTACACCAGTTGCCAGGAAAAATCTACTGGAAATTCAGGTTTCAAGCTGATCAGTCAGAAGCTTGTTATATGCCCCCAAACCTTCCCGATTACTTATCATTGCAGGGCACCAAGAGAGGAAGGGGAAAGGGAGGAAGAATGTCAGTTTAAGTTTTTGCATAGAAAAAGAAACCAACTCTGTTCACTCTGTTCTCAAGACAGACTCATGAAAAAAGACATGCTGCTACTTTGACACTACTTCCAGCTTTTACCACATTTGGCAATTTTCTGGTCTCACCTTGTTGCCTGCCCATGTCCTCTCCACTGCACCAATGTGCTAAGCAGGGATGAATCTGGATATAGGAAATGCCTATTTGAACAACACATGCCACAGCCAGGGCTGTTTTGTGGACTGGACAAGTCTGGATCCCTATCTTTGACAGCAAGTCCATGAAGATATCAAGGATCTTCTGGTAAGTCTTAATCTCTAAAGTATCACCATTAACAACAAACCTGGCAACGTGACATTTTCTTCTTCCCTTTTACTAATGTAATTTAACATCAGTATCTAAATCAGAATAAAGAGAAAAAGAGATCTGTAGGATTTTAATGCTTTAGTTGCCTTGCATTTTGATTTCCCTCCATTTTTTATTATTACAGTTAGCTGTATTCTTGAAGGCTAAAAAACCTCTTACTGGAACATTTTCTAAGTGATACCCAAGCCTGCCAAGAAAATTATGTTGTTAAAAATTATCAGACATTTAAAAATATTGAATGTTTCAATTTCAGGACAACTACTAAAGTGATACCTTGAATATTTATTACATAGTCTAGCAACAGCTGCCTGGGGTTGGTGAGACATGCTAAAAAACAAAACAGGGAAAGCTTCTGGGAAGTGGGTCTCCTTGGAAACTATCTGAAATGCTGCAGAATGCCACATATGAAAAGGAAACTTTTGATTTAGAAGGCTTTCCCTGCTAACTACAAAAACAGCAGAACAGTATTTAATTTGTACTAACTATGGAACAGCTGCTGGAATTCATAGGTACAGAACAGCTGAGGGTTATTATTTTATAATATATCTCCAGTATAATAGTTATACATATTGAGGCACAGGAAGATACTGTTTAAGGTAACATTACAGGATCTCACTGAAGCCAACAAGAGCAGCAGGAGAGCAGCAGCCTTGCCCTTAATTTACCTCTGAAAAAACCCCAAACAACAAAACCAAACAAAGAAAAAACCCCATCAAAACCAAGGAAAGCCTGCCTGAGTTCTTGGGTGTCCTGTGCAGGGGCAGGAGTTGGACTCAGCATCTTCTATGATTCTTTAATTCTATGAATATGAGCCCATGGCTTCTGCTATTTACCCACATTCCAGCTGTCCAAGATGACACTTCACAAACCAGTTTCCAGCTCATGGATTAACTGCAGTCCAAGGCAGGAGCTAATAAACACCAGAGCAGAGAGGTTGGGTGCACCAGCAGAGGAACACTGACAGACTTCTCACCACAGTGGCACTAGTGGGCACAGTTATTACATTTTGTTCTCTGATGTGTTTCTAACACAAATAAAAGGAGAGACATTCTCTTCTATGCCTTACCCCTTCCTTTCACTAAAAGAGATACCGCCAAAGAGAAAAACCTATCTTGAGCAAAGACACAGAATGCCTGGCCAAAGTTTCATGACAGAGACTGCTACAAAATTTATCCAGGGGTGCAGAAATCTTTGTTTCCTCAAACAAAGCAATGTGAATATCATTACCTCCAAGGCAGCCTTTTAATGACTATGAATAAGCTTCAAAAAATTGCACTCAAATTTTCTCACTCTCATTAGTTTTTGTTTCCCTCACCACCATATTGTTTGTCCTGCTCACCCGTTACTTCTTTCACACCAGGAGAGGTGTTTGGGGTACATGCTGTCAATTTTCCATTTGTTTAACTTATGCTTAACAGAAAGTGGCCTTTACTTTTTTAAGTGCTACCAAAACATAAATGTTATAGAGAACAGAAGGTAAATTTCTTTGCAAGTATTGTGAAGCCATTTTTCTGTATAACAACTCTTATTCTGTGAATGCATATTGAAAAACCTAACACAGATAGCAAAAGCACACAACACAGCTACAGCAAGTTAGAGCAGGATAAACTTCACTGTATCAATGTGTGTCTCCATGTCGAAAACATTCAGAAAACAACCATGACACCCTAAACACAAAATGCCAGCATTCCTCTTCACGATTTAAAAAATCCCCACACTCTGAACTCTATTGGAAAGTTCTCAATCAAAATGTTCAAATAGACGCGATTATTAAAGCAGATCACTCAGGAAATGTGATGAGGATCAAGAAATAGTTTTCATTATGTCAGTGATTGCTGCAACAGGATCTATTTATATTGCAAAGTAGACAGTTCCTTTCCCAGCCTATGTCTGCCACATGGAAATTGTAGTACTTTTCCCAGGGCTTCCCCTCCCCTCCCCCAGTAGCCAGTACTGACACTATCATGAGGAAATAAATTAATATGCTGTGATCAAGCACAGCAGAGGTGTTCCATCATGTCTCAAGTAATTAAACATTATTGCCACTATAAAGCTGTATCCCAGCACGGTATACATTATCTTGCCCTTAAGACTATAAAACCTCTCCTGCAACTCTTCACCCTTTGGAAAGAGTTCACTTTTTCCTGGCACTAAACAGCCACTTCTTCTTTGCTTCCCCTAAGTTACTTGATGTGGTGGTTTTAAAGTTTGAATAATGCCACTGTTAACCTTAAAACAAACTGTAAATTATACAATTAATATCAGGGAACATCAAAGCTAGGTCTGTATTTGAAAAAGGCAAGATGAAAGAATTAAAGAAAATACAACCAAATATAACTATTACAGAAGCAGCTTACTGGGGCTGAGAGTCACAGCGTACCGTATCAGCATACAGGATGCTTAAGCTGTTACATTGTGTTACAAGAGTATCTCAATACATTAGTAGGTTTCAAAGGGTTTCTACAAATAATCTTTGAAAATTTCCCCCCAAAAACT
Organism: Poliocrania exsul; assembly: GCA_035041345.1. Classification (NCBI taxonomy): domain Eukaryota; kingdom Metazoa; phylum Chordata; class Aves; order Passeriformes; family Thamnophilidae; genus Poliocrania; species Poliocrania exsul. The sequence goes on from JAWWLZ010000094.1 coordinate 33,333,072, forward strand.
ATGAGTTTTCCAAGTACAACCCCTAACCTGTAAATACCACAAAGAAAGCAAATCTTTCCTCTTCAAAGATCTGGTACAGCAGATACAGAGGTCATTGACTTCACATCCCAAATGACCTCCCACATGAAGGAGAGTATTTGTCAATTTGTACATTAACAAATGTAGTAAATGCCAGATTCACCCTTTATACTAGAAAAAAAATGTCACCGAAACATTTGACTACTGACCTTTCACAGCCATGAAATGTGACACAGATGTATCTATTTGAGTATCGACAGCACCAGCACTTGCACTGCACCCCTCAGTCAGGACACAAATCACTAAAGTTGTACAGCTGGTATGCTGAACATCCCATTTGCTCTTGCCTGCACTTGAATGAAGTCATTGAAAGCCTCCTTGGAGGGGAAATCTGCCTCAGACTAATGCAGCAACTGATTGACAGTGGCGTGATTTCTATTATGACTCCATTATCACACTGGGATCTGTGCCTAAATGAGCATACTTCCTCCCTGATGCCATTTCCTTTTATCCTGGCTCGAGTCTAAAAGTGGATCAATGGGAGTAATATATATGATGTCACTTCAATTTACGGCCACCGCCTTTCCCTTTCGCATGCACAGATAGATCGATTCTTCCCAAAAATGGTTAAGAAATGCACAGGCAGATTCTCCTCCGAGAAAAGGGTTCTCTGCTATATTTGTCTGTGTAACCACAGCAAGGAACTATTTACACTGAGCAAAAAAACAGGGGGGAAAGTTAAAAAAAAAAAGTTGCTATGGTGCACTGGAAAATGCTGGCTGAAATACAAGAAAAACAAGGCCCAACACTGAATTAAAGCAATTTCACCTTTGAAATTTATACAGAAATATTTAAAGTTTCTAAGGCACAATATGTTTATCCTGAATTTCTTTGGAGAAAGGTAGTCTTGTGTCCCACCCCCAAAAAGATTAAATCTATCGTCCTTGACATTTTTATAAAATTTTCCAAAGTCAAACTTCCCACTCCTCTCTTACGAATGGAAGGGGAAAACCCCACTCCACAGTTCAAGGGTTCTCAACAAACAGAATTTAGTCATAGAATAGTTTAGTTTGGAAAAGATCTCTAAGATCATGGAGTCCAACTGCTAACCCTGTACTGCCAAGTCCACCACTGAACTGTGTCCCTAAGCACCAAGTCTACTCATCTTCCCTGTGCATCCTTTTCTCAAAGACTGCAGATAAAAAAGCAATGCTACTAGTCCAGGAGACAGAATTTATAGGTCCAGGCCATGTCTGCACCAATATTCCAAACCAGTCAAAAAAATCCCTGAGTGAATCTCACGTTGTCAACTCTCCCCACAGACAATTTGCCTTAAGGCTCATTTCTGCAGGATGTAACTACATAAAAAACTCCTGCAAAAAAATCCCCCGTTCCTCAAATTGTCCAGAAAACTGTTAGCTCAAAAATTCAAGAAAACATTGTTTACTCAACATTTTTAAACAGACTTTGTCATTGTTTACCTCAAACATATTCCTCAGATGCTGATACCAGTCACTTCTTTTAAATAAAAAGGCACTTTCTGCCCCACACCCCACTGCACCCAGGGGCTAACATGTACTTATATCAAGTAACACACGAAGTCAGTAAATACATCCACACTAACAGCTGTTAACCAGCATAGTGCAATACACTACTGAAGAGAGTTTAACACTGAAAGGACTAGTCTGCAGACTGATTAATATGCAGAAAAATAAACCTCAGTTGACATAAAAATGCTTTGAACCAGTTTGCAAAATAAAACCCAACTTTGCCAGAGGCTGACAGAATTTCAGAAGTGCCTAGTCTGTTTAACTTTATTTGGGTCCATTTGTTTATGACTTTCCTCTTGCTGAAGTCAGCTTCCCTCCAAATGTTCATGAAAGATAACTAGTCCTCACCACATTTAAAAGCAAAATCAGTATATTAGTCTGTAGCACATTCTCATCTGCTTATGAACTACACATGTATGATCTCTTCTCACTGTGTGCAGTTTTTCTCAACTGCTGCTCAGATGGCTCTCTGTCTGTGCCCAGTAACTTACTTTTCAACATCCATCTCAAAAACAAAAAACAGGAACTGTACCAGGTAATTGCCATGAAAAAAAAAATCCTAGGAACTTTGCTTTAAAAAGCATTATTTCAAAAAGTAATGACTGCAGCAAGTTCATCAGCATGTCATTTTTGTTACACTTCAAAATACTTTTTCTGGGACATTTATGTCTGGTGTGACTTGCTTCATGCAAGTAGAACATAAAATGACACTGAGATCAATTTGTTTAATAAACAATTGCACTGGCATTTTATTCCCAGTTAATTTATAACATAAAAATTAAGGTTATCTAATTGATAACCTGACAGAAATAATTTTAAGGCCACTACCTACTGAAATAGAAAGGTTGGATGTATTCTGGCCACAAATATGAAAATATTGCTGGATGAAGGGCACAAAATCCCTGTTTTACATTCTATGTCTGACACTCTGGTTACACATGACCAGTAAAGTTTTTAAAAGGCCAGCCAGTGCTGCCAGTCTAAAACTGAAAATTTTTTTCATAAGCTACACTACATAGTATTTTCCCATAATTTACTTAATGGAGAGAAGATCCACCTAGGAAGAAATTCAACATCTACAATCTAATATAAATGAACTGGAATGTCAAAAATTATTAAACTGTTATGATCTAACATACTGCTGAGCCAAAAAATGAAAAACAGGTGGCTTCCACTACAGGTTCAGTCAGGTTATATACAGTGCTTTCTCTCAACCTTAGTTTTTTCAAAGAAATGTTTCACCAGAACTTTACCCGCAAGCATAATAATTCCCTTTTAAGCATAATAGGCTACACATTCTCCATTCCATGCAGAGTATCATCCCTGCCACTTACCACCATGCTTCCAGCATGGGCTGCCTCTGCTTTCAGATTAAATGGCCACATTAAGGAGGAAGTGGACATAAGAAGCTGGATTTCCACATCTGAAGTCATATGACACAGGACCATTACTTAGACACACTGGAACAGCATTGCTGTGACACAAACTGAAGTTGAAGCTGGCAACAAGAAGATCTTCAGTCACCTCTTTACTCAGTCTCAGAAGTCCCTAGCAGTGGAGAGGTGATCAGAGTATCAGCCCTGTGGTTAGTGCTCTCTGGCAGTATGAAAGCAACTGGCACTAAAGGCTACCCTTTTTCTCACCAAACAGCACACCTGACAGAGGCACTTCAGTTCAGCAAACTGTCCATCTAACTACAAAGAGGGAAGCCAAGAAGACCTCTGGTTTTATTTTCCAGACTCTTGGACTGCTACATACTAAAGGATTCATACAGAAGACTTGCTAACAAGCAATTGGTGGAAAGATTTCATGCCCACATTTTAGCTGACGTGTAAGTATTTCCCCTCTAATTTGTCCACCAAAAACACTAATAGGTCTCAGCTGCTCCAAATCATGTGCTGATGCTGATCAGTGGCAGTATAATCCACTTCACCTTGAATGACCATTATCTAGATCCTCTGAAAGCCAAAAGGCTATCAAATGTCCTCTGAGACTTTAAAAGAAAGTTGCAGACTACAGCAAACACTGAAAACCATACAGCTGAAGAACCACAATCACTGAATACTAGCCACAACCATCAGTGAGAGCACCCTCGGGCCTCAGATTTATTTTTCTGACTGTAAGTACTAGAAGCAGAAATGATGGACAAAAACCTGAGAGCCAAAGAACATTATGGCATTTTTCTAAGCTTTGATAAATTGCAAGTTACTGGCCACGTAACCTCATCACCTAGTACTGAAAATGAAAAACTCTGTATCTGGAAACTAGCCCAGGCAGTTAAGCTACCTCTTCAGTACCAAATATTCTTGCAATAGAACTGAGCAAGGCCTAGCTTGAAGAAGTATAACCTTTCTGCTTGAGAATTTGGCACACAGTTGACAGCACCTGAACAGAAATTCATTCTGCCTATACCTACCAATGCAGGACCTAGTCAATGACCAGACTTCAGCTAGGATTGTGATCTTCAGGGATGACAGGCATTCACTATGGGTTTCCTAACTCTCTTATGGTATGGTCAGGTCTTAGGGAGATCAAACATGTTCCTTTGTGGTAATTCAAATACAAAGGTACTCTCTCTGCCCCAAACATGTGGCATCATTCATAGAAAGCATCCCAAGAAGGAGAGAGAAAAGAACTTTTCTTTCTCCTCAAAACTTTCAACAGCCTAGAGGCTACTGAAGAAGTCAATTTTACTTTGCTCATGACTGCAGGATACAACACCACTTCAACAGGGAGTGCTGTCTGCACTTCATCATAAGGCTTCCTACAGGAAAGGATTAAAGCCTAGACAGGAACATGCACTTCCATCTCTTAACTGTTTACTACTGGAATCTACAAGAATCAGGTCTCTTTTCTACCCTTTTGATTTCAGAAAAATAGCTGATGAGTGCTTTCATGTTTAATTTTGCCACTTGTCTTTTAACATTTGTAAATCAACTGCATTTCCAGGCCTTAGCTAGGCTATTTGCTTCTGACCTAAAATCTGGCTCTGGTGCACTGTGTGTCTAACACAGCCTGTGCATACCCAGAACAATTTTTCCAACAGACCACATCCATCTGATCCCTTTTTTACGGCAGTTTTGTTGTTTGCTGGTTGTTTGTTTGGGTTAGGGGTTTTTTATTTATTAAGAATGCAACTAACCAGACTGAGTGGGCTCCAGTTTCAGAAACACACACATACCTCTAAGCACAGACAACCGTACAACAGATACCTAAGAATAGGTGCTGCCAGGAACCTAGGACAGCAGTATGTAGAGTCTGCAGTCATGAATCAGTCCCTATTGACCAAAGATGGAGAGATATCCATCCACCACTATCAGCTTCCAGAATTTTTTTTTAACTAAGATCTCACAATGGCCATGACTAAAACTATCCATTTGTCTGAGAGAACTCTCTCATTGTGGCTGAACGTCATCCAGTTCCACAGCTACTGTCACTTCTCAGCCCAGTTACCTCAGCATCCCAAAATGAAGCCTTTGGCACTTCAGAAGATAACTGGCACCAAACACTGCACCATGACTCCAGCAACACAGGTTACATTACACCTCTCATACTGGTTTTCAAGTTCTTACACTGGTTCCCACCACAATCCCCATGGAACTAACCACTGAAGCCTACACTGATGGACACTGAGGCAGCCACACTAGCCCAGCTGGTTATTGCATGGTGCTAACAATGCCCGGGTCACGGATTTGATCCCTGTAGAGGCCATTCACTCAAGAGCTGGGCTCCATGATCCACATGGGTCCCTTCCAATTCAGAATACTCTGACTGCTGACTGACTGAGGATCGTAGGTGACAGCCAAGCCTCTCCCTCTGTTCCACAATTCTCCACTCAAAGCATACTGACTTCTTGAAACAGAGTCTGAATTTTTAACCCGTTTGATCTAAAACTTGCACTGTCAGCTAAGGACTGGTCACATGCATCACCACCTCCCACTCCAGATTCAGGGTAATTTTCTCAGTTTTGCCTATTCTAGTACAAAGGCACAGCAACATGTACTTCACTGCACACAGCTCTCTCCAGAGGCAGAGGATGACACCATCAACAACACATGACATGTTTGTTTGCTGCTTAACACATTTGTGAAAGCTACACAAATCCTACAGTGATGAGTGTAACATGGAACAGAACAGGTGTATCCCATTAGTCTTTATTCCTGATTTTAAAAATATAGATAAATGTTGTAGTTTGGAATTATTATGTAAATTCTCTCCCCTGCCGTTAACTGTCCTTGCCAGTGGTTAACAAAGAAAGCAATTGAGTGCTGATCACCGGGGTGGAGGCAGGTTGTCTCTTTT
>JAWWLZ010000094.1:33341862-33354972 GCA_035041345.1 Poliocrania exsul
ATTACGGGCACAATGCTGCAAACACTGAAGTGTAATGAACTTGGCCTGCATGAGTACCTCCACTGAAAGGATCAGCAGCCTACATGTGCTCACAAGTTTATGCATTGGTGGTCTCTCAAATGTCTTTTTCACAAGACCATTACAGGATTTAATCAATGAATTGCAAAAACACTGTAGAATTTTGTAGCAATAATACTGTTTTTTCAAACTAGCTGAAAACAAGAGGATCCTATGTTACACTATACAGACTCAGACCAATTTCCATTAAAAGCTGCTTATTCTCTGCAAAATTTAATGAAGTAGTTAATTCATGTACAACTTTAGCCAGCCCAGTCTGAAAACACTCTGAAATTAACCAATTATTATTGGAAATTTAATACTTACTACCCTGGTGTTTTTAAACACAGGCATCATAACAACAATAAATTGCAATGTCTGTGCACCACTGACTCCAGCCTGGGAAGCTGCTGCAGGAGTGACTTTCAGATGTATACATACCTGCAAGTTCTAGAAAGCTGGGAACCAAATGGAAATTAAGGACCTCACAAACACCATGTGTACATTATAGAGGCCCAAGCAAAGCAGGCACTACACACCGAGATTTGTTTCTCTTCATAGTTCTTTCACCATATATTGTTACAAGTGTGAACTGCTGCCCACAACCAGCTTAGCTACGAATCAGTGTATATGTCTTCATTTTCCCAATTATCTTTGCATAAATTCCAGAGAACCCAAAAGATCCACTTTAAAGAGAGGGAAACATGTTAAACTGCCTCAGATTTCCCCATCAAAAAAATTTAACCTTGAAAAAAAATCCAAACAGGCAGAAGAAGCTGATTACATGTGTATCAAATATATTTCCCCCTCTGTAAACTGTTCCTAAAGAAGTTTCCTATATTTCATATACCTTTAAAGTCACAAACAGATACCAGCTGTGCTGTAAATATCCTCTCAGCTGAGCATTACTGTTTTAACATGGGTTAAAAGTGACTAAACTCAGTAAGAGTGATTGAACTCTGCTAGATACGGTGACTTTCTTTCATAAATACACTGGAAACAAGTGATCCATGATAAATCTAAGTTCTTACTCACTTCTAACTGCAAAATGGGTAATAGAGGCAAGGAGGTGATATGTATGGAATTTCACCTATAGTCCAATCTGGTGCCGCAACTCACAACAGCCAAATTTCTCCAAGAATCAGTAAAGCATGTAACAAAAGCAACACACTTACTGTGAAAAGGCCAAAAGACAAGGGTATACTTACAGCACATGCAATTTCAGTTCCACTCAGCAGGAGCATGAAGTCCTTTAACCTGATTACAGATTTACTGTATTGCCTCTAATATCTGTCTTCTCTTCAGACTAAATACTCAAGCTCTTCTTCTTAATCTAAGTCCAATCACACACCAGTCTCAGGCAGGTTCCATCCTTGCAGTTACATATTGCTCTCAGTGATCATATTCCGCCTCTTTCCTTCCCTCCTTCTCTTCCACATTGTAGCCTTTTCTATTCAACACTCTTCTGGGAGTATTATCTCTCATCTAATAATCACATTAATTTGAAATTTTGATTCTGGCATTTAAACAACCTGAAACTAGTTTGGACAATTCTTAAAACTCCAGGGGCAGTAACAGTGTAAAAGTAAGAGCCTTTTTCATCTGCTCCCAAACATGCAGACATTTCTAAAAGGCAAAAACTAGAGAAGAAAAGTTACCCTGTTGTTTTCTGTAATAAGATGAGAGCATCCATTTACGTAAGGGCTCTATTAATTTCAGGTACTAGTGCACTGACTTCAAAGAAATATAATCAATAAATATATCCATTTACTTTAATAGCTGAAAAACCAAGTAGGTACAACACCAAGGTTTGCCAAGAACAGCATGTACTTCATAATCTTCAAAATAACTGTACTTCATTTCATTGTAAATAAAATTTTTATGTATATAAAAGCAATAAAAGGAAAAACTAACAATCTATTGCAACTGTAGTTTCTGTTGATTTTGAATGTTACATAATTTGCATGCTTACAGTAAATAAGTGCTTGGTCTGTATGAGGTCACAACAAGCCCAGCTTATAGGGAGTCTGGCTGGAAGACACAAATGCAGCAATAATATTTCAGCAGACCTGTATCATTAATAAAGCCAGTATAAATAAGCAGCCTTTATGTTTCTGTCTTTCTGTATTACCTTTTGTAGTCAAAAAATAGCTTACCCAAATAGAAACACAGTGTTTACAATGCTGAACAGTTTTGAATGCATCTGCATGGAGCAAAATAATAAGGATCCAAACCTTTCTGAGATGTGTCTCCAGGGGAAGAACAGGAAAGTCACAACAAAGACATGTTGTGATATAACAGAAGGCAATTTTTTCACACAGTTCCATACAGTGCTTATAACTGTTTTCCTCTGGAAAACTGGTTTTCCATTTTCTCAGTCCCTTTGGGATCTTTGACCATGTTTGAATTGACTGAAAAGTAAGGCAGGGGCAGAGGGTGGGGGTAAATGGGAGGGGTGGTCATGCAAGGGGAGACAGACAAAACTCCCAAACTGTTGTGACTGGCTTTCTCAGCATTTACACAGCTAGATTTGTATAGCCAAGGCAATTGGAGCTCACTGGCTTAAATACTGAAAATTACTGACTTATGATTAGCTACCCTGCAAATGACCACCCTTGCTGCTCACAGTAAGGAAACAAAATGAAGGATCTCTCAATGTATACAATACTGCCATTCACATATTTATTCTTTAAAGCTCAGGTTTCCAGTTCCACCAGTAAGTGCTCTCTGTCTAGACCAGTGATAACGTGGTGATACACATATGTGCTGTGTATCGCAGCATGGCTGTAAATTCGCACAGACAGCGAAAGGGATTAGTTTAAACCAGATTTTGGACATGTAAAATGGCAAAGGACAGAATGCAAGCTAGTGAGTCAGGCTGTTGAGACATCAAAATCACGGGAAAACATACCTCTAGTTGGCTTTTAGCCAGTTTGCCTCTCCCTTTTTCAACTTATACATGCTACTGTTCAAAGCAGTAAGTCAGATATTGTCTGTTTCTTAAAAAATGGGCTACCCATAAGAGAAAAATGCAAGCGCTACTATAGTAATAGATTTTTTTTTTTAATTTATTATGTAGACATTGGGGTTTTGTATTTGGGGGTTTTTTTTCTGTTTTTGGTGATTGGATTTTCCTCTATTTTTGGAATGTTTACTTAATGTTTGACATCATACTGTTTCCTCTGGACAGTCAGTTCCTCCAGTTGGTTTTTTTTTGTTTTTAAATTACTCACACAGCATTAGAGAAAAGAAGAAAAAGAAACAGTAATAACTATTAAAAGCCTTCTCCATGAAACTTGATTGTAAAACCACAAAATCTTCCAGAGTGACAAAGCAGGAGGGAACCTTACATATTTTTACCTAATGTTTTGAAGCTGACAAGAGTTCAAGTTGAACATTGGGAAAAAAAAAACCAAAACAACAAAAAGGAAAATGAACATGGTTTGCTCAACTGAAAAGAAAGGGCTTTGGCACGGAATAGATGGGAACAAAAAAGCATGCTTGTACTATAAAACTCATCATAAAGCAAGCAAACACTGCAGGAAAAAAATCCATTGATAGGACGACAGACTTCACATATTCCATCCTTTCACCACTTTCCAGAGCACTATTTTTTTTTTTTACTATTTCAGTATATCTGAAATTGAAACTCTACCCTGCTTCTCATCTTCCCGCATTTTCTGTATCTGACATGTGATTAGGATGATGCATTTCCCCAAGGAGGATATTGCCAGAACACAGTGCATGGAGGTGAAGGCTGAGCTGAAACACCACAAAACAACCTTTAGCCACGAAGGAGGCTCCTGTGCACACACAAGGCCACCTTCCCCAGGAGTCACATGTGCTGGAGGCATGAGGGACCACTGCTCTAGCACTTCAGGTACAGAAAATATTTCTACTTAGTTTCCAAAAGCCATTTCTAAGCTCCTTCTGTGAAACTCTTCTGAGCTCTGTCTAAGGGCTTTCAGTGGTGTTGTTTTTGTAAGTGAAACAGCCAGACACTGCTGGAAGCTGAGAAACACTACAAATAAATTTCTGTTATTTGTGCAAGAAACAACTAAATTCTGTCGTAATTCAAAGTAATACACAATTCAAGGCAGACCATGATGTTACCTAAGACCTACAGATGACTTTGTCAAACTGTATTCTGCTATTTTTCATTTTCTACCACACTTTAATTTATAAATATTAATAAAAAACAAATATAGAAGTAATTAAATGGCTATAAACAAAAGTAAAAACTGTTGTATTTTGATAAAACCTTCAGTACTCCACAATTAGCTTGTATTTGAAACAATGCTCAAAGCTGTGTTTAAAGCACCTTATTACAGAAGGCAGATAGAAGTACTCTTGACTGAAGTGGACTTACTACTCAAGGAAAAGTAAGAAGAAAAAAAATATTAGGAAAAAAATCAAGCATGGAGGCCACAGGCTCAAATCAAGTCTCTGCATTTTTCCACGTTAACTTTGATGCTAATTTTCCAGCTATATTAATTTACCTTATACAATTTCATAATTAAATCATATAGTGTGACACTTCAATAAACATATTAGGTAAATATCACAGGCACTTTAATTTAGCACAAGACAGCTTGGCTGCATATTTACAATTAGTTGCTGTTCCTGTGACACTGCTACTTTGAAAAAAAGTCCTACAGTGAATAACGATATAGCAATTTTCTCTGTTTATACAAATCAACAAACACACAGAAAAATTAATATGCAGCGCATTTTTAAATATAGGTTTTGTTATAACTTGAACAGAGTAACAAGAGAAGTTACTGTTCAGTTGTCCAGTATGGACATTTTTGCATATTTGCAGCTTCACCACAACTTGCAAACAAACTGCTTTGACAAGCAAATGAGCAGGTCCTGACGTAAAATGCAGGTAATAGTTTTGCACCACTTTTCTGACAGATGGACATGTAATGTTATGCCATTTACTGACCCAATCATACAAACCCTGTAAGAACAAACAAGACAGCATTTAAAGCATAATACACTGAATGGATAAATGACAAAAGAGATCTGACTGAACTGATTTCAGGCTACGACTACTGAAGAGGACATCACAGAGCCATTCTGTAACAACAATGTTAAAGAAACAGAAATCACAAAAATAGCTGACAAGTTATTTCTGATAATATTAAAGTAAAACGAATTTGTGTAGTGAATAATAATAGTCACTATTTTTCTTTATGCTCCATGGACTATCAACTCCTCAAAAACAGACTTGCTCACAGTTTTAAGAAACCAGGGAATCCGAGCTGTGACTACTTTGCTTTGCACTGAGATTTATATGTTAAGCATTTCAGACATAACAAACTTGATTTTACAGCAGTACTTGTTGAGACAAAATTCCCACAGATTTCAGCAAGACTCATCTGCATAGGGATTGGAGGGTGGGGCACACAGCACCTTCTGAATAACCATTCTAAAATACACACACTGTGATAATTTAAATTTTTTTGACATTTTATATTCCTTGGCTAACTTGAAACCTTCACGGCAATGCTGAAACATGAAAACATTAAAGAGCCTAACATAAAACAAAGTGCTGCAGGCAACAGACTTGCTCAAATCTAGTAGAGGTTGAAGACAACACATTACGTACTCCTCACTACCTTGTTCATGGATTTTATTATTCAGGACATCTGCACACAGTGTCGATTCTCATTTGGGGATATCAAATACACTAGTATGGGTCAAATTAATTCTATATATGGGATTAAAAAGGTTTCAAAGTAATATATGTGTGCTGAGCAGTATAGAATTATGCAAATCTACATGCCAATAAAGTGTTGAAATTCAATAGTTATATTTTCCAACTTGTAAATTTTAGAAACCAGCAAGAAGCTGCTATGGAATTTAAACCAAGAAAGCACATAACCAAAGAATAAGAAGCATATATTATCAAGGCATTTTCTGACATTTGCTTTGGTCACTGGAGATCTGCCCCAAAACTTAATCTAATACATTAACTTTAGATGCCCCTAAATGCTCTGGAGAAATGATTTGTGGCCATGAAGGCAAACAGACACATGTTGAGCCGTGACTTCAGCAACTGGAAATATCCAGATTTGCATGAGAAAACAGTGAAAACAGGAACTTTGAAAGGCTCTGGGTGGAAGGCTTACAACTTACATCTCAGCTATAAACCCAAAATTTAACATATAGTTAAAATAATTCATCACATGAGGAAATCAGAGGTTTGTATTTATACACACACTGTGAAGCCAATCCTGACATCTTTACATAGCCATACTTTCAATGATTTTTGCTTGTATGGCAACGGCAGAAGGGGATCTCCAATTTTTGTATTATTCCTTATTGGCAGGAGGAGAACATTTGGATTTAGACATTCACAAATGCCCTGTAAGCTGTGTGAATCTTGGCTTCTGAGCTACAGCAAGTATGTTCACGTTGTCTACTCTATGTACTTCCAACTTTGTAAAAGGATAAGTGTACTTTTGGTATATAGGCTTGTATGCAAAAGAGATTTACGAAATGGGAGAGGTTTAAATATTTATAGTTCTTTTCTGAAGAAATGCAACATCAAAACCAACCACCCAACCAAAAATATACCTGGATGAAAGGAGTTTAGTTGTCTCGTTTCAGCCTGTACCAAAAAGGCCATCCATACTGCCCTTACAACTGACAGCCTTCATGGACATGGGGATTGAGTGAGTGTGGAAATTTAATTACACCCTCTCTCCATGTAGGTGGTTCTTATAGATCAGTATACCAGAGTGAAGTAGAAGCCAGGACCACTGCTGTCCATGATGCTGTCCATGATTGTTTCATGGACAGAATCCTTCAGACTGAAGCTCTCTCCATACGACACTATTCAAGGAAGATAAATACCATTTTAAAAAAAAATCTCTCTTTGAAGCAGCAACTGAAAACAAGTATCTATTTGCTACAGACATTTGCAATAGGAACTCTAATTGCAGGCTCCTACTAATCTGATTTAAGAATGATTTTGTTTCCATTCAGGAAGCTTAAATTAATTTAGCTCTTCCTGAACACTGTTACAGAAAGAAAAAGTATCCAGTAGCTCACAACTACAGTTCTTAGTTCAAAAGCCACATATGCTACACAGTTAGGTTAGGCTGAAAATTTGTTTGCTTTAGCAACCATTAACACAAGGGATTTGTACTATTACACTGTTATCCCATTACATTCAGATCTGAGACTTGAGCAGACTGCCTAGAGACTGAAAAGCGGAAGAACTCAGATACTCATGCGTGTCATGGGTGCTAAATTACCATCTGTGGGAAAATCTCTCGCATATTACCCACCCTGATTAGACTCCATCACTAACGCACCCCAGCACTGAGAAGTCTGATGTGTTTTCCCACTATTGTCTGCTTTCAAGTTCCATAGTTAGTAATAACAGCAATGAATACACTAATAATGATTACATGATTATTGCTATTATGATTCCGTAAACTTTCAGCCCAGGACTACTTTTAGTATGAAAAGTTGCAGTTGGTGCCTCATCCTGTGCATAGAAGACATCATTTCGGTGAGTAATGATGGTAAGGACAGAAACTATAATCAAAAATGTCAAAATAGCTAACAGTCCATGAAGCTCAAACTCAAGTCTCACATTGTTTTTCAGAGACTTCCAAAACAATTTTTGAATAAAAGCACTTCTTCTCTTCGTGTCTTCCATAATTATATGGAGGAATCCATCAAGTCAATTAGAAAATCAAGACACCTAACTCTATGTTAAATTTCCTAACTCTAGGACTTTTCTTCCACTATTCCTTTTAAAATGAAAGGTAAATACTGATAACCAAATCAAAACAATGAATTGAGAGAGTCAAAATCACTGATCAAGGGATGTCTAAACGGATTAATAATTCAGTTGAGAGGGTCAAGTCTGTTCCTCTTTGCAAGCCACTCTTGCTACAAACATGAGGGCAGGACTCACAAGATAACCCACAAACAAACAGCCTGCTAGTGCAATACAGAGATGCTCTGTTCTTACCCAAAAATTCAAGGTGTAGCACCCTTTTTTAAAAAAAAAAACCCAGCCAACTAGATGTTTCTATTACCTTGAGACAAACAGCCATGGGGAATGCCCCAGTACCATCACCAACCAGCATCTTCAGCTGAACTACTTGCTATTCCTAGCTGATATAACACTGCTCTGCTTGCAGCTGTTTCATTTAAGCTCTCTATGGATGGCAAGCAATGCCACCACACACACACATGCCTCCCACTCCCTGCTCCCATGTTCTTCACAGCTTTCTCTTTAAAGCAAAAATTCAACACCGCTCAGGAAATACACTGCTAGACGAAACTGGCTGCACTCCCAGAAATAAAAAGTCAGACTTTCAGTAAAAACTGACATCTCCCTGTAAAGTTCCCTTAACGCCCCCCTCAAAACAAACAGAAAATGATACTATTACCTAATGTCTGAAAATTCAGAGAATATATTCATTCACGGAGAACACTTCTGCAAGCAACACAAACTAAAATTATTTCCTTTGTTAATTACAAAGAAAACAAGATATCCAGGTATCTTTTTAACTGTGCCTTCCTGGAAATAGTTCATTCTTCCTTTTATCAAGGAAAGCAAGAATTGGATCTTGTTGTAGCTAATATTACTAACACAAGAACATACTCAACAAGACACAACTGGACACTGCTTTTACAGAGGCATGTTATGGCAGTTGCCAGTGTGATCCCAAACAGTTCCTGATCTCCAGTTAAGGCAGCTGTCAAATCTGTGCAACTGAGGTAAAAACATCATATCCTCTAGGCTTTCAAATGCATTTGCAGAGAAATAACTTCATTTGCAGGCAACAGATCCAGAATACATTCATCACTAATCTTAGTGTATAATTTAATCCCATGGCAATCACAGTATCTTTGAGATCATTCATGTGGCCATGACTGTAAATGCAGTGTTTGTGGCCAGTCCAAAACACAGACAGGATCAAAGAAACTATAGAAAAGTGGCCCCACCAGCGCAACTTTACATACTGTGCCTATAAAGTTAGACGACTGCTTCCATGGCATGGCTTTCTCTCCACATCAAAGTTGTATGAGGCTTCGTAACACCTGAAGTAAACAGAAGCTTCCTTCTCAGGAAAATGAGCCACAATAATCCTAATATTTTGCCCACGGAAAGTAGTGTCAAATTGCTTTATGTCACAGAGGAAGTATTTTATTTCTAAGAAAACAAGTAACTGCAGAAACCTTCTGCACGATGGAAACAGACCTTCTTCTTGCACTGTATTACTCTGGTGAAGGGAAGGAAGGGTTTATGCTCTCAGGAGCTGTTTACAGGAGAGCTGGCACAGTCCTGCACAAACTGCACATGAAGGATCCAAGAGGCACAGAGCCAGTGCAGAGTACCGAGCCTTTGGACAAAGCCTCAGTCCGAATCATAAATTTAAAACGAAAGTTAATTGCCACTGGACCCTAGTGAAAATTAAAACCTGTTTGCTTTGGCTTGGCCTGACATTTGTGTCACTTACACAAATTGGTAAAGAGCATTGACTAAGCCTGCTAAGACACAAGCTGGCACCAAACAGAGAGATGCAAGCATAGGTAGCAAGGACACTCCTGAGTTGAAGATGTTGCTGCCCATGGCAGGAGGTTTGGACTAGATGACCTTTAGAAAGGCCTCTTCCAACCCAAACCATCTTGTGACTAATCTTCCAAAGGACCATGAATCTTACTTAGCACTGTATTTATAACTCCAAGTCTGTACTATAAGCCCACTGACTACCCCATTCCAGCTCCCCTTCGTTGCAGCAGCCTATTCAGCAGAAATAGGAGGCACAATCAGCAGGGTAAGGCCCCTTTAACTTGCTGAAATTAAGCTCAAAAGTATCTCTTTTTGGATAACTTCTATGACTGCAATTCTCATATGACTTAGCAGCCATATAAATAGATATTAATTTAGTAACCAAATCATTCCAGAATACATGAAACAAAGTCCCAGTTTCTGTTAGTTCACGCTCTTCCTGTTACTTCTGAGCTGCATATGTGAGCTCTGATAATGCAGAACAGAAAACCAGAACAAGTTTTTCAGAAGTGGCCATTCCTTTCTACAGTCCTTTAATGCCACTATTGAATATGGTTCTACTTAACTCTGCATTATCTCTGTGTAAAGATAACCAAACAAAAGCTACATTTATAAATTCATTTAAATTCTAAGAATCACAAATTCATGGAATGTTAAGGGGTTGGAATGGACCTTAAACATCATCTAGTTCCAAACCATCTGCCATGGGCAGGGACACCTCCCACTACAAAAGGTTGCTCGACGCCTTATTGAACCTGGCTTTGAATACTGACAGGGTTGTGGCATCCACAACCTCCCCTGGGCAACCCATTCCCATGTCTCACCAGTCTCACAGGAAAGAATTTCTTCCTAACATCCAACCTACATTTTCCCCCTTTCAATTTGTGCCCACTACTCCTTGCCCTATAATTACACCTCCTGTCAAATGCAAATCATTAATGCTATGTTACTTAACTATGCCCTCAAAACCCAACACATTTAGCAAAGAGGACTATTTAATGGATTGTATGTTCAGATATGCATTGATTCATCCAAATATTATCAACAATAGTCAAAAGCACAGAAACATTACTTTCTACATGGGTGTTAGGCTGGGAAAAAAATCAAATGCTGAAACATCTAACAATTTTGACCTGGAATCTAAAAAGACCCATAGTGTTTACTTATTTTGCAACACAGTAATAATACTGTGTAGTATTGCTTACTTTTAATGAAATACATATGATATTTACATAAATTATACTTGTTTCAACCTCTGAAATAGAAACCTACCCCTTAGCTCAAGAGCTCTGGACAGCAGTGTTTTCCAGTGCTTAATTATTGAGAAACATTATTTCAGGAATGACCAGATCTCAGAGTTTGAAGAGGCTGTAAACTTTGTATTTTATGTGATGGCAACATCACAGGGTTTAAAAAAATAATAACTTTAAAAATGCAAGGAAATCAGAAGCTAAAGGAGATACTTCCAAATAGCCAGGAATGCCTTTCCATTACTCGATTTTTTTTTTCCAAGTTGCTTTCTGACCTTGTTATGGCACTAAAAAGACTTAGGAAGCAGATTGAGAGAGGAGAAACAAAAAGATTTTACATAGGTCTCCAGAAGGCAAATTTGCCTCTCCTTTACTTTTCCTTAAATAAACTCTGGCTGCAAATGAGAACCATAATTTTCAATACCTCTTGAGAGTAGCCAGAAATAGATCTAGCTTCATGATTATGTGGTGGGCAGAGAAGAAAAGAAATACTCTGAGCTACCAAGGCTGACAATAAAACTGTGAAGCTATAGAAACCCTATAATTCTTTCTAAATCTGGTTTTGCGATTTAGTTGCTAATAGCAACCACTATTTGAAGCAGCAGTAAAAAAGCAGGGGTCTGGCCCATTGCAGTTGGCACTTTGACACAAAATAATGAAGAATTTACTTGTATTTTCATACTGGTCAGTCTAATATATCTAGAAGAATAGTAATATTCACTTGATGCTGCAGACATCTCCTGATGGTGTAACTTTCTGTATCATGAGGCCAACACAAATCCAGTTACACCTTCCAATTATGCTGACATTTTTTGGTGACAACCATACAACCAGCGCATAATCAAGATCTTGAAGTTCTGGATGGGAACAAGGACCAACTCCACAGTATCATCTGCTATAAATGCTGTCTCCTTGCCTTTCCAAAAGGGAGTAAAATGGAAGTTGTTTCCCAAAGTCGTTGCTGATAGTAGGGTCATTAACATAAAACTGCATTCTGTGTCAGTAATATAGAGGAACAAAGACGTAATTCAGGAGTCAGTCTTCATGCTTTGACATCAAAACAGCTGGAACTATGAAACACTGCTTAAGAGTGAGGCTCTGAAGAGCAGTGTTTTCCAGTGCTTAAATTCTGAATACACCAGTATTCAAAGCACATTTTCCACAAGCTCTTCTATAGACATTCCATATGCAAAAAGAGGTTTGAAATAATAAACTCTAGCCAAACCATAACATATTAAACATGGGAAATGAAAAAGAATACAGCTGGTAGTATTGTGCTGTTCAACCAGTGGGGCAAGGGAACACAAGCTGTGAAAATGCACTATCTATGCTCACATGAACAACTAAAACATTACAAACCTTAGACATGTTTTAAAAAGTCTAGGGCCGTACATGTAAAGTGATCAGTAGTAAAACTATGATTTTTTTCCCTCTTTTCACCTTCATACAACATTATCTCATGAAAAAGGCTCACAAATGGTTCACCTACAACTTGGATCTATTTCTGGATGGCATCATTACTCACTGACTCCCCATGTCACAGAGGGTCATAGCAGAAAGTACACCTAAAATGAGTAAATTAAAATACCCCATTGAACATCCTTTGATCAGGACTGGACTCACCGCTTCAGCAGAGATCTCAAGTGCTGCAATGACCAAAGTGCTCTGACATTAATGTGAGAATGAGTTATTAGAGGTAGTTTAACAGTTGAGTTTAAAAAAAAAAAAAGATGGAAACGAGAAAATATTGCTGTCTTGCTAGACTTGCAGTTGAGACGACAAAGTCCATCTCCCAACACAACTTCCAAACCCTCCTGGTTTCCCTTGCTTTAGTGAAACAAACTAAGAAAATAAATAAGGACAGTGGTAGTTAATATGATCCTGCCATTAACCCCCACCTAAGCTTGGGAAAAACAGATTTTACCAAGTATTCTGTCTGGGACATGCTCAGGTTGCATTTTACACCTCTCAGGAGAACATCCCTGAATTGTGCACTCAGGTGCAGACCTCTGGACACGACTACTGTGAACATCACTGCTTCAGTTCAGTTCAGGCCATCACTGAGACCACAAGCAACCTGTCACCTCATCCTGTCTGAGGCTATCAGAAGTGAGGCTATAAATGAAGTTTTTCCACTTATTGTCATTCCCCACTCACCCACCCAACCCAGTAAGTTCTGTCTAAAATCACAAGTCCTAAACAAACATATCAGGGCAAAAGTTATGACACTTTCCCCACGGGTTTCTGATGTGAACT
>JAWWLZ010000094.1:33359082-33371047 GCA_035041345.1 Poliocrania exsul
GCAGGACCAGGGAAGTGACCCTTCCCCTGGACTCTGCCTTGGGGAGGCCACACCTTGAGTGTTGGGTTCAGTTCTGGGGCCCTCAGTTCAGAAAGGATATTGAGGTGCTGGAGCGGGTCCAGAGAAGAGCAACGAGGCTGGTGAAGGGAGTGGAGCACAAGTCCTATGGGGAGAGGCTGAGGGAGCTGGGGTTGTTTAGTCTGGAGAATGCTTAGGGGTGACCTCATCACTCTCCATGACTACCTGAAAGGAGGTTGTAGCCAGGTAGGGGTTGGTCTCTTCTCCCAGGCAACCAGCAGCAGAACAAGAGAGCACAGTCTTAAGCTGCACCAGGGGAGGTTTAGGTTAAACATTATGAAGAAGCTCTTTATAAGAGAGTCATTGGGCATTGGAATGGGCTGCCCAGGGAGGTGGTAGAGTCACGGTCCCTGGAGGTAATTAAGAAGAGACTGGACGTGGCACTTAGTGCCACGGTCTAGTAGTCAAGGTGGCGTTGAGTCCAATGTTGGACAAAATGATCTCAGAGGTCTTTTCCAACCTAATTGATTCTGTTTCAAATGGAACAAGAGAGATTGTCATAACTTGCTTAGCTAACACAGACAATAGCAGGACTTGTAGGTTCCTGCTATGATGGGCTGCCAGTTGTTTTACCCAAAGTCACTAAGAATATTAGCTTGGCTCATGCTCTTCTTTTTCATCAAATGCTGAAATTCATGGCACAGAAACAGATGACTGGTAAAATTAAGTAAGATTAATGTAGTGACATCCCAGTCTGATCAAGCTTCTCCTCAAAGAGGAAATTAAATCAAATGAGCCACACTTGTCACAGCATTTTTAGCTACATAACAGCAAACTAGAAAAATCAAGAATAAACTAAAAATTATTTGTTTACTTTTACGCAAGTTAAAAGAATTGGCTCTTTTTCATTACCAAAGTATAATTCATTTTAACTAATAATGCATACACATCGTATTTAATTTATTACTGCCAACTCCTAGACTATGAGAGAAGTAATATACCTGAAGCAAGGATATGAGTTTCCATGTGTGTTTTTAAATTAGTGTGTAGCACAGTATGAAAAAATACTTCTATCTAGTTAATATTATTCATACGCACACAGTGAGAGATATCAAATGACATTCTTCAAAATTGGCTCATGAGTCTTAATCCAGCTTTGGAGACAGCAACCATGTGGAGTTAACACCAATTTTGTCTAAATGAATCCTCAGTCAGTGTAACTTAACTTTCAGGAAAACAGAAGACAAAACCAGTCTTTTTCACAATGCTGAAAGAACAGCCTTCACATCTCCTGATAGGACTTTCCTTACAATTTTATTCACAAATAAAAACTAAGACATAATATTACTAGCAGATTCTGCATTCTCTTCAATCACCTTGTAAGATACTTCAACAGTTAGCCCTAGATCGTAAAGAAATCTAAAAACCTCATCAGAATGTATTTACTACCTTTGCATTTGTCCTATCATACACAGCTTTGCCTGATCACATCATGTTATCCTCTTTGAATGTGTGAAAAAGCAAAATACATCAGGCAGTCTTGTTAAAGAAACATTCTGTAGTGAAACAATCACCAAGTTGAAAACATCACAACAAATTAGACTGTATGTTCCCCTTATGTGGCTCCGCATGCAGTAACTGCATATTATGTAAGGCACTGGTGCAGTACAAGCCATGGTACCACTACCAAGAATTTTGAATCATCTCCAATATTCAACCTGGAAAAAAGTTTTTTATTTTTATGATCATGTAAATCATTCCTGAAAAAGTACTTCAAAGTACAGTAGAGAATGGGTAGATCTGTGAAGCTGAAAGATAAAGCCAGTTAATGTATGGCCAACTAGCCCATTCAGGAACAGAGGTCCACAGACCATACACTGGGAAGGAGCACATTGTGTGTTCTTTGTCATACCTATTGAAACAGGTACCGCAGACATCAGTCCCAAACACAATTATTGTGCTGAGTCATTGGTGGAAAATCTAAGGGGAATTAGTTTGCTTAAAGGCATTCAGTTCATCAGCATCAAAAGGAGAAATAGACTCGCACATCCTGTTTCCTGCTTACAGGTTGCACCCAACATCCCACCTGTCCTTTTGGCACCACTGTATGAGAATAATACGATCCACAAGCAAGAGCTTCATTTCATCACAATGGAGCACCACATAGCCAGGCCGTGCTGTTCCAGAAGCATAAGAATCCATTAAGTCCACGTTTCC
Organism: Poliocrania exsul; assembly: GCA_035041345.1. NCBI lineage: Eukaryota > Metazoa > Chordata > Aves > Passeriformes > Thamnophilidae > Poliocrania > Poliocrania exsul. The sequence goes on from JAWWLZ010000094.1 coordinate 33,361,318, forward strand.
CCTCGATATGTGGTTGACTGTAAACTCACCTGAGGTTTATTCAAATACTTCTAGGACTTTTTTCACAGAGAGAGATTCCCTCTGTCTAACAAATCACAAGCTCTGTTTCAGTGGCATGATTTACTGAATCTCCTTCCTTATCTGGTTAGCATTTACTGCAGCAGTTGTCTTTGACATGTGTCTTTCTGTCATACTTGATTAAAATAAGCCAGGTTATTACAAAAAACACGTGGGTAAACACATATTCACAGAAATTAGCTTTATGTGAGCATATGTGATAGGAAACAAGACTAAAATAATCTTTATCCTTTCCTGAAGATGAAAGACAGCATCCATAAAATCTCTGAAAGAGTAACTATTAATATCACAGTATCACAAGCCCAACCCCTGCAGTTATCAAAGAAATTTCCTGGGAGTTGATCAGCTTTCCTCCTCTCCTCTGAAATCTGATGGGAATGTCCTTGAAGTAAATATATCCATGTAGGAAATTGTAATTAAGGAAAAGGGCAAACGGTAAGAAAGAATGACATGCAATTTAGATAAAACAGTAGGTATAAATGAGCTTGCAGTTGCCACTTAAAGCTATGTAGTGATGGAGGACTCAATTTTCAGATCTAACATCTTCTCTAGTAGCAGTGCTAGAGAAGTCTGAGGCAGGCCAGTGTCTAGACTTCAGCAGAAAGGAGAGAACAATTTGTGTGGCACAAGTCAACTGAGGCACAAGCTACCAGCTATTCATGTTTCTATGCCTTGGAGGACCTTAAGACTGAAGAATTCAGCATAGCCTGAACATAGACAGAAGCTCCAGGGTCTGTAAGATCATACCTTGATATCTTGTATTGTGCATCAAATATCATCCTCCCCAAAAAAGAGCGGAATACAGAATGTGGAAAATAAATTGATAGTTAGTATTCAGCAGCTCAAAAGAAGATAACTGGGATATGCCACCCTGAATAACAAGGATACTGTTGAACTAATGCAAATTTTTCTAATAATGAGTAAAAAACAAACAAAAAACGGAACTAAAATGCTGAACCCTACCCCCTGGTAATACAGAAATGAGATTGTAGTAGTTCAGACCAAAAAAAAAGAGATACTAGTGTCGACATGCAGTAAAGTTTTAGAGGAAGTAGGTCCTCTTAGATATGTGACTTCTTTTTCTGTGAGTTGGGTAAAATATCTTGGCTAACAGTAAGCAGGAAAGCATTTGCGAATACAGATATTTGCAAAACAGATCTGTGAGGCCATTCACACAACTCCCCTCCATTTGGGATGGGAAGCCTCACATGACTCTTACACAGAGCTGCTTACTTCACTGAGAACCATCTTCCAGCTATGGATGCAGAAGCCCCATAGTTTCCCCTCCCAAGCTTACACAGAGGTGCACTGTTTTGTCTGGAAAAGGTAAAGTCCAGGGAAACCTCCAGGACACTCAGTAGAGTTACTTCACTGTAAATAACAACAGCCATGACAAAAGAAATGTGATGGCAGAAGAACTCTGAGACATTGTCTCAAAAAACAGTCAGGAGGAAAAAACTTGCTAAAAAACATCTTTACACTAAGTTTTTCCTCTATGAAGCAAAGTACAGACCATAACTGTAAAGAATAAAGAAAAGTAATGCAAGTCACAAACATATCTACTCCTCCAGCCATACTAATGTGGCTGGACAAACCATCCTCTGTTATCATTCAGTAATCTCTCTAAGATCTTTCTAATACTACTAAATGAAGTGGTATTTCTGCATGGTGGAAGAAGATTCAGACACTGCTGGATGCAGCCATTCTATCTACACATGCTGCACAAAGTCTCAATGATTTACACTGCTTACACCTACCCACTGGAATTTGAAAGGAACCAAGACTGAAGTCACTTTCCTGTTTATGCAGCTGAATTTCTCTAAAAAGTAAAACAATAGCTAATGCATTTGGACATATAAATTACTATTCCATGTCCTTTTAAAATAGATTATTTGTCAGGCCGCTGCTGTATGAATATTTATGTAGGTGAACTAATACAATCACAAAATTACTGAGCTTCTCTGTAAGCATATGTAGAGTACCAAGTTCTATGTTGTTTTACATCAGTATAGTGCAGTTACACTCTTTAGGTTACACAAAATTTATACCAGTTCACAGTTTTACAAGACAAAACATACACAGTGATATTTGCTTTAAACTAGTGTAGATATATTTCAAGAGTACATGTGGCTTTTTGTTGGATGAAGTATTGCATTGTAGCTTGATTACATAGCTTATAAAGCATGGAATCACTGAAGTTACAGGTGACATGGGGCTAAACAAAAATGCTTCATTCACAACAGATAGGGTATTCTCCATCACAGCTGATGGACATTACACGCTCTGCTCAGGTCTTCAAGCCTAAACTCTGAACTCAAAAGTAAACTTACAGCAACAAATAACCTAGAAGACTAGATCTGTAAACATTAATCCAGTGGGTGTCTTCCCAGAATAATTGTGTGCATACCACTCTTGTAAAAATATGCACTAATTTCAGCTAAATTTGAGCTCTTCTTCTGGCTTTCACCCCATCTGACAAACTGCAGACTACCATGAATATGGGCATCACATGACTCTGATGATCTTGTTCAAGGACCAAATAGAGCACATCACTACATAACAGTGTTACCTAGACTTGAAATTAGCCCAATATTAAAATGTCTCACTAACCAACAAAAGGTTTGGGCTAGAAAATCTACTTTTACTCTTTTATGCACTTGGCTTCACAGAAGAATGCCACAGTCTCTGCTTTGTGTTCCTTCACACAGACCCTTGGTGCACACAAAAATGAAAAGTGAAGATTGAGCTTCTGGCAGAAAAACCAGAATTTGTTCAATCTTGAATGAGATTAGAGTTTATGATTTTATTCACCCTCTTTTTCTTCTTTCCATACAGGTCATAATTTAGAAACAAAATAAGTATCTACTGACATTTAAGCAGAAGGAGTGGGCCAAGCAGTACAGTAAAATATAATCAAGTTACTATTACTCCACGATAGAGAAGTGCCTGCTAATTTCCTATGACAACCAACCACCATGTGTATTGTCAATTGACAACTCAGTATTTGTGGTTTTTTCCTGTCTTGTGGATACATGCACAAAAGGTAAGACATTTCAGTTTTTTGATTTCGAAGAGAAAGGGAAAAGGAAAACAATGATGGTTTAGAGCCACAAACTAGAAAAAACATTTGGAATTTTTTCTGGTATTTATCTTAATGTTTATTCCCTGAAGTTAAGCAATTCCTCAATCTGATCACTTCTGAGCATATAAATTGGCAACACAAGGACATATTTAAAAGCGTCCCGCTACAGACTTTTAGCACTAATTGTAAGACGCTTCAATATACTGTACGCTTGCACAATACTGGCAGAGCCACCTCTGAAGAAATACTGTGTTACTTCACAGCAGAAGGGGTCAAGAAAGGAGATCATGGCAGGTTGGCTCTTGGATGGCTTCAGAGCAGGAAGAAATGCTCATACACTCAAGACAGCCTCGTGCACTCAATGATCTGGCCCCCCACACTCCCAAGAAAAGCTTGCTGCACCCCTACAATACCTTTCCAGAAGGAGCAACCAGGTTGTAAGTGAAACTCTGCCCACACCTAGGCATGTGAACCTCAACAGGCAGAGAGCAGGGACAGCTGCCAAGGACATCAGTGGGGAGGAAGGAAGCCTTCTGTGGGTGTCAAGCACATTTGCTGTAGACTAACCTACCTTTGCAGAACTAAATCCACTTCCTCTACTGTCACAGACCCAAATGCATGCGTAGTCTTAACTTTGCTGACATAGATGGCACAGAAGATGACACAGTTCTTGAAGACAACCAGGCAAGGACTGAGCAGGAATTAATCACACTTTCCCAAAAAGGTCGAAAAAGTATTAATGTCAAATTTCCTTTTAAAACCACTTCTTTCAGACTAAAAAATAAGTTACAGTGAAACCAATTAAAAATGTACAACCACATTTCTCAAACCACATCACTCTTGGGGGAAGAGAAGGGAAAAAAGCTAAACCATATATACACACAAATATACACTGTACATTCTTTAAGAACATAAAGTAAGATCTAAGAGAAAGCTTCTCCCAGTCTGAGAGGACACAAAATTTGACGAGAGCTTTCTGTCAATCCCATTTTGCCAATATGTGTACATCTTCTCAAGAAATGAAACCTATACTTCTTGTAGCGTATGTTCTTCCAGCATTTTGCTTCCACCTACATGATTTGTCTTCACAAGCAGTAGCTTCAGACTTGCATTTTTCCAATATAAACTGACTCCAACCAAAAACCTGCCCCATAACTATTCAAGGGCATGTAGGGACAAAAAAATACTGTCCTCTTAAGCAGGCTGGGTGTGGTATTTGAGTGGTGTACATTCCTTCAGTTAATTGAAAAGTACATCTCTCTTTTCAAAAGTTCAGTAAACAAATGGTTTGGCAAAAAGACACTGAGATATAAGCCAGGAATATCTATTTCAAATAACTTTTATTTCAAATACACCATTAAAAGATCTGCTGATACCTAATAGAATTTCTGATGCTGTGAGCCAATGTGCCCCCTTTAAAAGGAAGAAAAATCACCAAGTAGGACACAATCTTAAGAACTTGGCAATGAGCCAAAAGAAGATCTGCATGTACAGATTTACTAACCTCAGTGAATCATCACAAAACTGAGACCCAGGTCAACACAAAGTAACAGAAATGCCTTCTTCCCACACTTCCCTTCTTTTTTTTCCTCTCTTCAGAAGACTCATTCGTGGCAATCATATTCATTCTCAAAGACGTGTCTTGTCTACTACTGACATTCAGCTTTTCCACAGCACAGGACAGCACAGGACTGAGGGAATTTCTGAGCCCTTATCATTTATTTACCAAAGTACACTTACCTACTAAACAATTATCTATAATATTCATAGAAACTGCATACACATTTACAGACACTACATACAGCTTTAGGAGTTCTTAAAGTAATGCCAAACAGATTATTCAGAAGAAGTCACTTGAACATTAAGAAAAAGTATGCATAGACTGAGATATGCTCAATTTGAAACAGCCTGTTTCTTTCAACGACTGAAAAAGAATACTCTTATTTTTCAGAGCTTTTAATGTTGAGTCTTAAGTCTCCTTTTTATGTGACCAGGCTGCCACTATTTTCAAAAAGTTTAAACATTTGTATCACTTCATAGATACTTTTTACCTTGTATTTTGCTACATTTACGAATTTGCTTGTTAAAACTTTAGGCAGTCTGCTTTCCAGTTGAAAAAGATGCAAATTTTGAGAGCAATAGAAAACGACACAATAGAGAAGATTAATTTTAACTAAGTGCAGCACGCACAGCTGACCACATTTCACAAAATGAATACAAATAATATATTTGCATATGGCAGTAAGGAGAGCCAAGTGCACTCCAGCTCCCGGGACTACTCTCTCGTGTGCTGTCACACAGTAGGCAGGGATTGTGAACACAAACTATTCTCTGTGGTAAAGTTTCAGTGCTGTCTGGTCCAAGCTTCCAGGTGCAGGTATGTCTGTCTGCCTAAGGTGTTGAAGAAGGTATTTCGTTAATAGTTCTACTGTAAATGGTCAATGAGGAATGCACTGAATAATCCCTGTCTACTCTTGCCAAGGTTGCATGGTCCATGTCCCAAAACTATTGGTTTGTTAATTCATTTGGTACAAGTAGTTCAGGAACTTGAAATAGTCTCCATACTCCTGACAGTCTCCTTCCAAATTTAGTATCAGAGCAAAAACCCCCAGTATTATCAACAAGAAATTACAAAGCTCCACTGGCCACAACTCCAGGTAAGACTACAGCTTGACATAAAGGATATGGCACCCACTGAGCAGGAACTGCTCCCTGGAGGTATTCATTCCTCTCTCTGCATTACTCCTTGAATGCTACCCATTCCATCTAGGAGTCACCACACTGGTGTGAGCAGACTAAATGGGACTCTTATTCACAGTCACGAGGCTCCTCACTGCTCTCTGATGTCAGCACAGAAGGTCAACTGCATAAATACCAGGCAACCGAAGCTGCACTGTTATGACCAGACATCCTGTTTGCTGTGAGTTCTATTTTTAATACTTTTATGATGTTAATAATGGGAACTCCCAGTTTAATCAGCTCACTTTTTCTTATAATTTATCCTGCAGTTAGCTAACCAAAAAACACTATTGAGAGATCCAAGTGTGTACAGGTTCTATTTTTACCATCAGCTTTAGGGTGCCTTTTCCCTCCATACTCTCTGCTCCTGCATTTCAGGAGTTTTTCACATTTTTCAGAAGCAAAGATAGAGGTTTTTGTAATGAGTTCAAAATGTTCCTCCTGTTACCTAATCTTGAAGTCAAAGTTAAGATTGCAATATTTGGCTTCTGTATGGGAGCTAAGACATTAGAAAGAACACAAAACTTGAAACATTTTAGGCAGAAATTTTCTAATAGTAACCTAGCCAGGAAGCTGTGGAAGTTGGGAATTGCTATGCACCTTCAACACCAGTATGACATTTCATTGGGGACAAACCCTTTCTTAACATATTCCTTCCCTGAAAACTCACAGTGTGCATCCTGCCTGAACTCAGGTTCACATCTGATACTGACTTTCTTTAAACTAGTTTCTTCCTTCTCTTTAAGGTAATAATCAGGCATCTCTCACAGTCCTCTCCCAAACACTTATGGTGTGACTGTAAATAAATATTCATTCACTACTTCTTAGTGGATGCTCTCTCTTTTACACACTTCAAGCTCAGCAGCTCTTGCTGAAAGGCAAGCATATGTTTCTTTCCCTCCCACAGTTTGCCAATCATAATGTCCACTGACTTATCAAAGGTCTTAATTTTAAGAGAGCTTTTAGACTGAGCACTCACATCGACTAGTTAATATAGAACATACACAGTCTATCTTGCTCAATTTAAAAATATCCTCTCTCCCTGTAGTGACAGCAGATTTCCAGAATGAATGCTACACAGTCAAGGCACAAACCAAAGCAACTAAACAAACACAAATACTCCGTCTCTCCAACAACAACTACCAAACAGTGGAAAACTTGATCTTTTTTCTTCCCAGGGGAATACTTTTCAACCCTGCAGAAGATAAAAGGCTGAGAGAACTAGCATCAACTCAGTGCCTTGGATGCTGATGTGTCTTCAAATCTATCCTATTCCTGACTTTTGATGAAACAATCAAAAAAAGATTTTAACCAATAAAGTTCACTTGTTAGCTGTTTCAGGAGACATTCCCAATGAGAATGAATAAGAAATGGCTTACCTCAACCAACATACTCAGCAAGTTTTGGATACAGTTTTCTAGCTATTGCTTATCTTGTCCATACTGAAGAAACAAAAGGCTCTGTATAGACACTGCTCTCCCTAGAAACTCAGCCCAATTACCAAAACTGTCAGCACACTGTAAAAGCATTTCATCTGGGTAAACATTTAATAGTTGTTCTATTGCTATTTGGGTAAAAAAAACCCCCAAACATATATTATTCTGGAACAGTCTACTTTGTAACAGAAAAGTCTACTTCAAAAGCACTAGTCCTCAGAAGATGAATGTACCTTCCTTTAGCATCTAAAACGACTGGGAGAGCTACTGGGTGAGACGAAAGTATGCACTGATTTCTTTTAATCCCCACTTCCAAATTATGATCCTGTTTTTATTACAGACTAAGTGAAGATACCTACATGAAGTTACATTCATATCAAATCCATCACAATTTTACCATAATTTCAGTTTTTATGTTTTAGCATTTTCTATGCCTCTAAAAACACTTAAAAACCTTCATAAAACAGGCATATCCATAAAGAATCAGTTCTCTGCAGTTTGTATCATACGACTGCATTATCTTCCACAAGAACAGAAGCATAATGGTACAAGAAAAAAGAAAGGACAAGCATACCTGTAGTAGCAGGCAGTTGCTCCATACAAACAGATGTATTTGCTTCCTGCTAATTCAACCAAAAATTACACAGCAAGCAGACATTAAAATTTATAATCCCCACGCTTTTTTTGTCCCTCACCGGAAAACCAGAAACTACTAAGCTTACCACAGATTTTTGTCAGGTAAAGGACAGGTATTGGTTACAGTAGTATGCTTATAAACACTCATTGGTTAGAAATGAATTTTGACTCCCACAATAGCCTTTTTAACAAAGGAAAGATATACAAGGGTGCTGAACCTCAAGTCTTCCCTAAAAAGCGAGGAGGAAAATGGTAAGAAACCAATGTGAAAAAGCAGGCAGATGGGATACGATACAAGACAGGAAATGAAAACAGGAGAACTGTCACGTGGAGAGACTGATTTCAACGATTGTGTCCCTCTACCTTTCATTTCCCTCTAAGCAACCAATGCTGCTAACCCTGACAGCAGCAAGTGATTAATCCAGCAGGAACCATGAAGAAGTAAATGGGTAAGTGCCAGAATTTTTAATACTGTTTTCTCTAACCACACATCAAACTAAACTTGTTAAATACATGGTTATTTCCAAAGCAGAGCAAAATTTTGAGTTGGGGGGAAAAAAAAAGGTGGCATGGTGATGGGCCATTTTAAATACTTTTGATCCCTGCCACTTCACAGAAGACATTTGCTGAAGTATTTAAAGGAATTGTAAAAATACAACTGGACAGAAAAAAATACAAAACCAAACTCTAAAACATTGCTGGTTGAAATATATGGAATATAAATTGTATGAAGCTTCGGGTATTTAGAAAAAAAGGGGAGGGAATACTCAAACAAGGGGAACTTGCACATAGAATTTCAATGGGGGTTGTTTTTTATTTTAAAGATATAAAGGCTATCTTTTTTTACCTATGTCCATTCAAGTCACATAAGAAAAAACCTTTTGTATCCTGGACACATTTTTGACCAACAAAGAGAACACACATGAAAACAATTTGCATCCCCAGTGCCTGTTCTGTCAGTCCCATGCTTCATAAAAACTTCAAACAATTCTTGTCTTGTAACCATGTCTAATTTAATATAAAAGTCAGAATTTCAGCTCAAACCCTCAGGGAAACTCAGCTGGATTTACTGTAAATCTTTGCCAATGCTTTGGAAAGAGTTTGCATTGCAAAACATCTACCCAGTCTGCTCTTAACTAAGCCAAGATGGCAATAAATTCAATAAACTTGGGAGGGGGGGAAGTGGCACTTGCACTATAAGCTGGCTTCCAGAATACGAAGAACACCTTTAAACTTTACATTCCCTCTATGTATCTTTTAATTATCACCCTCCGTCTCCTAACACTTAATGCTAAAGCAACAGAAGTAACCAAATTATCCTTATTTTTATCTTAAAGGAGCTTTATTTCTATGCCCTGTTTTGGGCATGCTTTAGAGGCCAACAGTGAAGCTGTTTGCAATACTCCTACAGAAGACAAGCCTTCCCAGCAGAAAATGCAGGTAACTTGCTGCGGAGGTGTGACACAAACAGAAACCTGTGAGCTTTAACTTTCCAATTGCAGAATCACAGAATATGCTTGAGTTAGAAGGAACCCACAAAGATCACTGAAGTCCAACTCCTAGCTCTTCAGAGGACACCCCAAGAGTCACACTACATGAACCTGAGAATGTTACCCAAACACTTCTTGAACTCTGGCAGGCTTGTGATGGGACCACTTCCCTGGGGAGCCTTTTCCAGTGCCCAACCACCCTCTGGGTGAAGAACCTTTTCCTAATATCCAACCTAAACCTCCTCTGACACAACTTCAGGCCATTCCCT
>JAWWLZ010000094.1:33378955-33408458 GCA_035041345.1 Poliocrania exsul
CACATTTCAGTGTTTTTCATGCGTACTGATATCTCACCCTATAACACCATTTATACCACTGGAACATTTTTAAAGCAGCTTTTATGTTTTAATACTGAATGTCATGTAAAAGCAAGTCAATCTTCTCAAGAAAAACGTTCACCCTCCAACTCCAGAACAGATACAGATTGCATGCGACAATTCCACTAGTCTGACTTCAAGGTTATTTTCTTCTGCCTAACATTCTGCACTGGTATGGATAATGGATCTCTTTTTCAAGCAGACACAGTCAAGTATTACAACAAAAATAATAATAACACTTCACATTTCTAGCATACTCTTGATGATAAAACAATGCAAATTTCAACCAACCAATTTCTTCCAAACTCTGTTATACTTTCTCTAAAATTCACACATGAACAACATTCTGTATTGATACATACAATGATTGCTAACTGTGTTGACCAATGACAAGATGAAGAGACAGCATAAGAATAAATGAGGAGTAAAAAACATATGAGAATAGGAAGGATGACAAAAGCAGAAACACAACGAGGGGTGAGTGTGTTTAAACTTCTGTATATATACACACATTGTAAGATTAACTATAGAGAACTACAAAGAGAAAACACGGTGAGTAAAAGACAAATTTTTTTTCAGTTTTTCAACTTGTTTCTCCTTTTTCTTCCAAACACATAAAGCAACTAAAAGTAAATAGAAAGGAATGAACAGTACCAAATATGACCAAAGGAGTCAAAGGCAGAACAGGGAAAGAAAAGAAGGGTGAAAAACAAGAAGGAACGAAAAGACAGGGACAAAAGCTGTTAATAAAATATAAGAAACTTAAGACACACTGAAAATGTTAGAAATCAAGAAAAGCTAAAAAAACCCCAACCCAACTCAAACAAAATTTCCGAACACAAAAACACTCCACCAAATAACCCCAACCCCCTCAAATACAGAAGAAAAGCAAACGTATGAGAACCCATAGCTATTTGACTGAAAGTCTTTCTCACCCATTGTTTCTGTTACACTCCTGTAATCCCCTCTGCATAGGTCCACACTAGAGCGCAGCACAACAACTTTCTACACAAGCTTCCCCCACACTGGTTCATATGCCCCTTGAGCATGGTTAATGCTACCGGTCCCATAGTTCTTATCCAGTACATGGTATCTTTAAATAAATATAAATGTATGTAAAGTCAGCTCATACAAACTTAAGTGCTTAGAAGGCAACTGTTTTCAAGAAGCAATTCCCCAGAAGTTGTCAGCAACCTTTCCTTCACAATTCTGTTTCACCTATTCCATACAGAGTTATCTCTGTCCTAGATTTTGGACTTGGATGCAGCAGCTGCTTTGATTTGGTGGAGTCTCAGCATAGCAAAGTCATCCATCTTGTATTAGAAATAGGACTTCCTATCACAGAGAAAAGAAATGGCAGACGAAAAACGGCAGCACAGGCACATGAAAGTTTGGAAGCTACATTAGTAAGTTAATACTTGTTTTTAAAGTTTAGAAGCCGTATTTAATGATTTGGTGCTTGCTTTGTAAGGATAAACAAGATCGATCAAAGCAAAGTTCAGTTTTCTAGAGGTAGCAAATTACACCAGTATCCTTATTTTAATCACAGTTGTGATATGAGCTGGTACTAACTCTCTGACTTCTCATCTTCTCATTCCATGCTTTTATTTCTACCTCTCTACTTTCTTGAAGGGTGCCTCACTCTTTGATTACATGCTTTTCTCTTTCTGTTCCCTTTTTATCTTGGAAGGTACTTTAACTGCTGTATAAAGCCACTTCTGCTATAAGCTAACATGGACACAAGCAGAAAAGAGGTTAGCACCATCCACACTGGTTGGGAATGGCACTGACTGGTAAGTCCACATCAGAAACCTAGCTGCAACCAACTCTGACACTAAATAATACAATAAAGTTCTGCCAGCACCAGGGAAGTCCATCGCCCTTTTTCTCTTCTCTTCTCTCATCTGTAACTGTATTGAAAAAAGTCACTATTGCAATGGCCAAACTTCTCGGCAACATAGAGAATTCCAATCTCAGTAACTAGTGAGTGGTTTACTACCAAATGCAAGGTTATTGCTATGTCTCTTCCTTCCCATGTGGTTAAGTATTCGGCCATGCAGTGCTGTGAACCAGCACTGGATCCATGAATTATTAATACTTATGGATGTTAGAAGGCAACGGTTACACTTGCCTTAATTTTAATCCACGTCTGCTCACAGACCCTACTTTAGAACCACTATTTGAAAAAACAGTGAGTGTATCTTAGGTTTACACATCAAGTTTTGCATTTCTAACATGGCAAGCCTGCATGCTGAAGTTCTCTCTCACAAACCTCAGAGCAGCAGAACAACTCCCCCAACAGAAATGGAACTTTATCAGTACAAAAGGCTTTTGCACTAAGGAAGCTTTCTCCTATAAAAAGAGATTAGGATTGGTGTAACAGCATAAGGCACTTTTAAACCTACTGTTTAGGCTAACAGGAGATCTTCTTTGTACCATTTAAAAATTCTTTAAAACGTATGCAGGCTATGCCCTGTATTACAGTTATTTGTACCATCAAGGCATTTTGCTCACAAATTCCTAAGACAATACAATTTGTAGCTTAAAAAAGTCTTCTTCATCTTAACATAAAAATGATTGTAAATAAAATGCTACACATACATACAAACACACATGCACATATGGAAATATAAACAGAAATGGAATTATCTAGTGAAACAGTTTATGCATTCTCTGTTTACATCACGTCATTCTGAAGTACAACACAGAACATCTTTCCTAAATTATGTATTCCAGTTACAAAACACAAGTAGTGAATAAAAGGCTGCTTTTTGGTGTTTTCATCTAACCATGGAGCTGATAAGTTACCCATATACAATACACTTTGAGGACATTTGTCATATAGTTGCAATGCCCATACTGAGGCAACACATCCCAGCAGCTGGCAGCCATGCTATCAGCAAGAATTTGGCTACAGAAAGAGCAATGATTCATCATGCATTCTAGAAGCAGTGTCAAAACAGCAAAACAACACACTGCTATTTTAATCCTTTAAAGGTAACAAGAGTTTAAAAATATCATCATAAATTTGTTTGCAAAACCAAAACAAGCAAAACTCCTCACAGTTCTAATAATGCCTTTGGAAGTGCACCTTTATTCAATTTTTTTTCCCTGACAGGACAGGAAACAGCTATTTAGTTAAAATATGAACTAATTACTTCTCCAGTCAACTAAAAATTATAGAACAAGTGTTTCAAAATAGCTTAATCAAAATCACTGGTTTAAAAATAGTTTAAATCTGGTTGTATTCAGGTTTAAAAATACTTGCAGTGATTTTTAAAATAACCTTCTAGACACATTTTCATTAACTGAAATCTATATTGCAAAGAGATGATTTTCAAACTCACCCTCTGAAGGGTCAACAGCACAGTCTGAATGTTTGTTTCAACACATGCATCACACCTACCACTGTCCCAATATCCACCATGAAAACTGTTTTTCAGCTACCAGTCCCCAAAAATAGTGGTGCAGGTCCTGTCAAAAGCTCTCAAGTTCTGTATTTCTCAGATGAAAGCATCGTTTCATATCTTCCTCAGAATGTTCCAGTTAAATATAAAGGTAGGAAAATTTTGTCTCCTACACTACAGGCACCTGGAAAGATTATTAATTTCTTGCCATTGTAACCATACAGTGACTCTGAAACTTTATCTGTAACACCCTTTCTCACTATCATCTTGTAGAAGACATTAAATGACATCACTATTGAGCTTAAGAAGGCGTAATCAGAAAGCATTCTGGATCTGCTGTGCTTTGTTCCATTACACAAACAGACATGATCTCTTACCTTCTTGAAAACGACTTCATCTTGCTTTGCTTTCTTTTTGCTGCTTTTTCTGACCTTCTGGTTTGTCTGAATCCATTTTGTGACCTGGAGTTCAAAACGATGGTGCTTTTTTAGGAAAAAGATGCAACCCGAGCACAGCTACTCAGCATTAGTAAAAAGCTATAAAGAAACTCAAGACAGTTTTTTTAATTGCTTCACTGAAAAGGGAAAAGCAATTTTCCCATACAGAGTAACGTGGTCTTAGGTAATCTGTTTAGTTACTTGTGCAGAACAAAGGGCAGGACGATGTTCCTCACTTCAGAGCTTTCAGTTTACAGGTTTTTGCATAAAGAACGTGTTTGATGCCAGACCAGGTTGCCAAATGGAAAGTTATCACTGTAGGTGCAAAAATCCTGGGGAAAAATCTGTGTTTTATCCCTTCCACCTTCTATTTCAAGTAAGAGATTTCCAGCCACCCACTCAAACGTTGTTCCACACTACTAACGCCGAATTTGGATGGTGGGATTATTATTTCATAAAGTAGTAACACTTGGGGGGGTTTCCCCCCAGTACAAATACTTTTATTCTTAATACGAAAGCACTTATTTCTTTAACGCAAAAGGGTGGCGGGGGTCTAGATGGTGAGTCAGGTGGGAAACTCCAGGAGCGGATCTGCAAGGGCAAGAAGCGAGGCGCAGTGTAGCAACAGCCGCGAAGGTCTCCTGCTCACCTCGCCGCTCACTTGCTGCACGAGCTGACAGTCCTTCCACGTCTCGTCCTCCTCCAGCAGGGGCTACACGGGGGAGAAAGCGCAGGTTGGGGCGGGCTCGGCTGCGGCGGGTCCCGCTGCTGCCAGGTCCGACCGCCGCGGCCCGGCCCGGCCCGGCCCGGCCCGGCCACACAGGGAGCGGAGCCAGAGCCGGAGCCGGAGCCGGAGCCGCGCTCGCTGCCGTCCCATCCCGTCCCGTCCCACGCCACCCCGCCGCTCCTGGGCTCGGCAGCGGCACACCATCGCCCTCGGGAGGAAACGAAACACCTCCGCGGGTCCCGCGCTCCGGCCCCTCAGCCCCGCGGAGAGGAGGAGCTTCAAGGACGTCAGGGCCGGTGGCGGCCCCGGGGCGGCTCGGCTGGGGCACCAGGCGTGCCCCGCGCTGCGGCCGCGACTCCGCACGGACCGGACCGGCCCGTCTCGGCCCGCAGGTGCGGGGCCCGGCCCGGCTCAGCTCAGCTCGGCCCGCAGGTGCGGGGCCCGGTCCGGCTCGGCTCAGCTCAGCTCGGCCCGTAGGTGCGGGCCCGGCCCGGCCCGGCCGCTGGCAGTGCTGCCGCCGAGCCGCGCTCTCGGTCGGACGGGACGGCCCGCCCTGCCCGCTCATGCCCGCTCGTCGCGGTACGCACTTTCCCCAAGACCACCACTGTGAACACCTTCCTTACTAACCTTCCCATAAACAGGGGCGGTCACTGGTCTGTACGGACAAAGGAACGGCAATAATGGGGCTAGTTCAAGAAGGAAGGTACCATCACAATTAACTGCCCAAATATTGGCCTCGGTACGTGCTTGCACCTCCAGAAGCCAACTACTAAACTGCCTTGGAGGGTCTAAAATGTATCTTAAAAGCAAGATGCAGAGCAGCATTTTAGTCATGTTGTAGCACAGCAAGCCCATTACTAGGCCTCAGCTAAATGCTTGATTTATTCGACAAGATGCTGTGCACTGGTGATTAAATTTAGGCATGGGACTTCAACAGGTGTATCTGCATCCTCTGAAGGGGATATTCGAACTCCACCATGATGGGAGAGACTCAAACTATGTCAGCCATGCAAAATCGAATACTACGAATACTATAAATTAAGTTAGGATTTTAGCAAGAGCCTTGGGTTTATATATAAAAAATTTAAGGCAATAAGGGGTAGACTGTATCATATTTGGTGTAATTAAAATTATGTTAGTAAGGTTTTTTCAGTATTTTAAAAATTATTTATAATCTTTCTAAATTATTTTTATACTATATATGACAATTCCCTGAAACCTTTAAAAGACAATCTGTTCTCTTGTAAAAGAATAGGGCTCATTAAAGCATATGTTTGAGCAAAACCTCAAATATTTAGAATTAGGTGGACTTTGCAAACAGATTTAAGTAAAAGCAAGTCCAGTAAGTGCATACTAAGTCTTGAGAGTATCCTTTACCACTTGGGGGGAAAAAAAAAAATCTTTCCTACTCCTTTTGTTTTACTGCCATGACATCCTTCTTTCAAGATCAAAAGCTTTAGATCAAAGCCAAGATCAAACTCAATGCTTTAAATAGAAGCAACTTCACTATGAAGCATTAAACAAAGAAGAACTTTTTAACAGAGATTTCACCGTAGAAAATCTTACTATAGTTTTTTATCTCACTCACAACAGGTCTACTTGAAACTGGTATCAAGAACATATTTCTCTTTTGTAAAGCCACAACATATTTTTTACTAAATGGTAATTCTGAAAGCTCCTATAAATTGACTCTTGAACTGAGTACATTTGAATGAAGAAAGAAGAACATAGTGCAAAGAGAATGACCAAAATTGTGAAGAAAAAATCATGTTAATGGCCATACAAATGAATACAACTATTCCTTGGATTGGTTAACATATTAGATTGTGTATTCCCACAGAAGTAGTTATGGGAAATGCTGGACCACAGAAACAAACATATTTGTACTCTAAATCCTTTAAAGAATAACAGTTCCTTTCCTGCCAAATGTTTGGAGAATACTAGGGGAAAAAAACATTACCAGAGACATTGATTTTCAGACCTGCAGCCCCTGAGACTGATTTGGTATGAAAATCTGTGAACACACAAACATTCTCTGTGTTAAAACCCATAGGAAGCTCCTGTTTTCTTGTTAATAGCTGCATAGCAGTGAAGGAAACTCAAGAGGAATTAATACTTTTTATAATGATAATATATCCTGCGGAGGAAGCACCTTGGAGTTCCCTGGTGCTGGCTGCTCTGCACATCCTACCTTGAACACTCACCTAACTAAGATGATAGCCCTGCAGTGTAAGGTAAGAGCCAACATGCCTATACAGACAGCCTGCAGAGGAAAGAAGGCGGTGACAGAAACAGGGTGGGCCTAACAAGCAGTTGTCACAGCACATGGCTGTGCAATCATCTGTCAACTCTACTTATTGATGCTTCATTAAGGTTTAGCTTACAACCAGACCAGGATATTTTGCTGGGATTGGAAGAGAAAGCATGGAAGAGAGAGGCAGGGAAGAGGAAAAGAAGAAGGAGAAAGCTGGGGAAAAGGAATGAACAAGGGAAAGAGAGGTAGGGAAGAAAAGATTTTTTAAGAATGTTTTTTCTCCTGCTGTATTCCTTTGTACTTCAAAAGCTTATTTACACCAGATAAAAGAGTGATGGCACACCCAATTTAAAGTGAGAATGACTGGATTACCCTCCATCAACAGTCCTGTTTGCTGTCCACATGACATTGACTGTCATACTTAAATCCCTTCACAATGGAAATTAAGAGTTTAGTCCATCCTCTGTGTCCTTTTTAACTTGGGAAGACTTTTTTTCAGAGACTACTAACAGAGTTGTCCTATATAACAGTTAAGGTTGCAAACAAGCATTTATACATGTCAAAGCATGCTAGGATCCTTCATTCTTGCAACATAAGGATTAAATATAACTGAATTTTGAAAAATAAGGGGAGACGGTAGCACTTTCTACCAACCAGGTGAAGGTAGGCCTAATATCCTGGTAAATAATTTAGGCACTGACTTGCACCAGCCCTTCTTCAAGTCAGACCACATCCCAAGCATACAAGGAACTTTCAGATTTGTACATAGCCTAGAAAACAATAGGATATTTGTGCAACAGACAATTGAATACTACATCATTTTACATTGAAACAGAAACTTGTTTTAAATTGTTCTGGCTGTGATGGCTAGCAGAGATACTTCATAAGTCAGTGAAAAACTATAATCATGCACTTTTCCTTTGCATATGTTGTCTGTAACTTCAGTGCCTCTGTGCTGCTCTTACGCAAAAAGAGTTGTAATTGATAAACAGTCATAATTGATAAACCAAGAAGGTAGTTTTATCTAAGGTGAACATTGAATCAATACCATTTTATTGACTTTCCAATAGTTCTCAGATACTGGAAGGCAAAAAGGAAAAACTGAAAATGCAAGAATAAAAATATTTACTGTAAATGAATTTCAGAAGAGGTCCTGCAAAGCAGAGGAAATTGATAACTACTGCAGTCACTTTCCACCTCTCATTTCTGGAGATATTTTCCTCTCAATTACTGAACTTTACACAACATACACACCCTGAACACATATATATTCAGATCTACATGGACACCAGCAAGTGCATTTTCTTCTAGAGGAAAAAAGTAATTTTCTTCTAGAGGATGTAGCAAACATCACCAGTCTACAAATTGCAATTTCATACCTTTCTACATCTTCCCCTTTAACAGAAAACAAAAAATGTACTCGACCCTAGATTCATTCTAACATACTAGATGCCATCACCTCTGTGATATCAGAAAAGCACACTTTAAAGGAACTATAATAAAATGCAGGATGTACAACTGTTTTCCTACCACACAGAAGATTTACTGGGGAAAAAACCACCAGTTTAAGTTAGAAAGTTAGTTTACTTGGAAACTGAGAGTATGATGTGCCTGCAGAATAGTCTGTATGACCTGAAAATTGTTTCACCAAACCTGGCTTCCATTCCTCTGTAAAATAGTTCAGAACATGAAAATACAGAAAAGTATTTTATCCTGTAGGTCACTAGATGATTACGTATGGCTCAAATCATTTGACTCGGAAACAATTGCAGGGATTTTAAAACACTATTGTTAACAGAATTTGGCAGAGAAACTAAGGAGGCAGTGGGCTACATCTGAAGATGACAAGATGGCTGGTGCATCCACATTGCAAGAAACAGAGTATCAGCAACAGATAAAAATTATTGATAAAGAAATCCAGTACAGAATGTTCTCCTGTAAGAACAGTGAGTTCTCCAACTGATTTTTGCAGTTTTCATCATGTCTACAACTTTATTCACTGAAATGGAAAATCAGGTTTTTCTGACATTATCTATTTTTTAGGAAAGATGGTCATTTACATTGGTAACATAAACTAATTCCTTCAAGAATTGCTGTGGTGGTGTAAAGAGTCTTTTCAGATCCACATGCTATGTCTGATATTTTTCTGTGTAACAGCCCTATGGAGAAATTGTGTTCAAGTCTAACTCCCTCTTAATTCAAAATATCTCTACCTCCAAGAGACAAAAACCTGTTGAAACAATAACTTCAAGAATGTACTGTCAGTACACTGCAAAATGACTTTCACATACTATGGCAGAATATTTTTTCAAATCAGTAATCCAACTATATCCTTCATATCCACATTAGCAACCCTGCTTTGTGAAGAAAGTTCCTACGTAAAGATGAATCACTGAATCACTGTAATGACCTATTTAGTTGCAAGAACCAATTCATAATCTAATAAAGAAAGCATCTCTAAAAATGTGATCACAGGATCTCAAAATAATAAGCTTATTACTAAATAATTGTATGTAGCATATAGTGATATATAATTTATGTATCATATTGGATTATATTATCTATATTATGATAATATTTTTAGAGTATGCCAAAATGCTCTTCTTGTTTTTTAGCTCTCCTGATTTCACGAGGTTCTTTTACTATACAGTTGCCTCTCTAGAGCAACTGGAAAAGTATTCTGATGGTTTATATTTAGACCTTTCTGTTTGAGAACTACTGCCATGTGCTCTGAATGTCCAGATTGCAAATTACAGCATCTTTCTCTAAAAATTGCAAGATAGTATTTAGCAGATAAAACATTTTTTAATACAAGTATATCTGGAAATAAAATTTCAGATTTCAGGTTGGCCCTGCACTTCATAAATTTAAAAATACTTTAAATCCAGACATTTTGAATCCAGAGGACAAAGACTAAGGGATCAAGTTTCTTTGACTTAAGAGACTCCTGTAAAAAATTCACTTTGGATCCATACGGAAAAGCTCAGTCATTCTGCACATAACACAGCTTTTGTGTTCAGCAATGCAATTAATAGGAAAAGGGAATAAAAATGACTGCTTGAGATCTGTTAAACTGAGAAGAGATTCTAATGAACAAACACATGGAATCCAGTCCACAAATATTTCAGAAATTGAACATTTGTTTCAAAGGCACTTCAACTTCTTGAACAAGTTACTACTACTTGTGCAGATTTACTATACTATTACATGCCCAAAGCATTTTTATTCTTAATTATTCAATTAATGTATTGAGACTCCTAAAACTCTGTTTTAAGCTTTTAGAATTTAGAACAACAGAGACATTAAAATGTTATGGCCAACACTTTAAAATCTAATTATTAAAAAATTAACATCTATGCTTAACCTAGACAACAAGTTGATCAGTGCTATGTAAGCATCAAACCTGAGGCAGCATGTTACCCAATTTTAGAATGTGATCACACAACACTTTGTAAGAACACTATTCGGATCTCAAATGTCTGTGGTTTTCTCCTAAATCATCAATCATATGCAATGCAGAAGAAACTTAGATCAAACCCTGTAAATTATAACAATACTCTAAACCACACCGGAACTTCAAGAGATCTGTAATAAATTTGTGTCCTTACTGACATTTAATGATGTATCTTTTTATATAAGCAATTTTCTTGAACTTCTGAACAACAAACAAAAATGCACCACTGTTGTGTCTCATTTACCAGTACCTTAAGTGGAATTTACAGGAATGGCTAAATAAATTACAAGGGCATTCTATGACAATAACCTTCTTTAGATCAACAATAATAGACATTACAACTTTTTTGATAGCTTGCTGCAAACGAAATACGAAATTCTCCATATCCTATGGCATATCTAAAAAGCTTTCAGGTGGGGAGCCTTTATCTAAAACATTTTTTAAAGTGTCAAAAACATAGAGACCAAGTCTGTCTGTCTTGATTTGTTTATCTTCATGATTCATCTGACATTTATGCATGCTACAGTACTATACACACTGACTACACTTTAGTATTTTCCCAAATCCTTTATTCTAAGAAAATGGGGTGCAATGTTGTCAGTACAACTGATAATTTCAGAAAAAAACCAACAGCACTAGTGGTTCATATTCAAAAACTTCTTTATTGTGCTTGTTACCATTGCAGAAGACATTAAATAATTGATATTGTTGACTTATGCTCATTTACATTTTAATGGATTTTGGAAAGATCTTTTCATCTTCTAATCTGCAAGTTTGCTAATAGTAAAAAACCAAACAACAATTTTCTTGAGGGGAAGTACCTATTCTTGAAAGTATGGTTCCCATGTGTAAGAATAAGTACATATCTTAAATTAGCAGTTATGCTTTCTTCAGATTTCTCAAATAGAATTCAACTATCAGTTAAATCAATTATAGTATATGTGTTGATATTAAAAAAAACACAAAAATATCTATGTTTAGATAAAAAAATAATCAAGGGGCAAGAGTCAAATAAGTATTTAATCAGCAGCATGTTGTTCTTGGGACTACTACTTAACAGTAATTTTGAAATTAGTCTAACAGATTCACTGTTAAACTTTATTAAATATCAAAGAAAGTTATACCTCTTCATAGACCCTTCCCATTTTTTTCCCCAAATCACATGCTTGAATGAGATTTTTGTATTTAACAGGTCATTCT
The DNA here is from genome assembly GCA_035041345.1 of Poliocrania exsul. Classification (NCBI taxonomy): domain Eukaryota; kingdom Metazoa; phylum Chordata; class Aves; order Passeriformes; family Thamnophilidae; genus Poliocrania; species Poliocrania exsul. Next base: position 33,390,495 of record JAWWLZ010000094.1, read on the forward strand.
CACTGTCACTGCCTACAAATCTACTGTATCTCAACAAATAATACACACTTCACTTGCTACTGTCTCAATGTTGCCATCCACGAATATGTGGTTACTATGTACATCCAGGAAGAAAAACTCCAAGGTAAGGCATGACTAGCAATGACAAGAAATATCAAGTGTTAGCAATGCCAAGCCGTAAACTACACTCTGATCCAATAAGAGTGATCTTTATGCAAGAAAAATTTTCTGGTACCCTCTGTAAAACCTGAGTGAACAACTGCTAAAGATAATTCAAGATTTTAGTAAAAGCATTCTTTTGAAAAATATTTGAATGTGGTTTGTTAGTAATTAACCATAACTGCTACCCCATGAAGCATTGTCCTGTAGAGCTATCCCTTCATCTGTATTTTTGTCTTACAAAAGGGAAACAGGAAATCTATATAGCTTATAACTGAGGCAAAAGTCAGGACCCTTTGTAACAACATATTGCTTTATCAGAAATCATATTAAGTACCTGAACTGATGCTGTAACATCCTCCTAAAATTCATGAAACCACACAAGTACTCTACTTGCATTGATTTAGAACCCTTCTAGAACCCTTCACAAATTGTATTTCAGCTCTAATTTTTAAATAGTTTTGCTATGAGTTTCCTTTCCAATCCATTTCTTATTTGAGCAGGACAAGCACGGAATCGCAGAATGGTTTGGGTTGAAAGGGACCTTAAACATCATCTAGTTCCAACCTGCCAGCCATGGGCAGAAGCACCTTCCAGTAGAGCCAGCTGCTTAAATCTGAGAGCCAAACATGCACAAATAAACCCAGAAATACTATGAGTAAATGAGTATTCACCACTGGAAGACTTCTTTTGACTATGTATTTCTAGAAATGTTGATGATTTACAAGTAACATTAGTAGGTGGACCTGGAAATACTGCTTTACTGCAGTTACAAAAAGCATTACCACAATTACAAAAGCAGTGCAGAAAGGAAAAGAATATAAACTATTTTTAAATGGCAAAATTCTTACTGTTGTAATATGAAGCAGTACTCCAATGTTCATTCATGGTTAGAAAACATGGAGTGGTATTCTTACAAGATACCACAAGATACAAGGTGCACATACTCTGAAATACCTGTTGGCAGTACCTACCTCAATCAGGAAATATGTTTAAGGTAGAACAGTGCATAAGAATTAAGCCTTAATGGGAAAATAAAGTAACAAAAGGCACTAGGGGAAGCATACAGCAGTGCTATCACCTCTTTCATTTTTTTTCATAATTGTGAGGGGATTCCTGGTGCATTTATACGAATGCCTGCATTAATGTGATCACATGACATAAGGAACACTAGGCCTAACCAACCTGATTGCTTTCCATGATTGGATCTCTACCTGCATGGAAGAGGGAAGAGCAGTAGATGTCTACCTGGACTTCACCAAGGCTTTTGATACTGTCTCCCATAATATCTCCATAGGCAAGCTCCAGAAGCATGGTCTGGATGAATGAATGGTGTGCTGCACTGAGAACTGCCTGAACAGCAGATCTGAGATGTGTTTGTTGGCGCAGGGTCTAGTTGGAGGCCTGTCACTAGGGGCATCCCCCAAGGTTCAATACTGGGCCCAGTGTTAATGTGTTCATCAGTGACTTGGATGAAGGGGCAGATGGCTTCTCCGCAAGGGAGGAATGGCCAATACCTGAGTGCTGTGCAGCCCTTTAGGACCTCAACAGGTTGGAGAGATGTTTTGGCTACTGCTAAGTGCAGCGCTGAACATTCCTTCTTCAGTCAGGGGTGAGATCCTGGGAGGGATACAGGTAGGCCAGCTGACCCACACTGACCAAAGGGATATTCCATACCATATAATATCATCCCAGATAAAAAACTGAGGCAAGGAGCCATAAGGGAAGCATTTACCATCTCACAATGGCTCTCTACTGGCAACCCTTACGAGTGCTGTAGTTCTGCTTTTCAGAGAAGTGGTCAACCATCGCTGCTTATGGGAAGTAGAGATTAACTGCCAGCTTCTGCTTTGTGTGTGTGCATGCTGCTTATGTTTTGTTTTCCTTTTTAGCATAAATATAAACTGCCTTATTGCAACCCATGGTTTGTGTAATTTCTTTTTCCTCCCACCTTGCTCTCTCCCCTCTCCGTCTGAGAAGGGGAGTGATGGAGCGTCCGGCCAAGGTGAACCCATCACAGTGCTGCAGGAATAAGGGTGATTTTAATTATCATGCTACAGGACTCCAGAGTCAGTATAACAAGGGCTATAAGCAGAAAGTTGCTGATTTCTGTGTAGGGCATGGGATGCTGCTTCTCTGTCTTTGGGACATCTTTGGAGCAGATATCCATCAGCTACTTTTCAGTGGTTTCAGTACTGAAGGAAGGTAGTCAATTGTAGTGGATACTCTACACCTCATTCTGCTCACACTGACTGACTGGCTGGCTCAAAGGAACCAACAGATACCTTCCTATAAACACACCCTGTGCCACTCACCTAGCAAAGCATATGAGAGAGACTAAGCCAGTTCTGTGGCATTCATCTGCATATAGGAATGTGGTCTGTGTGTCTTCATATAGATTCATCATATAGCCAAGTTAGCAGTTTGCTGAAATAAAAATAATCTAAATACTTTTAAAAGGGATTTCAGTATCAGGTCCTGTAAAGCACACAAGCAGATTTATAGTTCTGTGGTTAGCAATTATAGTCATACTTGCATTACAGATACTAACATATTGAAAGCTACTAAGCAACCACTACAGACTGGATTTCAGGAATAAAGGCTCCTCTAATGATTTATTAAAGCAAAAAGAAACAAATCTTCCTATTCACTGAATTACACCAACTCCAGTTCTTTCAATAAAAGAGCCTGAGAAGTGATGAAAGCAACAAGTGTGAATCATATTTAAAAATAGTAGAAAGGAAGACACCTTTGTGCCTGGAAGGATCATGAAAAAGATCCTCATAGAAGCTCTGCACATGGAGGATGGGGAGGTAATTTGAGACAGCCAGCACAGCTTCACCAAGAGCAAGTCCTGCCTGACCAGCTTAGTGACCCTCTATGATGGAGTGACTCCATCAGTGGACAAGGGGAGGACTACAGGTGTCATTTTTCTAGACTCCTGTAAAGACTTTGACATACTTTCCCCCAATATTCTTCTCTCTAAATTGGGGAGAGATGGATTTGATGCGTGGACTATTAGCTGGATAACAAAGTGGTTGGATGGTTGCATTCAAAGGGTTGTGGTCAATGGTCCAGAGTCCCAGTGGACATCAGAGACAAGTGGTGTTCCTCAGGCATCCATACTGGGACCAGTGTTATTTAAAATCTTCATCAATGACATAGATGAAGGGATCAAGTGCACCTTCAGCAAATTTGCAGATAATACCAAGCTGAGTGGTACTGTTGACATATCTGAAGGTATGGACAAGCTTGAGAAGTGGGCCCATGGGACTCTCATAAGGTTTAACAAGGTCAAGTGCTGCACCTGGGTCGGTGCAACCCCTGCTATCAATACAGGTTGGGGGAATTGCAAGCTCCAATGTTCACGCAGGTAATTAGAGAGCTAAGCTATGGACTTTCAAGCAAGAAAGGAAGTTTATTTCGGGAAGCCTACACAGCTTCCAGAAGTCACAGCTGGGTGGCAAAAAACACACACAGGCCACAAGTCTTCTTGGATATATATATCAAAGGGGCTTAGACATGTGCTCTGCTGCCTTCTGAGCCATTCCCTTTCCCTCCTTCTCTTCCTCCATTAGTGAGGAAAGAAATAGTTCTTTGTTTCTTCTCAGATTAAGAGTTACTTGTCTTATCTAGCTTAGCCAGGAAATGGCTCTGAGGGAAAGACAAAAAGTGGTCATTCTGACACATTCTCTCAACCAATGTTTCTTTTAGTCACGAAAGGTTTCTTGAGCAATGAGAAGTTTCCAAACCATTTGCCTCCTCGGCTCTTTCGAGCGCAAGGTCCCCTCAACCCCTACACAGATGAACAGATAAGAGCAGCACTTCCAAGGAAGACTTGGGGGTGCTGGTGGATGAGGGTGGACATTGGCCAGCATTGTGCACTTGCAGCCCTGAAAGTTAATTGTATCCTGGGCTGCATGAAAAGCAGTGCAGCCAGCAAGTCAAGGGAGGTGACTCTGACCCTCTACTCTGCTCTGGTGAGACCCCACCTGAAGAGCTGCATCCAGCTCTGGAATGCACAGAAAGGACATTGATGTGTTGAGGTGAGTCCAGAGGAGGGTCACCAAGACAATTAGAGGGACGGAGCACCTCTCCTGTGAGAATAGGCTGAGAGAATAGCATTTTTTCAGTCTCTAAAAGAGAAGGCTTTGGGGTTACCCAATTGCAGCCTGAAAGAAGTCTACAAGACAGATGGAGAGAGACTATTTACAAGAGCACATAGTGACAAGAGAAGGGGGAATGGCTTTAAACTAAAGAGCTTTAGATTAGATATTAAGAGAAAGTTCTTTACTATGAGGGTGATGAGACACTTATCACTACAGAAGCTGTCGATGCCCCTTCCTGGAAGCATTCAAGACCAGGTGGGATGGGAGCTCTGAGCAACCTGGTCTAGTGGAAGATGACTGCCCATGGCAGTGGGTGGAACAAGATGAGCTTTAAAGTCCCTTCCTATCCAAACCATTCTATGATTCTGTGACCCAAAAGATTATTGAGGGAAGAGAGAGAGAAAGATGGAGAAAAGGTAAGCATGCTGATGCTCAGAAGTAGTAGAATAAGTAGAATACTAAATCAGCACAAGTCCTGTTGATATTTTTGTACAGAACAGCCAAACTACCAAGGAAATCTCTGTAGTTTTTCAAGAAAATTTACAACAACTTACAGACCTAGTGGGTGTGGAAATATTTTTGATACATGTTTTGCTTACACAAGCAATAGATACTTGCAAGGTGTAATGAAACTGCTCACTATTCATTTTGAGCAACTTATGACATTCAGGAAAACAGAGTTTAGTTTTCACATTAATCAAAACCACTTCCAATTCTTTAGTGTGTTCCTATTCTTATTAGTGACTTTAGGTTGATTGTCACAAAAAGATACATGCAAATAAAATGCCAGAAAACGCCTACATTTCAGTAGCAAGTTCAGACTCTTACAACTAGAACTGTTCAACATCAGTTTTCCCCATATACTTAAATCAATTGTTGGACAACCTACGCCATTTTTTTGCCAGAAACAAAACCTTGACCAAAATATAGCATTAAAATCAAGGTCCCTTTCTAAGAAATGACTGAGCATCAAGATGCAGGATGACACTTATTGTCCCTTCCTTTCCTTCCTTCTAATTAAATGCATTTTACTTTCAATAATTTTACAGTGAAAAAAAGACTCCACCTTGATTTTGTAGCATCTTCAGATATTAGTCTTGGAATATCTTGATCTCAGGTTAAATCTTCCCAAGGAACCTTCTACAGCATACAGAGAACCCGGGATGTGCACATACATCTCTGAAGCTGTCAAGGGAAGAGGTCAACCACAGTGTCTGGGCACTTTGGTTTAGTGTAATGTGCTCTCCAGCTGTTTTGTCAATTCTATCTGCAAACATGCTCACTCTGTCAGGCTGCCCAAGTATCTGCACTTTTGTGCATAAAAATCAGAACTTAACCTTCTAAGTCTTAAAAGTTGGGATTTTTTTTAAATATTAATGCAAAGTGGAAACAAATTCAAGCACTGGGTAAAACAAATCACAAGCAACCTAGGGGATGCCCACTTAAGGGAAATCAGTTAGAAACTGAGTCTTGAGCGTATGCTAAAAACTTTATATAAAATTGGTTTTTAGGAAGATTTATACAGGGATGTCTTTTGTCATCTCACTCCACTTTTGATCCCAAATGAATAATTAGACCCTTCACATAGCACAGACACAACTAGGCATTTTCAGTTCACAGAAATAAAAAAGGTAATATTAAAAGCTTTTAGTATTAAAACCAGAAAACAATGCTCAGTGTCAATGGCGGAACACCAATAATAGATGTTACCCATGCAGCAGGTTCCCAAGCAAGTCACAATGTTCAAAAAAGTACAAATAATTTAACATTTAGTTACTACAGTCAGTAATGCTTTCAAGTAATTCATATTCTGACAACTATGCACAATGTTCCTTACATTTAGTAGATTCCATCACTATACTGTAAAGCATACTTCCAATATTAATGAATAGGGTAAGTTTTGCAAGATTTGCCCTTTGGCAGGTTTGTTGAGACAAATGTAGAAGCAAAAACCTACAACTCATGAAAGCTAAACTCGTATAAAGGTTTGGAAAGCAGTCATCATCAAAACCGTTTATTTAAAATCATACCTGTTATAAGTTCAGGTAATGATTTAAATAATATATAATGTAATGAGAAAAGCAAGACTCCAGAAATAAGTTTGAACTGATATTTTATATTTACCTTTGGTATTCCAGAAGTGTCAAGCCAGTCCTGGAAGATACTTTCTACAGTTAACCCAGATCTTGAGGGGGGAAAAAAAAAATTAGAAGACATGCACAAAATTACTTTTTTTTTTCCGTATGGAAAATGACCCTTTAGAAGCTAAGCAAACTCCCTAATTTCAAGTACTAATTGTGCTGCAGTGGTACTACATTGTTTTTTAATGAATAATACTATCAGAAGTCATGTAAGCAAATTAAAGGTAAATCAGATTTTCTATGCTTCAAACTCAAACAGTAAATTCAGTGCTTATGAGGATAGACAGGGACAGTGTTAAGTGGTACACTGCACTTATGAAACATGTAAAGTATAAACAGGTGCTCTGCTTCTCATTGAGTGGCTTTTTGGGGGTTTTACAGCAAAAAAATCTCAGACAAGTAAATTTATATTGAAACATTCAAATACAATATTTTATTAAAGAAGCAGCCTAAATATAGAGATAAAATACTAAATAAAATGAAATTAAATACCAACTTCCTGAGACTTTAGAGTTTTAAAAGGCACCGATGGATATCAATTCTCAAAGTTACCAAATGTTTAATGAATTTTAGTTTTGTTTTTTCTGTGTTTTTCTTTATATCCTGACCACATTCACAGTGAAATCACAGAATATTCTGAAGCTCTAGCCAAAGGAAATAGTCTCTCATGATCAAGCTCTGTGGGACTGAAATAACCACATGCGTAAGTATTTGCAAATTCAGAAATTATATTTCCCCTTTTGCTTTTGTAGCCATCTTCTGTTGCATTTACTTCAACCCTGGCTGAAGACTTCCCAACTTGCAGGGGAGTCAAATAAAAGGAAATTTAAAAAAAACAAAACAAGCCCACCCCCCCCCAAAAAACCAAAATAAACAAAAAAACCCACAAAAAAAATTGGAAAAAAAAATCTGCCAAAACCCACCACACTGTCCATGCAGTATGCCATATGCCAGTACTGAAGAAGGAAGTTGAGTAAGCCCTCAATGAATGTAAATATTCAGAGAAGCAGAACAGGTATGTATGGTCCTGTGCATGGTAATGCCTTGGCAAGACTCACTCTAATACTTGCAGCTACTGTCACATATGTAATGCACACTCATAACAAACAAAGCATTCATGAAAAGAATGACCATTTCAAAGCTCTGAATCAGGAAGGCAAGCAGCTCAATACAAATTTTTCTCTGATCACATAATTCAAATAATTGCAGCAGTAAAGCAGAAACATTTCTACATAGCCAGTAAATTTAGAGTATTTGGCCACTATATCTTTCAGACTATAATTACCTTCACATTACCACTGTGCTCTAAAAATTGGTGTCTAGTCTTAAGTTAGCTGAGTTCCTTCCACATGGAACAGAGAAAAGGAGAAGTATTTCTAAGCAGTCAAGCAATTTACCTTCCTCAAAATAAGATAATGTTCTTGAGTTCTTTTTTTCTGTCTCATTAATAGAAAGAGTATATACAGAACTACCTTAAAACTGGACACTGAAATTTTATATAGTCAAATGTAGATCACATAGATTCACATTTATTCTATCCCAAGTAGCATAAGCAGAAAAACAATTTTTTTTAATTTGTTATTGCATGTATCAAACCCAATACAGCTTAGAGTTCAAATGCTGAAGCAGAGCTAGAAGCTGGGGAAAATTCTGTTATTTGTTCATTTAGTTTGTCTTATCAAGATAAGAAACACAGCCTCGGAATGCCAGTTAGTTCTGTTTCCTCCCTCCCCCAGAAGCTAAACTTACAGTGTGAGATTTCCTCAAGAAAGAAAAAAAACTCTGCAAAATAATCTGTGTTACATTTGCTATGTAATGCATTTGTTTAATACACCCACTATTTAATTTCAAAAACTGACTTTTATGACACTGAGGGGAACTGCACTGTTCTGACACCATACTAATCCAGGCAGGAACCACTAGAAAGCTACTCAGCCTCTCCTAAACTCTATCATTTTTCTGAAGGGCAGACAATAATGCTGCTATTTCTTTGCCTGCAACACCCCCAGTTTCAGCTAAACACATAACATATGACCATATGCAAACTTTTTTCTTTCTCCTTGGACACACCTTTTTTTATTCTGACTTAGGACATTCTTGTTGGAACCTATCAACAGAACCAACCTGTTTCATCAGTTTACAGGCATTTGCAATTTATTTTTTTAAATATATATTAGTAATAAGATTATTGCAAAGATCTACTCTCAATGTCTTAAGAATCAGTACTGAAGAACTGTGAAGATGTCAGAACAGCTTCCACGACTTGTTTGGTTTCAAAACAACTCCTCAGATTTTATCACAAACTATTGCTTTTCCAAAACAAATGTCCTAGAGAAAGGACAGATGGGACAGATGGCCTGATATGTGTAGGGACTTTACTACCTGCATATTGCATTTAAGCATCTGTAAGGACTTAAATCTGGTGTTCGTGTGAATTTCTGGACGGCCTTCTGTTTAAAATTCTGTATTGGACTGTGGTATCTGGGTTCCATGGGTTAGCACTGTAACAGATGTCTTACAAGACCAAGGTTCTTCAATTGCTTTGTACTACCATTCTCTACTGTAAAATGAGAATGTGATTACATCCATTATCGCATCCCCTGTGTCTTTGTTGAGATGATAAACCAATCATCCTAGGAATTATCTCCTAACATGCATGCATTCAGTTCATGGCCAGATTCAATGCCTTAGAGCAAGGTCAGTAAAATACTAGCATCAGTAATAAATTTTAAAATTAGCATTATAAAATATGTCTGTATATTAAGTTTTCATTGCGCGAAGCCCCAAGGCTCTCTGCAAACTTCAGGATAAACCCACTTCATTCCTAAATCAAGAAAAAATCATAAAAACATGAAGCTTTTTTTTTAATGTAAAGGGAGATAGCTGAGTAGTTTGAAATTGCAGCATTATTTTAATTGACAATTATGAAGACATCCAAGGAATGTGGTTAGTGAGCCTGGATTATTAACAGTACAAATAGTAGAGCTGTAACATAAGCCTTCCTTTGTCCATCACCTATTATTAAAACCATAGCTTATTAGTAGACTTATTTATTTTATTGAATGAAATGAAATACAAACTACCAGCAGAAGACTCCAAAGACCAAAACCGATCTGCTCAAAAAAAATGTGCAGTCAAACTAGCTGCACAAGCAGCAACACTGATTTATCTGAGACTAGAGACACTCACCTCTTTTACAAGAGTAAACACTGAGTCTTCGCATAGCTCACATGTTGGGCAGATGTGGGGAGAATCAACTTGCAACAAAGACTATGGGTATAAGCCTTAGGGAGAACGGAGCCACTGCGAGTTTATCAAATCTAGTGCACAGTGGTATACAACACATATGAGTGTTATTTGTTCCTGTTGTGTTTCGTTTGTTTTTTTCAGTGTAGTAAAGTTTCAAATTATCCACGAATAAGTAAAATGCCTCAGTTACAGGTAGGAAGTACTGTAGTTTTTCTGCAAAAAGGCCAAGGCAATGTGAGACTCCAGCCAGTGCATGCAATATTTTAAAAGTATTTTTAAACAGAGAATCGGCAGTCCTTCTCGCAATTACCCCTTCACACAGACAAATAATCTGCCTTAAAGGCAATTCAAGAAATTACAAAGGACCAGAAGCTAGTGCTCAGCGTGTCTGGTGTCAGTATTCTGCTGCAGTCCAGAAACAGAAGTGTCCTGCCTCACAGGATGGATTCCTACAGCAGACATGCCATTATAATTGAATCAAACCAGGAAGTGAAGTAGCCCTATTAACTAAACATAAAAATCTCCTCCTCTGAGTACAGAAGGCAGCTAAAATCAATGACAGCCCCTTAAAAAGTTACATCTGTATCTTGGAACTATTCATCACTGGGAATGTAATAAAAAAATCACCTTTAAATAAAAACTAGAGGAATAAAGTACTGGAAGGTAAGAGTCTTTCAGATACAGTCTCTGTATCCAACAGTAGAAAGCTCATGGTACATTACTACAGTGTAATAATTACAGAAAATTTCCATACTGTTGCATGATAGTTTTCTGCCAATGTTCATCCTGTTCTTATTAAAAAAGTCTCCCATGAGCCAAACTCTGCTGCTAGCTACACTAGTTTGCCTCTGTTGCCAAAGCTGAGGGCAGGATTTGGCTTGATTATCTACTACAAATTTCTATTTTCTTCTTTTTTTTCATGATTAAGACCAGCCTCCATTACAAACTTCAGTGTATTTGAGTGCTTTGTCAAATTTGAAGCATTTAGTTTTAACATTTAAAATTTTCTTGGTATATATAATTGCACAAGTCAGGAAGCTTCTGTGTGGTTCAGAGAATTTTGTTGCTTTAGTACTGAAATGCACTTCATTCCTACAACAAACATTGTGTAAAAAAGCACTGATCACTAGATGATCTCTAAAAATATTTCATTTTTGTATTTCCTCACTTTTCTTTTACCTCAGGTATTTCTGAACTAGCAACAGAATGCATTTAAGAATGAAAAAACATCCTTGTATCAGGTAAGGAATAAAGGTCTTCTGCATAGTCAGATACTCTGTTATTCTTGGTATTGCTGTTGCAACCAAGGTAATTTTGGCAATATATAGGTTCAGATATGCTATATAGCTCTATAATGAATTACCATAGATCTGAAACTTTTTCATACATTCTGGAGTGTGATAAGCCATACTTCTTTTGCATTAGTCTCACTGAAAGTTTAAATGTACTGGCATGTTTCTAGGCAGAAAATTGGATGCTTATGCAAATAACATTTTGCACTGGGTTTGGACTTAAGAGAAACACAATTAAAAACAGGAAGGAAAACAAGAGGTTTTTTATAACAAATTAATGTACAATCATACCATTAAAATCCACTTTCGTATATATTCCATATAACATTCCTGATTCTATTTGGGCTTGGGCAGTCCCGTGGTGTAAAGGAGAGCACTCTGGGCTCTGAATCCCAAGGTCCTGAGTTGGAGTCTCAGTGGGGCCCGTCACCTGGCAGTAAATGCCTCCCTGTCATCCCATCCCGTCACATCTCGGATGCTCAGCAGGGTCAGCCCCAGTCAGTACCGGGGGCTGTGACAGTCTCGAGGACTTCACTGTCACTGTCCAAGCTCACTCAGCCGTGGCAGATGGACCTTAGGACTTAAACAGTGGGGCCAGTTCTGTGCATGCTGTGCCTCACCTAAAACATCCACTGTGCAGGCTGGAAGGGCTCACGTGGGGAGAGCCCTGCCCAAATCTTAGTTCGCGAAGTCTGGCCATACATACAAACATACATTTAGGCTGGAAACTGTATTCAATTATATAAACAAAGTATCATCGTACAGTACATCACTGGAATGTAACACCACCCAAATTAAATCCAGGGTGCCACAAAACACATTTTCTCAATGATAACTAGCTACTCTGGCCCTCCACCATAAGGAACAGAAGTGTTTCACTAAAAAACTCAATACTTCTATGAATTTCTTCTTTCCTTTTTTTCTCCAAATCACTCATCCAGAGTTATGAACACTTTTGGAATATTGGTTTTCAAAATTATAGTTTTCAAGTGAATATGTTATTTTTAAAAACTATAATATGTAAAGCTCCACTACAAAAGAATCTGTATTTGTAGCACAGTCTATAATAATACAGGAAAGAGCAACAGTAAGCAGGGATGGACTCAAAGTGCTGCTAAAGAAGCATCTTCAACCACAGTCACACACAGGAGGATTCTGAAGGACCTATCAGGCAATTAACACTGGATATCCATTTGTGTAGTCCATCTTTCCTCATCTGGTGCACTGTGTGACAGGGAGGAGATGGTACCAGACTACTTCTTGAGAAAAATCCATTTTCTCTGGTTTACCAGATTCACAGCAAAGTTCTGCCAGCCCTGCTCTAGGGTGCCATTTGCCAAAAGCAGCTGGTAGGCAGATGGCAGCTTAATTTGAGTAGGCAGCTATGCCTGGTACTTCGGATTGCAAGGTGAACAAAGGACATCACTTTTGATCTAACATGCAAATTAAAGGCACTGCTCAGGGAGAGTATGGTATAGCAAAACCACAGCAAATCTCGTAATTTTTTGTGTATATATGCATGGGAAGTTTCAGAGAAACACATACTTGAAAAAAATTAGCAGAACAATACTACATGAAATCCTACTACTTCTGGCTAGCACAGCTGATATTTAAATCTGATTTTTATGTATTTTTTTGGCTTTTCCAGCCTAGTTCTTACTTTTTTTCTTTAGGGATGTCTTCCAACAACATGCAAAGAAAATCCTAGAAAACAAACAAAGCATCACAGTTAGTATGTTTGTGAAGATGTAACCCTCTGTCTGCATTGCTAGGGAGCAAGGTTTTTTTTAAAGACTACAAATAACTGAATGATTAGAAAGAAATTTGTGTATCTGCTATGGTGATATAGTTGCTCAGTTATTTATACAACATACGTTAGGTTTGTCAGTTTTCCAACTCACTCAAGCAAAAAGTGTCAACAATGTCAGAAAATGGACTTGAAAAGCCTGCTGACTATTTTAACACAATCCCACATTCCCACTTTTATCTATAATACACACACACAAACTATATTTAAAACTGTTTTTATATTTAAAGGCTGCAGCTTCACATATGCAAAGGTTAGGAAACACCAGAATTAAGGGTGCTTACATGCTCTTCACTGTGCCTATGTTATCACACTGTCTTTAATTATGTAACTACGTAAAGCTTTTTCTTCCTTAGTGCACATGCCTGACTCGAAGGTCACATCTACTCCTCATTCCATGAAAAAATACACAGCATTGCTGATAACCACTTCAACTAATGAGCAAATTCTTCAAAGAAAAAGTAGCTAGAATTTACTTCAGGGATTTACAAGGACCATGCAATGCCAATGAAGAGTATTACTATCATTCTCACTTCTACCAATATGATAACCCCTTTAAAAAAAGTTACAGCTGACATCACTCAAAGTTCTCTGGCACCCTCTGTTCTACATGACCTGATTTTAATGGCAATCACTTTGACACAATACACTCCTTTGAACAATCTCATAATAATAGGATTTATTAATGTGCATAATTAATTTATATGCTGTTTCATAAATCAATACACCCACTTTTTTCATACTAATCTTTATGGAGACAAGTTTCATAGGTTAACAATGTTCCTTACTGCAATGTATGACTGCAGGCTGATTTACGATTGCAAGTCGTTGCTCTCTAAGGCCTTGAAGAATGTTTCCTAAAAGGCAGAAATCTTTTATTTAGAGACTTTGCCATAGCAGTCAACAAAAGACACTGTGTCTCTGTGCATGGCATTGTTAGGGAATCAAACTAAGAGTGACTGCACAATTGAAACTATTAGTAACACAGTTAAGCCTTCTTCCCTTAGATTATAAGTGAGATTCAGGCTATGTAGCAGTAGCTGCAAAAAGTGCTTATGACAAAAAGTAAATTACATGGTTCTGGGCTCAGTGTTGCTGTGGCATGAACAGCATCATTAACTGGGACAGGATTCATTCTGTCCAAACTACAGTGTATTACTGACATGATGATAAAGTGTGAAATTCCTTATTTCATACTACTACTTGAAGTTATGTACCATTTTTCTGTTTGTAAACAGAGAACTACTGCATCCCTCTACAAATGGAAGTTTAGCTGGAAGTACTGAGTAAGCTTATATGCAAATAAAGAAAATTAAAAACTCATATCAGAGTTATTTGAAAAGTGTGTGAAAAGTAAAACTGAAGTTGACATCCTTCACACTATTTGCACTGTGACTGTATATATTAATGCAGCTAGATTCCCTGATTGGATTGCATAAACTTTTTATAATCAATCACACAGTACATTTTAAGATACCTCTGGTATTAAAAATGGGTTTTAATTCTGTATTTTATGCTATGAAAATAAACATCTCCTCTGTGATAAAAGTTGTCTTCATTTTTCCAAATATCTATTAAGAATACAGTAGTAACCATCATTCTACACACTTTCTTAAAATTAGGATTAATCTATTCTATCTTAACAGCTCCTATTTTGGTGCTTCCAGAGTAGGAAAACAAATTGCTACTTACCTCATATTACAATGGCTTTGAACATTTCCCTATCATCAAGTCTGCATAACAGCTCTGCATAACAGGTCTGACTTTTCAATTGCTTATAATTTTGCCAAACTTTAACCATTTGGAGTGAAATTCTAACCTCAAGGTATTTTTGTCTTCCTCCTCAGATGAAGTGGTTCAAAAATGTCCAAGAGAACAATCAAGAGGATAATGCAGGGGGTTTTAAGCTTTGATGCTGTTTCTTTAAGATGTTCTAGTGACCTAACACTTTTAAGTAAAGACTTGTCAATGACCAGGGTAATCATAATCATATAACAGATCATATAACAAAGTATGGTTTGTTCTTTGTCTTTATTTCAAGTAACTCAGGCAGATGGAAAATATGAGTTAGAAATCACATGCCACCACAGTGCTGCAATATTAACAAACTGGTTTATACTGATGTGATTAAATAATCTCACTTCCTTATATACTCCTGTTGTTCTTCCTTGGCTAGAGACCCAGAGGCTAGAAAACAACTTTTCCCTATACAGAGAAACTGTTATTCTGCAGTTTCTGGAATTTTATTGACATTTGGCCAAACTGAAAGAGCCTTTGAAAACTGTCCACACACATTTGCTAAGGATTTGCTAGCCCCTAATAATTAACTTTCCTAATGATTCTTGTCTTCTCTCATGATCATCCTGACTGAAGCCGACAATTTTAATCACAACTACAACATTAGGCTGCTGCTGCGCAGATCAAATCTGGATACACACAGTGAATTTCAGATCAAGGAGAAAAATTTTTTGCACTGTTGATGGCTGTACCATGTCTAAGTCAAAGACGAAGAAGAATGAGGACCCAAAAACTGAGAAGTAGGTTGAAAGAACTAAGTGGAAATGAAGGCTACTTAAAGCAATAACTAGATATATTTGGGTTTAGAAGACTGCTTATTTCATGCCAAAGGGTGCTGTATTATTATTCCAATTTTTGTCTTCAGCAATGTCCAGCAAGTTTCTACTCTTGAACTGTTTTGAGGCATCAGGCAAGTACCTCTCTTTGGTCACACATGTTGATATTAAATCAAGAACAATCAAAAGACAAAATCTCAAATCTAGATATTTCAAGCACTCTACAACCAACAGATACTTTCATTTAAATTCTCTGACTGAAATATAAATGAGGTGCATAAAAGCAATGGAGATTTCATGACTAAAAGTGACACATCTAAATGGACATTCAATTAGCAACAGACAAACTCAAGACTGCACTTATAGCCAATTCCTTGCAGAAATTATCCACTGAAAGTTAAACTATCCCTATCAAATATGCAGTTTGTAAATTATATAACTAAATGGTAAATGTTAATTTATCCCTTCTGGGATTTATCCCTTCTGTTTATTTGGAATCCTCTACCCCATTTATATTCCTGTATTTTGTTTAACAATATCAACAACATTTTTAAATCCTTCTGTTGGCATTTCAGTAACAAGCCCAGAATGCATCTCCAAAGACAGCTCCCCACCTATATGTTCTATTATCATTGGCCAGACAGCTTAACAGTTGAAACCCTGGGGACAGAGCCACTGACTAGCTTCAGTCAGAAGTAGAATTTTTTGCCCATTACAACACACAGAACTACATGAAAATTGAAGTCTGCAAACAATTCCTTTCCCAAGATATTCTTATTTAAATATGACACTGAACAACAGCTTTAATTGTGTCAGGAGGACCATCAACTTGCACTTCTTTCTTTGTATGTATGGCCAATATCACTCCAATCATTATTTTAAAAATTCATTCAAAGAAATTAGTAAGTGAATTCTCTCATAGAAAGAAAACAGGAAGATTTTTTAAAAATCCTTCTCAAAGATTGCAGACTTGCTTTACTCATCTTTTGCTAAGTCAACTAAAATAAAAACTACTATTAAAAGCCAACTGAGCATGCAATCAAAATGAAGCAAAATGCAAACCAATTAACGTTTCACATCTGAAGTAATTTCCTGCACCTGCATCTCCCATCTAGAAAAATTACTACAAACACCTCTGAAAACAAGACCAGTATTCATAACATGGGCAATTTTTCACTGCTCTTATTTTCCCTCATTCCCACAGTTCCTAAAGCTGGAAACTTTTACAGTTATCTTGGACAAGGTGACAGTACAGCACTATGATATTTAAACTTACAATTTTTGACTCTATTTATTTTAAATCTTTTATTCATTTAAATGTTTAAGTGTTCATTAAACATTCATTCATGTTTGTTCAAGGAAAAACTTGAACAAGAAACTTTTACTTGATTTTATTGCTTCTACATTTGCAATTCCTTCTGTGATTCCTTATCTATGCCAGACACCAATATAAACAAAATCTTTAAGATTCTTGCAAAGACTATAAATGCATTTAAATTGGATATAGCCCTACCCCCTTTGCATTTTTAACATAGTGACCAAAAAACCAGGATGATGTTGAAGCATCATTTTTATGATTTTGGACACCATTGTAGGGGTGACAGTGAGTGCATCCCTTAAGGAAATCAGTTTAGAGTTCTCCCTTAAAGAGAAGAGATCTACCTGTGGTGTGTGTGGGGTCCTGTGACCAATGAGATGCTTTGGTGAACGTGAGGTGAATGAGCTAGCCAATAATGTCATGACATGTTGAGGACATGTGAGAGGATACAAAAGGTGTGGATGTTACTGAGGACAGATCTACTACTAGAACTACTACTATGACTACAACTACTACTACTATGATCTATGAGCTATGAGGAAACTGTCTGTGAAACTACCTTGAATAAACTCTGGTAAGCCTTCTGATCAAGCCTTCTGATGCCTGCTGTGCCTGAGCTCTTCTGACTGTCATTCACGCTGCCCCCTTACTCAGGACAAGGGGACCCCAATAAATAGTGACATCCGACGTGCCCCAATACACCATAATCTAGACAAGACTCATACAGTCACTGGCATTGTCCACACTGTGCCAAACATAACTGCTCAGGGTCCCATGAATATGGCACAGGAAACAGCTGTGTTCGTGTTAACTCCTGTAACACCCCAAATATTCCTCCACAGTGCAAAGCTGCTGTGTTAGAACTAAGATGCCTAACTTTTGGGTGACATGACATATGAAAGAATCCACAGGTCTGCGAGCTATTGTAAGACTCATGGGCATACATCTCACCCCATGAGATTCAAAACAGCAAGCATGCAAGCAAAGAATCACCATGGCTGGAAGAAAAAGCAAGTGTTAGACTCCAGTCCTGCAAAATCAGAGGCCTTAAGTCTGTGTTGCAAGGAATCACTTATCACCACCCAGAATATCCTCAAAGACTTCAAACATAACTCCAGAGAAGACAGAGCAGTAAAGAAACTGGTTTCAGAAATTCACTCATACCCTTTCTCCCCTCTCTTCCCTTGCCTCTCATCACAGTGAGAGGCATCTCTTCTATCTATGCTAAGTATTTGTTGTTCCAGTGCAAGCTGCATTCATCACCAGCGACAGGATACCTAGACCTTCAGGTTCACGGAGCTTGGTAATCTCTGAAA
>JAWWLZ010000094.1:33437306-33448783 GCA_035041345.1 Poliocrania exsul
GTGATTATCTGAGGAGGAAGTCCCCTCCTCCTCTTGAGAGTAAACATCTTGGTTTTTTCCCCTCAAACCAAGACAGAAAACAACAAACTACCCTTGTTTGCAAGTTCCTTGTCCAATGAATGATCTAGGTCACCTTTAATGCAAATATTTTGTAGTAAGAAATAATCAGGTGTGGTCTTTTCCAGAGCTGCATCACTGTGCCTTTCTGATGATTTTGCACAAAGTAAGAGAGGATATTTTTAACTAAGTTGTGAACAGTCAGTTGTGAACTGACTATTTAACAACAAAAAATGCCCCTAGCCTGTTTGTAAAAGATAATATATGGCAGTCCTCAATCAACTCTGAGAAGTTCTAGTGAGCCTGTCAGTGTCAGATCCGTATCTCTTACTTTAGTTTCTCTTAGCCATAAACAGCAACAGGTAATTCATGACCTAGGAAACTGAATTACCTTGCGACTCCTCATCTCTCTATAGTGGAACTACAGACAGCAGACTATATATATTAGCACAATTCTTTCCATATGAAAACTGGCTTTTTCTTATTATGAATTATACACTTGGAAAAATACAGTTGGGTTTTTAAGTGCTGCCTTATAACTTAAATTTCTGTTTGCCTAATAACTGAGGAAACAGTGAAAGAGAATCATAAACGCAAAAAAAAATTGTCTGCAGGAGCACAACCACTTTAATTTTAGGTAACAAATGCATTCGTATACTATTAATACATACAGGTTTTGCAAACTCATTTTACCTTAAAATCCCACATAAAGTCTACATATTTGTAATTTACTTTTGTTTACAAACTTGGAAATTTTTCAAATTTACTTTCATGATCTTAGAAGAGCTAAAACTACAGACTAGAAGTCACAGAATACTTTAATTAAGCAAAAGCCAGAATTGAGAGACACTTAAGAATGAAGATGTGCATTGTTCACCATGCATTCAATGCAGAACAAAAAGAAGTGCTCAATGTGTAGAAGGCACAGATTCTTTTGTCTAGAAAGAGTTGAAGCAGCTCATATGCACATGTGCAATTACACTGCAAAGTGGAATACATGCACTAATAGTCACCCACAAAAGACACTCCATGTAACTTATTTCAAACTTGTATGGACTCTGACCTGAACACTAAGAAGGCAGATACTACCATAGCAAAAGCCTGGATGCTACCTCTCTCTTTCCAGTCTCATTTAGGTGTCCACAGACAGCTAACTGTTGTTCCGGCAAAAAAAATTGAGACCCACGGTCTTCACAGTGTCTAGGAGATCCTAACGTCATTTACAGATGACAGCACCACAGATACCGTAGTGATCCAGAGCAGATGCCTGAAATAACTCCTATAATATCAGACCAGTATTCAGGCAAGTCAGGTGTAAAGCCTGGGGTTCAAGGAAGCAATTGAAAAAACCAAATTTGCTAGTTTAGTCTCATGACAGGAATTTGCATGGAATATAACAAATCTTGGTTATACACTTGATACCAAATACAAAGAACACAACTAAATTCTCTCATCCACTCTTTTCTCTAGAAATGAGAATTGCTGTAGGTAAACATGTTCAGATTTGAATTTAACCACCTGATTTACAGAGCTAGGTCATCAGTAATACAAACAGAAGCAGGTAATTTGGACCACAATGGCCATATGTAGAAAAATACTTAAAAAAATTCCATCAAAACAAACAACGAAAAATCTCTTTCTTTCGGAGTTTTAACTCATTCCAAAAGTCCAGCTACCAGAAGCCACTGAGAACTTTGGAGGAAGAAAGTGATGAACTGCTTTAGCTCCAACCTAAGAACACATTACACATATAATGTAATCTTTTTCACTGGTTATGCAATATTAGTGGTAACTATGCTGGTAGTACATGCAAAAATATATGCACAAGTAGACACATTGCATATTTCAAATCTTAAATTAATTTTCGATCAACACAAAAAGGCAAAAAATTGCTATTCAAAAAATCACAGTGAAAAGTACCATACACATATGGAACACAGAATGCTAAAATTATGTGAGAAAGTGGCCAATTATGATTTATAGTATATCTCACAATTTCAGTAAAGAACAGAAAAAGAGAAGATCAGCGTGAAAACAGTTTATAAACATGAAGGATTTATTATTGTATTAATATGGAATAGTAATGGCCAAATCTAATCAGAATGAAAAGGAACAAGCTGGTACACTAAAAACTTTAATGTAATAACAGCCTTCTAAAAATCTGATATTGTATCATTAACTTCACAACAAGATTACAGCACAATAATATTATATTCAGATCTGGATGATTTGTGCTTGACTATATCTGGCTGTGTAAAAGATGTAACGTAGAGGGCAAGCTTTCTTGCATATCTGTCCATCAAATCGTAATAGTTTGATTTTGGTTTGTTTTTTATCCAAAGGAAAGTTAAATTTATAAACTTATTGGGAATGATTACAGAATAATCTCTTTTAAAATGCCAAGATCAACATCTTAAGAATGCCTTGCATTTTTAGACAGACCCTATTAAATTTAAATATCTAAAAGTATGTGTATATTTTTAGCCATTCCACCCATGTCTCTCCATTTAGCTATTTCTCTGGCTCCTATAATTTCGGGTTCTAAGCACTGATCCATATGTTATGTAGTAAAAAACAAACAATAATGCTCTCTAGTTATGAAAGCATACCTTCTACTGACGTGAATGTGAATCCTAGGAAGAAAAATTTATGCCTGAACAAAACAGAGGAATCATTACAAATAGTATCACAAAGACCATGTAAATCTCAGACAAATGGTTATCCTTCCCCCTCTTTGTGAGCATGCAATGTCCATTAGCATTAATACAATTTATGCAGGTGTTTCAAAAGATCAGGATACATTTTACCAAATCAAATTTTTTTAGGCCAGTTACATTTCAAAAAATTTCCTAGTTGGCTACAAAGCAAGTATAGTGACCTGAGGAGGGCTGAGCACTTTCTGAAAAACAGTGTATGTATGTTGTTACAAATGGCATGGAACACAAGAGTGGTCATGCCTCTGCCAAGCATTCAGGTAGCAATACTTTCCAAAACGACCAGCTGTGTATTACGTAATATGTGAAGAATGAAAACCATGGAGAATGTTGACTTTTTAATGAGACTGAGAAGTTAGGGCAATACTGAGAAAACCTGTGGGACTAATGATGACTAAATGTGAACAGAGAAGAGGCAATGCACCGTATAAAAGCTCATCGAGCAATGTCAGGAGCTCCCTTCATGGTATTATAGCTATTAGATTTTCAAGCCATTTTCAGTGTGGGCTATGTCCATTTAACTTAAAATTAATCCATGTTAAAATTCATTCTAAGTAGCAGTAAATTACAAAGAAAAAAAAAGAAGCGAAATTCTCCTGATTTTTCAGGCTGCACAGTGTTTTAATGGTCTGCTATTCAATAATGTGATTTATGTGTGACATTAATTGTAAGTGGAGAGAAAATGTAATGATGGAAGTTTGATACCTTAATCTGGATCAAGTCACAAAATTGACAGCTGTGTTATTTTCTACTTTCAAGGTGGTTATTATTGGAAAGGTATTTCTGTTTTGACACACTCAGCATTGTCGAGCAGTAAAACCACACTTCTTAGAGTATCATTTTATATAGGAGTTCAAACATGTTCGTTTTAGATCAAATTATTACAACAGCCATCAAATAAAAGCTCACAAACAAATGAAGCTGGCACAAAGAAATAACAAACTCCCTTCTTTATCTTCACAAAGGATCTTATTTAAGACAATATAAGAGTAAAGAGAAAGACAAAAGTGAAAGATTTGCTTTGAGATGCAGAAAAATATTAGTAACTCCTGCTTTACACTCCTTGAATAACCAACTTACAATAGTGTCCTGGGTTAAGTAGGTGTAGGCCTGAATTTAGAACAGGGCTCGGATTATCAGCTGACTGGAGCTGGGTCAGGCCAGCTGACAGTGACTGCTACTGGCCAATGGTATTCCATATCATATTCTGACTTCACCTCAAGTATAAAAAGAGCTTCTGTCTCTTTTGCTCTTCACCCCAGCCCTGAGAGGACATGCAGTGAGATTAGGTCTCACTGCCACCCCACTGCTATGTTATCTAGGGAGGTGAGTATCTCGTTACTGTTTTTTCTCCTCTCTTGCTGGGAGTTTTCTCAGGAAGAGTCTTTTGGGGTGTTTTTATGGGTATAGGTGGCTGGAATCTGTACTATTTGGGTGGGTGACTCAGTAGAGTTGTTATTTCCTTTCACATGTGTATATGTATGTGTTATATTGTATCTAGTGTTAATTTTTCCTCTTCTGTGTAAATATTAAAGCCTTGCCATTTTAAGTTTTACTTCCAGGGTTTTTTTCCTCCCTCCCTCCCTTTCCCTTGGGGGGCACTCTGACTCTGTGTTGGGTCCTTGACATTTTGCCAAGCTAAACCAAACCAAATGCAAATATAATAAATTTAGTGCATTTCAGTCTTATTATGCAGACATTAATTAGAAATCCTTAAGTTAGGGGATGTCAGACACTTACAAAGATAGATTTGTTTAATTCTATTTAAAAATAGCACCCATACTGTGCTCCTAGTGTTAAACAACTGAAAAATATCTCAGAAAAGGGAAATCTGTGTTTTGTGTTAAGTAAACTGCTATCACTGCTACAGAACACCTGTACATTTCTATGCACATTTCTACAAAAAGTTCCCACCTACCTTCTCAGGTTTTAATTGAAGACACAACTACTTTTCATTGAGGGAATAATTTCAAGGTGTCTGGAATGTACTACCCAATCTTGCACAGTACACCAAATGTCCAACGTATTCAGTAGTTTATACCTATTGCTAATTTACTGCCTACATAATGCCTGTTAGACATGTGTATAAAAGTAAAACTACACTGCAGGGTTACCTTAGGACACCCCTTTTTGATTTAAGTTTAACCTATGTAGCACAATTAAACACTAAAGCAAGCAAGTTACCATTGAAGTCACTTTCTAGAGGGGTTGTTGTTATACTACTAAGTGACATATGAGGTTATTGGTGGCAGTTTTATGCTTTGTTACACAAGGAGCAAGATTTGTATCAATGTGCTGCAAGAGCTTTGATCAGCTTTTGCAGCACTTCCCATGTGAATATTAATTAGTCACTAAAAATACAAGGTTACCATAATGAAAATATGTAAGTGATAGGAAAAACTACTAAAATACACATAAGTTTCAACTGACTATTGCTGGAATAGCAATTAAGACCAAGTGCAAAGATTTGATAAAACACACTTTTTTCCCTAGATTTACTACTTTAAGAAATG
This sequence comes from Poliocrania exsul, assembly GCA_035041345.1. NCBI lineage: Eukaryota > Metazoa > Chordata > Aves > Passeriformes > Thamnophilidae > Poliocrania > Poliocrania exsul. The sequence goes on from JAWWLZ010000094.1 coordinate 33,442,591, forward strand.
TTTGTGTTGACTATCGAATACAAAAACTTACTTTCATTAAGCTTTAAAGCAATGCTAACAAATAAATATAAATCACAAAATAAAAACAGATTGCTACAGGACTTGTCATCTCATAATATTTTAGCAGTCTTTACATGTTTGAGAAAATTACTCCTGAAAATACACAGTATATAAACAAAAGCTCATATCTGAACAGCACTGGCTTAAGTAACATAAACACAAAGTTTTGGAAATTCTTCAGGCCTTACCATCTAAATAAGCCATATGTGTAAGCAGGGCCAATTCTGTTGTCTTACACTTGTATAATTTGGGATTATTTTGACCAGATTTCAGTTGAGTTAATCTACTAATAACCATGAAACTGGAAGCAAATTTGTATTCAGTATGATGTTTTATACATCACACTGTGACTAACATCTGTTGCACATTGTTTCTTCTTTGATCCTTCTTCCAGGGAAAAAGCAGAAGCAAAGACATTTCCTGTTTTGATAGGGTTTGGGGGTTTTATATATCTGTACCAATACCTATATATCTCCATCTTTTAATATATGCAATATTACATATTTATGCTAAGAAGGTATAGGCAACAACATTTACCTTGCTCCTGACAGCAAGCTGGTATAGTACATTCTGTTTCCTATTTCATGCCTCATTTTTTCTGTTCTTGATTTTTTGTTCATTCACAAAGACACATTCAGAAGCATTTTTAAACTTATTGACTCTAAGCATGATGATCTCTGAACTAGAAATTAGCTCAGCACTATCATTGGGAACATTAAGCTTTTGACTCTGGTTTCAATGCAGAACAGGTACATAATGTACTTACTAGCTGAACTGACTTCAAGAAACCTACCATGAGAAATCATTTAGCTCTACTAAATTTCTCAGGTTTATAGCCATCCATGTGACTTAAGTCAGCATCTGTGGAGTTTATTTCAAGGAAAAGGTCCAAGGCGCTACTGACTACAACCCTTTGTGTCTTATTTACAGGCCAAAAATCAAAAGAGAAGACCAGCCAATCCTGTCAACACATACATTCAAAAAATAACAGAGAAAAATTGTAAGATATTTCCACACTTGCTACACCAAGTATTTCCTACATTACCAAAAATGTGCAGAAAATGTTAACACTGCCCAAGCTGTTCTTAGCAGTTCTGCCATCCATTATACCTTGTAAACAAACAGAATTTTTCATCTAAAAATCAAAAGCTTTCTTGTGGAAGGTGTGGAAAACACCTAAATGCTCACATCCAAGTATTATTGCCCAAACCAAAGAAGTAGAAGGCTATTGAATTCTAGAGAAATGTATCAATCATCATGGCTAGGCTTCATGAACGAAGATTTCAGAAGGGCACTTCCCACACTTGCTGCAAGAGAGCTGGTGGGTAAAAAGGAATGCACACAGAGTCAGTCTTGAGGAGAAAAGGCAACACAGAAAGAACTGTTCCTTGCCAATATCGCCTAAGGAGATGTTCCACTGTGCCTTTTCACCCAGAGTTGCCTATCTAGAGAAATAAACATTACATGGTACTGCAGTGGTGTGTAAAGCAGCCGGAAGCAACACACAGAGGAAAGGAGCCAGAAAGAAAAAGGAAATTATGTCCCTTGGCAAAATAGGCCCAAAGCTGCCAGCATCTTATGGTGGCAGTGTTGAAAACGGAGTTCTGTATTCTTTAGCCAAACAGCAGCAGCAGCTTATTGAAGGTCATAACCACAAGTCAGTAGTGGGTTCAGCAGCAAATTTAACTAATCAGCATTGAAATGTCAGAACAGAAACACTAGCCAAACAGACTGGATTAACTTCTCTAAAAGCATAGAACATGTGACAGATGAAAATCATGCCTTTTGACACATGCTGGAGTCTCCCAAAGATGATAGTTCACAAACTCAGAATTGTGAAGGCCACTAGAACAGCTTGAAGCCCATTGCTGCTGAAATTAGAGAAAAATCTCAGACCTTATAAGGCAGAGGAATAGCAGAATTTCGCTTAGAAAACTAGCAATCAATCAAGAGGCAATAAAAGTCTTGGTTATTAACTGCATCAAAAGTAATTGAAATTTGACCTAGGAGTTTGTGAAGCCCCATGCTAGCAGATGGTGGGACTGAGCACAGGGAGAAAGGGATTAGTAAAACATTAAACTGAAAAGGATCACTCTAAGGCCAAATAAGCTGCTGAAGACTACAAAATCAGTAAAACTGTGCTTCAGGAATGAAGTCTCTTAAATGACAGAATGTTATGACAGCAAAGAAATGGAAGAACAGTAAATACAGGAAGTATAGGATCCAAGTCATTAAGCAGAAGACTCAACTGAATGGTCATGATCAAAGCTAGTACTAAAACACAACATATATGAGGAAAAGAGACAACTATAAAAAAGCATAGAAAGTGAAAAAACAGACTTGCAGCAGCTGAAAAAAAGTGGGTGAAAAATCCCAGGCACCAATGCTATTAAAAAAGACACCTTGAGGTAAGTTTTCAAAGAGGACAAGGATAAATAAGACCTGAAGCTAAACTGAGGCCTAGGAAGATAAAGTTACCTTGATCAGACAAAATGGGCACATAATAAAGTGCTTGAAGAAAGTCTCAAAGTTAAAAAAACTCCCAAACATAAACAGAACTCCATCTGCCATGAGAGAGGCATTCTTGCCTCTTGACTTATATGAAGTCAGAGCTTTTACCACCAGATTTTGTTTCTGTAAGAATTTCCTGGAGAAACTGGATATTTTTGGGGAACACAAACTAGCCCTAAACCACTGGAAGACCACAAGATCCAAATCCCCACTGCAAAGGAGTGTAGTGGTGAAGGCCTCATTCAACTCCTATCCAACCACTTGGCACTCTATGAGGAAAAATCAGTAAGATTGAAACAATGATCTTACAAATTCTGCTGATGGCCATGGAAGACAAATTAATGACCAATAAATGATTCTACTAATTATAGAAGATGACTGTGATAAGTTGTAGGTTTTATTTCCTCTGAAAGAAGGTCTCAATATGAATATAACATGGTACTAGAAAGTCCAAGTATGTATCTGGAAAGGCTTGTGGAGAAATGTGGAAGAAATACATGTTTACAAGAAGAATTATTAATTGCACAGAAACACCTAATCTTCAATACTTCTAAATGTTCTGTCTGGATTCTCTTGAGTTTACACTATTATTTCTTTTAATTTGTCTTTCTTTTCAAGTTTTCTGGAAGGAAAAAAGCCTCTGAAACCTCTGCCCCAGAGTAAATAGTTCACTATTTGTGTATTTCAGATGATCTGAAAGCTCCTGTGTGTTGCTTACTTTCAATTACATTACAATCACACTTCTGGAAAAATACCAAAAACAGCAGAAAAATCTTGACTCACAGACTAGGAGAAACATAAACCTTAAATGGACTTTTCTTTCTGTTTGTAAACATTGTAAACAGTCCTTCCATCTGCTTCACAATCAAATTAGACTTGATTTTTTTCATATTGCAGCTTCTATTTTGAATTTTACTTTACAGAAGAAAAAGAAACAATATGAAAAGCAGGCTCTTTTAGCACCAATTCACAGAAACTCAAACAAGCTCTTCTAGCAGAAGTAAAAAAAAATGTTTCAATCAGTGCAAAAATACATATAAGGCCTTTCATAGCCTTGTTTCACAGTTTGGGGCAAGTTTTTGGTTTTCTTCTTAATTAAAAGAACTTTTGGCTCAATTTGTTTAAAAATAACCACAAAATGGGACACAACTAATATTAATTACAAAATATTCCAACAAATTGCAAAAGCAATCAACACAGTACTGGGATCACTGCCATGGGCTCTGGGCATGTTCATCTCCCTTGTCCACCATTTTCTTCTGTCACTTCAGAATGCCATCAAGGACTTTCAGATCTCTGAAGAGCAATCCTCACATGCACACATCTTCCAGTGAAGGCCAATAGAAGCCTTCAACACAGTAATAATCCCCCTTGAAGTCTTCAGAAACTATGGACTTATACAATGAAAAAACATGTCTGAAGTTTAGCAAGTTTCAGAAAACAAGCATTGCTGTGGTCTTCACTTTGCAAGACCAAACAGAAAAGCACTGCATGGGAATTATTTGATTGGACTTTGTGGTCCTTGCCCAAATTGAGTACTTTTGGAAGACCTATTCCTTTACTGTGGCTTTTAGTCACTACACAAAATTAAAATAATAACAGACAGCAATAATATTTACAAAGTGGTGCTGCAGCAATTGATATAATTCATGAAGTTTATCCCTCAGTTGTGTCAAATACACAATTTCAGAGCATAGAAAGAAATTTGTTGGTTTTCACTAAGCCATGAACAACACACACCTACTATTATGGTTGTACCCAAAATGAGTTTGCTAGCTAAATTTTCTAGCTTATTCCCTCACAGGTTCATATGTCATTACTCATTTCTATCAGTCTCCTTTTACAAGTACCAGCAATAAGACAAGAGAAAACAGCCCAGTTGTTGCAGGAGAGGTCTAGATTGGATATTAGGAAAAAATTCATCACTGGAAGGGTTATTAAACAGTGGAACAGGCTATCCAGGGAAGTGGTTGAGTTGTAATTCATGGAGTTACTTAAAAATTGTGGCAGTGAGTGACATGGTTTAGTGGTGGACTTGGCAGTGTAAGATTTATGGCTGGACTCAATTACCTTAAGGTGCTTTTCCAACCTAAACAATTCTGTGTAATCACTCTTCAGCTAATCCTCTATCTGACCTTCTTCACAGCATATCTATCTATTTCACAACTATGGCTAGCCTTTCTCCCTGTAGTTTATATAGGCCTGTAACTGAAAGAGAGAGTTGGCATTTTATCCTCTGTCAAATCACTAAACAAAACACACTTAGAACACAGCATAACACACATTGGAATCAAGTGAAAAAATAATCTCCACTCTTTCGTTTTCTCCCATCTTTTTCTTCCATGTGTAAGAAGTGCTACAAATTACTAGTCTTGCAGTAGAAATGTCTCAAACACAGACTTTCACTATCCCCTCCAAAGATGCCTGTAACTGACACATGGAGAAGAAAATTTCATCTATGTTCCCTGTTTTTATTTGATAGGCAAAAAGGGCTCAAGGAAAAGATGTCTAATTGCTATGTTGACAGAAAGTGACTTGGAGCACAATTGACCAGCCACCCAACAAAGACATCTGCCTAAATCACAGATAAGAGAGTGAATTAATATTCTAACAGCCTCGAAGTTTTAAATAGATTAGATGAGAAACCTATCATCACAATCAGCTTTTTTGTGTACTGAGCTTTAAACCATCATTAATAATGATTTGCACAAGAATTCCTATTTTCAATAATATCACAGTATAACAGATAAAAATTAGGAACAGCTCATCTTAATTAACAGCTAAAAAGCCCAAATACTTCCAAGAGTACTTACCTCTGTATTTTTTAGGATTTAGCTGTAAAATTCTGAGTTTCAAAGACAAATTATGATCTCATGCACACCAGATAGACCTACCTAGAACTTAATGGAATTACTCATGATTTACACCAGCATCACAGGGACCATAACATATTACATAACAATATTACCTGGTTGTTGAAGTTGTAATTGTATGGGCAAAAGTAAATTGTTTCTTTGGATACATTATTTAGAAAACTGAATCAAAAATATAAGTACAAGTGTAAAACAGACTAAACTGTAAACCATGTGTCATAGGTATGGGGAAGGAACAGAATTTGCATTTATTTAGCTACAAATAGCTGTAAAACTTAAGTAATTTAGATTACTTTTACATTACTGCTGAATATTGTGCTACATGTTCTAAAATAGATACCTTTGGCTCATGGTTTCATGGGGTTTTTTCCCAGAGCTACACATGAACACTCATTGTAGAACTGGAGGAGGGCAAGCAGGGAGGAGGTGTTTGTTTGCTTTCTTCTTGTGTGGGGGTTTTTTAAGAGACTGGGAGATGCACAAGGAAAGAAATTAAAACCATTTGGTCCAGTCTGAGCTCAGATTACATCATCAGAAAAAAAACTTAGAAAAATAGTCATGATAGTCACGTTTACACCTAGCCACTAATGAAATGTCCCATATTGTAATTCTACTGCACCTAAAATTATTTCTCAGTGAAAAATGGAATAAAAAAGAACATAAGAAATACATCTCTTTATTCAACCAGAAAAATTCACATTAGATGAGAAAAATTAGTATCACTAAACCTTTCTTGGGGAAAAAACCAA
>JAWWLZ010000094.1:33458145-33479278 GCA_035041345.1 Poliocrania exsul
CAACTTCCTGCACCTGGGTCACGGCAATCACAAACATGGATACAGACTGGGCAGGGAATGGATTGAGAACAGTGATAAGAAGCTCAACATGAGACATCAATGGGTGCATGCAGCCCACAAAGCCAAGAGCATACTGGGCTGCATCAAAACAAGTGTGACCAGCAGGTTGAGGAAAGCGATTCCCCACCTCTAGTGTGCTCTGGTGGTAACCCCAGCTGGAATGCAGCATCCAGCTCCGGGGTGCCAACATAAGAAGAACATGGACCTATTGGAGCAAGTCCAGAGAAGGGCCACAAGAATGATTAGAAGGAAGAAGCACCTCTCCTATGAACACAGGCTGAGAAGGGAAGGCTTCAGGGATATCTTATGGGGGCCTTCCAGTACCTGAAGGGAGCCCACAAGAAAGCTGGAGAGGGACTTTTCATGAGGGCATGTAATGACAGGACTTCAAACTGAAAGAGGGTAATTTTACATTAGATATTAGGAAGAATTCTTTACTGTAAGGGTTGTGAGGCACTAGAACAGGTTGTCCAGAGAAGCTGTGGATGCCTCATCCCTTCAAGAGTTCAAGGCCAGTTTGGATGGGGCTCTGAGAAACCGCAGTCTAAGTGTCTGTGCTCATGCTGAGGGGGTTGGAACTGAATGACCTTTCAGGTCGCTTTCAACCTAAACCATTCCATGGTTCTATGATTCTAGTTCATCTACATACCTGAAGTCACAATTTATGCATTTTATTAAAGTTGCGTTGGATATCAAACCGCAACTGTCCCAAGAGCTCCAAAATATAAATCATACAGTCAGAATGCAGTTTTTCTTTCAGTTATCATTTTTCTAACAGACTTCTAATTCTTCCCTTGGATGTTTTGTCCATCTGCCTAAATGAATCCACTCTGTTGTTGGCATTAGGCAAACAATGAATAAAAACAAGTGTTTTGTTCTGTTATTAACAAACAGTTTCTCATTACCAACTTATTTTTTTTTTATAAAAATAAAAAGTGAATGAGGAATTTCAGTTGCTAGGCATTGCCTTCAACTAATACAGTTAAAATTCTATTGTCCTAGCATAACTGAAAATTATACTGTAAAACCCAAAATACTTAAATAAGCCTTTTATTCTTTAAAATTCCATGAAAACTTGATAATATAATCCTTACGATTTGCCTTTCTCAGTTTCTGAAGACCAGTGTTTGACTAGAAACTCATAAATCACAAAATGCTCATGAAGAAACTCTAGAACTGGATTTTAACATGTCCTTGTTCTGTCAAAATATAATGGTAAAATCAATGCCAAAAGAAAACAAGACAAAATGACTGCACCATCAAGTACTTAAATCAATAGAACCAATAAAAGAAGTTCAGTTTGGCAAATGAGGACATTCAGACTCACGTGCCTAATAAGCTTATATTTTCCCTTTCTAAGTCATGTTAAAACTAAAATTAAAGATCACAAAGGATCCAAACAAACCTACTCACACAAAGTCAAAACAAGAGTTTTAAGTTTGGTTTAAAAAAAACAGCACAGCAACTTTATATTGACAGCAACTTGGCACAGATAAATAGCTGATAAAAACAAGACAAACAAAACGCAGGAGACGAGATACTAAGAAGTTTCTTTACCTAGCCATTCCCAGGCTGGAGAAGTTGGAAGGAACGATCAAAACATCAAGCCTGGAAAAGGGGTGGGTACCCAGTGTGGCATACGCAGCTGAGAGGCACTGAGGAACCAGCTGAAGCAAACATTCTTCACAGCGCTCCATAAGGCACCAGGGAGAAAAGACTCTATAAGGAATGACTGCCTGCAACCTCGCAGCAGGATTTTGGAACCGGCAGGGATATTCTACATGACCACAGACTTCTTCATGCCATCTGACAATGACAATAACAAAGCAAATGTGATATCACAAATGTGCACAACTGACTATGCTAAGAAAGGATATTCTTTAGGTATTAGAATGACAGAATTAATTTCCATAAAAACAACCTACTTGTCTTCTCACATTGTTCACATATATGCAGCACCATGAAAACACTCATTGCTACCTGTCTGAGTAGAACCAATATTGTTAGTCATAACTAAAAAGACAGAATGGCCACACCTGGTTTTTATAAGAGATATGCATCAAAAGAGAAAGCGTTCTAAATATATGTAGAGAACTAATAACAATAAAAAATACTTATTCAGAAAAATTCCTAGTCAAATTTGACCATGAAAATAAAATTCCATACACATTAACATACATTAACACAAACATATGAGGTGCAATTAGAATGACATTTCAAGGAAGACCTTTTTCTGTTGTTGTTATTAAAATTCTCCAGAAATTTTTACTGGTTTTTTTCCTTCTTAAAAAACAACAGTGGATATCAATCCAGGCTTATCATGGTAGACATTCAGTAATGCCACACTAGACTCAAGCCTACTTTATATTACTTCTACACGATATTCAGAGCTGTAGCTGGAAGAAAGGAGGGGTAAATCAAATGCTTCCTAAACACTGAGTCATATACCTTCACAGTAAGTTATCTGTCCAAATAGACTCATATCTAAACAGAAATCAACTTCATGTTTTCACCTGTTAGCCTATTTTCTGTACAGCCTCTCTTTGGTTTGAAATTTCAGTTTAAAGAATCTGGTTCTACTATGCTGGATGGGCAAAGTGCCCAGCATTGCCCAAAGCATTTATACCTGGAAGATCGTGCTCCAGGTAAGTGCTCACACAGAAAACAAAATGATAACATCTAGAGAAGGTCAAGATTTTGCCAAAGGGTCAACACTTAGCAACTTATGTATGTCTGTATGTGGACACTAAGTCCTTTCATTGATTATGTATGTAAATAAATCACATCCATTACTACACTTTGTTTTCTTCTAAGGGTGGTCTAATTCAGTATATTTCTGCTCTAAAACGATGTCACTTTGTATTTTATTATTGGAGTTGAGATGAGGCAGGAATATGAAAGCTAGCACCCTGACTCTTGAAAAAATTGCCAAGTCCCTCATGACCACAAGAAGATAAGAAAGTCATGAACACCATGGGTCCATTTAACATTGACTTTGATACACTCTCCTTATGCCAAGCTCAGTGGCAACTGGATAGAAATCACAGTACACATTTCAACAGGTTTCAGAATTCCTTCATTTTCCTGTTGTCCAGAATTTATCTCCATTACCTTACCTGAGACAGAGGCTTAACATTTGCTTGTCTATCCATTTCACAGCCTTTCTACAAATGTCTGCTACTGTGAATAATGTTAGTTTGGTAACCTGGTCTCAGTGACTGAAATAAGTAAAAATCTCTGTTGTGTTAACCTTCAAATAAAGATTAATTGCATATAACTGTAAAAGCATATATTTAGGACATAGATTTTTCTGTCCTTATGAGCCACAAAACAGCCTTGTACACTTAAGCTCTCCTTTTTTGTCTATGCACAAGCACATTTGCAGAGGATTTTTTGATTTTATTTGGTCTGTTATTTTTTCCCCCAAGACACATTAGCTCTGTTTCTTCCTCTGTCACTAACTCACCTGCTGCAGATACCTCACACTATGTGTCACTGAACTCATCCAGTCATCATCACACAGATCAACTCATAACAATGACAATCACACTGATTAAAACTTGGACTAATAAAAGGTTACAAAATATTTCCCATGTTTCAGAAATTTTACAAAAATTAGAAACCATCATTTATTCTATCAAAAATAATCCTTTGAACTAAAACAATAAAAATTCCTATTACCAAATGTGTTGTACATTAGAGAGGAATATATAGTGAGCAACTACAGCTTACTTCTGTAGAAGCAGTCATATTACAAACATATAAATTGCAAAAGCATACAGAAAAAGAATTTCTAGAAGTTTATCAAACATATAAACTATTTTAAAATTTGAAGAGGCATTTCTTACTGATCCTAGGTAAATTATAAATTTCTGTTATCAAGATTAATTAGAATTTTCCTAACCAAATTCAGCCAAGTTGCAAGTCATCAGAATCCCTTAATTTTAACTTCTAACCAAGTATTCCTATTGGGTCCTCAAGTTCCAAAGTCTCACTGACTTTACCAAAACCATAAGGACTTCCACTGTCTTAATGTTAACACAGTATTAGCTCAAAACAGCTATCTAAAAAGGGGAAGGATTTTTTTTTGCAAAGTTTCAAATACTTATGACACAACTAATCTAATCACCTTCTAAAACAAAATGACAATTTCTGTTGATGTGGGGAGAGCTGTGGCTGTTGACAGTGGACCTTGTTCACCTGAATTTCTGCAAAATATTGGTCACAGTTTCCCCACAGCCTTCTCCTGCACAAACTGGTAACATACAGCCTGGATAGGTGTTCTGCAAGATAGGTACAAAGCTGACTCAAATGTGGCACTCCAAGAGTGGTAATCACCGGTTTTCACTTAGGCTGGTTAGCCTGTCACAAGTGGAGTTCCCCAGGAAGTGATGGTGGGCCTCACACTGTTCAGCATCTTCACAAATATTCTGAACTGTGGGATAGAAAGCACTCTCACTAGGTTTGCTGAAGACAATAAGCTGAGAGGTGAGGTGGACAATCAGAAGGGAGAGCCATCTTACAGAGACCTGGACAGGCTGGAGGAATGGGGCTGGAAAGAACAGAGTGAGGTGCAGTAAAGACAAGTGCGAAGTCCTGCACCTGGGATCACAACAAAAGAGCCCAGCACAGGCTGTGACATGTGTGTCCTGTCCTCGGAATTCAAGGAAGACCCAATAGGGTCTAAAGGAGGGGAGGGAAAAGGTGAGTAGGCAATATTCTAGTAAGGGGTATTAGATGTCCAGAATGGACTGAGTCTAGTAACATGGATGATTTCAGAGTCAGACATTGTAAAAAACAAGACAGGAACTGGCAGTGCTGCAGCAGGGCATTAAGCAACACAGGATGTAGGATACAAATCGAGAGGACAGTGGGATTTATGAACCCTATTGCTCAGTAAGCAGCTTGTTTTCACATAAAAAGAACCACACCTAAACACATGAGAATAATGGCTTTGGAATTATCTTCCTGTCAAGATTTTTCTGTTCAGATTAAACAAGTTCTCTTTTGATTCTTGTGCTAATATGATTCATTTTCATATTTCTGAGAACAAATGGAAATGCTACCCTACATCTCATTTTTTAAGAATATTATAAACACCAACCTGGAATCAGTTTGTGAAGATGGCAACGAAAACTCAGTGTTTGTTTGAACAGCAGCTGAGAAGGACTGCTGTTTCACTTCCTGCCAGCAGCCCACAGCAATAGTGAAGGTGGATGCTGGCATTGGCATAGACACATAGTAATACCAGCTCAAGATGCCTGTAAATAAAAAGAACATTTGTATGGACTCATCAGTCTCACAGAACACATTAGATACTTGACATTTTTATGTACTTGAGATTTTGGGCCAAATCTCCCACCTTTATCTTGATATTTTTGTTGAGGAAAGAAAAATAATTTTACTGAGACATACAAGAACAGACGTATGTAATCACCATGGATTTAGTACTGTTTACTTAAACCTGTAACTTTGCTCTATCTGCTGATGTCTATATCTGTAAATAAATCATCCATAAGTGGGATGGTATTAGAGCAACTTAACTGACTGTACCATCTAATAACACCTTTAAATACACACACACACACAAAATATTAAAATTTGAGTATTTCAGCTTCAGATTCTGAGACCCGTTGGTTTTGTCATGTTTGCATTACCTCACACAAAACAAAACCTTTTATTTGTGTTCTGGACAATACCAAACTGATAGAAAAATTATAACAAATAATACTAATGTTTGTGAATTACACCTGGCAATCTGAGATACGTAATTTGACAACCAGGCAGTATGAAATCGAAATCTAGATTCAGATGAGATATTATCACAGATTTGGTCATGATACCCAGAAGGTGCTAAAATGAGTCTATTAGAAGGCAAAAAGATGCTAAGTCTTATCATTATGGGAACACTGTGTGGGAAGGCAAGGAGTATGGTATAGGATATTGTATGTACAAACACATTTTGATAAACTGGGGGACATTTTAGAACAGCATATTTTTTATTAATATAAGTGTGCTTAGATTTTCTATTTGTTCCTCCTAAAAGGATATAGCTTAAAAGTCACACCCACATATTCATTTATGGTCATAATACAGTTACTACACTATAGTACTAGATTAATTCTTTTGGAAAGAGCCTAACATGAGTTACAACCTGATGAATCATGTGCAAATAACTGTAGCTGGGGCAACTGTGGAAACATACAAACTTCAGTTATTTTAAGAGAATTGTTCTTTTGCAACAGTATTCAGACTAGGGCTATGGAACACTACCAAAATTCAAAAAAAGGAAAAAACCACAACTGAGTGGAGACCACAGGGCTTAATAAACAACTGATGCAAAGCACCTCTTGATTTCCTGCCTTAATGACCACAGAAGGTCAAGCTGTCCAAAGCAAGGACAATAAAAAAATCTTTTTATTTAGCCTCAACAAACTTTCCACCTGCTATTTAGCAGGAAAAACAATACTGTTTGTGAAGCCTTCTGCAGATAAAGCCTTTGTCTCTCATATGCACTAGGAACTCCCTTGCCCCATTCAACTTTTGGCAACATCTGCCATCAAAACGCTTTTGTCTGCATTGTGAGGTGAATGGCTATTACTCCTGTAATTTTCCTAGTCCCCCGTCAGTACTAAGCAGAATGAACTTATTTGTTTCAAACAGATTAAGAACAAAGAGGCGTAACTGTTTGTCAAATTTCACCACACCTTTGTTTTTTTATTAACTTAAGAAAGCTACAAAGGAGCCAAGAGAAGCAAATGCCACCTTGACAGAGAAAGGTCGTCCATGACTGCAACAGTATATTATAAAATACCAAACCTGATGTACAGAGTTTCAGTGATAGACATTGTGCCAGAGGTCCAAGCCTGCACACACTGTAGATAGTGGCAGCTTTACCATTGACTTACAAGGCAAGGCTTAGAGGTACTGTTAGTGTTGCATCTGTTACATACAACATTTTACAAAATCCTCCATGCAGTTATGTTAATTGTAAACTTCAAGAATTAAGTAACAGCAGGGGAAGAGTGAAAATTTGAGGAACTGTAATGGAAAAACTGTCATGTGTTTTCAACTATGTTTTGAAAAAAGTATGAAAATCAAAAAGCAGTCACAGAAAACTGTTCCAAACAGCATGAGCAGTAAAGAAGAAAGCTCTCACACAACTGTAAGGAGATTGTCTAAAAGGAAAGGATGACATCCCGTGCTAGGCAAACAGAGATGAGAGACAGTAACAGTGAGAAATAAGCTTAGTAAAACAGGCTAGAGCAAGCAAGGCCATGGAGGCTTTTTTTAAAAAAACACTCAAGTAATTTGAACAGAATGTCAAAATGAATAGTGATCGATTTAGCAGTCCAGAGAGAGGAACAGCTTGTACAGCATTCAGAAATTTACACATATTAGCAATAGACATATGCTATTTAGAGCAAACCACGGAAAAGAGTAAAGGTACCCAAGCCCCTTCTACTTTGCAAGTGTTATAGAAATCATGTGAATTATGGATTCTCCCAGAATAAAATCCAATATTTCCACTGTCTCTACATACCTAACCAGAGCTCAGTCCATTTTCTGCAGGGATTTTAGATGCCTTTTGCTTTCATGTTGTAGAACTGTATACTCATCCTACAGTTGTTTTGTCTTGAACAACAGAAATCACGTGCACAAGCATGACAGGTGAGTTCTCTCTATAGAACTCTAGAATCATTCAGGATGGAAAATAGTGCATTTGCTGATCAGTGACTGGAATGGCCTTTACGCTGGCAATACCTCCCTACAGACAGCATCATGAAGCACTGTTTCAAAGGGAGCCTAATTCATTCACATTCTGTCTTCTCCCACTACTGGTAAGATTGCCTCAAAGGCTGACCTTCTCTCCCATAACTTCACTTCCTTCCTTACACTTTCCTCATGTCAGTGGGCTTTGTTTTGTTTTCCTTCATCTAGATCATGAGATTTATCCCAGGACACAGATCGGGATCACAAGCTCCACAGAAGTCCTTTTCCCTCCCCTTCCCCCGGCTGCCCTGTGTTTCCAGTGTCTACCTTGGAGACAGCACCACCTCTAGGATGATGGAAGAGAGAGCAGCTGAAACGGGGAGGCAGCTTTCTCTAGCAAACACAGCATTTTGTACCATAAAAACACCATCAGACTAAGCAAGAACACCTTGGAAGAAGAAGAAGTGATTTGGCTGGGGTTAATCCATGGTAAAATAGCGGAAGATCACCCTGGTCCTTCTATTTGTAATGTTATTTTAAATCGTGAATCCTACACATAGTTATTTTAGGCAATTATAATACTTTAAAAATATTTTGTTATTTTCTCTGCAAGTAATTCTGAAAACAATTTTTTTCAGTTTTGCAAAGCAAATCTATCTTGTCCTAACTGTAAACATCAACAATCACCTATTCTATGAGTTATAACTTGAAAACTTTCCATGCAATCATTTAACAAGAGCAGAAAATTTTAATATATTTATAATTGTGCAAAGAACAACTTAAAGGTCGTTTATTTATTTTACTTGAAATAATAATGATGAATGATGTAATTACTTCCCAGAATTTTTAATGCATTCAGCTATCTTTGAAATCATTAAAATGGTTTGAGCCCTGTAGAGTTTGTTATAACTGAAAAAAAAGTCTGAGTTAGTACCTGTTAATGCCAGATGCAAGAACATCATGAATAATTTTACTTACCAGGATATTTTCCCTCAAATAGCTTGCACTTACACAAACACCATAAAATACAGATGATGTTTGCAATTTACTAAACCCACAAAACTCAGCTACCCCTAGGGCAAAGGAGAGAGAGCCTCACACAGCATTTGATATACAAAGAGCCAGTGCTACCATATAAAACTGCAGCTAAATAAGTAGTTATGCAAAAACTACTCTTTGGCTGGAGCACCAGGATTAAGAACCCTCCAGCCTTTGTAACTTGAAGAAATCTTTGATCGCATCTGAAATCCAGAATTTCCCACAGAGCATCCTCACATTCATGCCAGAGCATTTGTTCAACACTGGCTCAGAGGGATGAGTGGCATGTGATGAGCTGTCAACTCCCATGCTGTAGTCCCTGATACATGTTGGAGATCAATCAACACTAATACTGGACTCTTTTGTCTTGCCATTTGAAAAGTGAGAGGAGCAAAACAAAAGCAACTGTTGTTGATGCTAACTACAGAGCAGCAGCAGTGGTTTTCTGTAGTGCCCTATTTCTTCTCCATAACAGTATGCACCTTCTCACTTTAAATGTAGAGATTAAAACAAGATCAAGGGATTACATAATGGTAGCATAAGCACACAAACCCCAAGCCAGTCAATTTCACACTAAATGGCTGAGTATCTACATCTTGAACATGAATCCAACAAATGGAAATGTGTTTGTGACTAAATGCATTTGCACTTTCTATGTGTTATAGTAGAATGTTGAAGGAAAGTCCAAATGAAAAGTGTTGAAAAATAAATTCCGTGATTAAATGGCTCACATTACACACATAGCACTTCTCATAAAGCTTTCTCCTAAAGGGTATTGTCAATTGCATTTTTCTGACTCATTAATCTAACTACTCCATAAAGTATGCATGGTACTTTTACACACTTTTAGGTCATACTCAAATAGTTACTATTTCTACTTGCATAAGTATGAAGCAAAAGTTGCCCCACTCTATTTCAAATAACAGGATCAACCACAATTTTGTAGGAGGCAGAAGGCAAAAATGGCACATATGGGAGGAAATACACTTACCTAAAGCTACAAATACAAGTGGCAAACAAGGAACCTGTGCGTGAGAGTACACCTAGGTGAGCTACGCAGTGGATTACTGCATCCATACATAGTGAGATGTATGTCTGTGAAGCAGAATGTAAATCTCTAAAAGCATGAAGGAATCAACCTTGCTTGCTGTTCTTTAATTGTCTGCCTGCACACTGGTTATAAATACGACTTTTGAAGGAAAAAATATTCAGCTAACTTGTAATTCTATTCAGAAAAAATTAATTCACAACTGCTTTCCAAACCGCTACTTCTTTCCAATAAATTGCACTTTAAAAATATATTTTATTATTCTTCCTGTTATGTATAATTTTTTTTAATATGCAGCACAGCAACAGTGTATTCTATATAAATAATTTGCCAAATTGATTTTAATTGAACTCACCTTGAAAGGTTTTTTGGTGTTTAAAGACAAAATTTTAGGTTGGATACATTTCATATGCCTTCCTCAATTGCCTAACAAGATCTACATGGCACAGGTTATTTAAGGCAACAGACCATTTTGACCTTTTTAACTCTTAAAAATTCTACTAATTAAACTAATGAATTTGTATTCCTATTAAGAATGTTTGGGTTTTAAAAACATTCCTCACAATATTAATTCTTTCCCTTCTTTACCCTGTAAGTGTTTTGTAAATTTTTACAATTCCAAGTAGCTCTCTGGTTTGTCATTTCCAACTGTATATATGCACCAAGATAATGAGTGTCTCTAATTAAATACTGATGGCAAAGCTGTTATCCTTGTTTGAGGTCACGAGTCTTTTTGCTTTCTTGATGCTGAGACAGGAAATTATTAGTGTCCAAGTGAGAGAGCTCATCATGGCAGTTTTCCATATTTCAACAGCAGAGGCAAGCCTTGAAAGAGGCTTCACATATGGCCAAATAGAACCAGACAATTCCATGCAAATAGATTAACTGATGCTTCTCAAATCAGGGAGACTTTGATTCTTTTTTTCACTCTCAAGAATAAACTTACCTATTTCAAGGTGAGCAGGAAACTCTTTTCCCCAGAAACACTTATTTCTAACTCTTTTCTATATGCTACTTTTCATCAGAACTACTTACCCTAGAAAATACTGACCCAGTTGGACAGGATATATCAAAACTAGTGGGAGCAAGACATACTTTATTAGGTGTAGAACTGCCTTAAAAACTTCCTTTTCTGTGCAGACAGTTTAGAGAATAAGAAGTTTAAACTAGCACAGAGGAAATGCTTGTTTGCTTACTGTTACAAAAGATATGTTCTATAAACGCAAAAAAATCCCAAAACCCCAGAGATCATATTTTCAGGGCACTGAGACCTGATATTCTTCACTGATTTCATTTATTTCAGGAAATAGATATGACACAATGACTACTTCTAATCGCTAGCATGCTGAACTACACTTGGATTGGAGAACTAAAGCTGAAAGACAATTATCTACCAGGCCTGAAGTTGCTGAGAGCTGATAAGGTACTTCATCTATGAAACTTTCAACTACAGAGTGATTAGAACAAAGCCAATTTCTGAAAAGTGAAATCAGGTGTGGAAACACAGAAAAGAAAAAGCAACATAGTG
Organism: Poliocrania exsul; assembly: GCA_035041345.1. NCBI lineage: Eukaryota > Metazoa > Chordata > Aves > Passeriformes > Thamnophilidae > Poliocrania > Poliocrania exsul. The sequence goes on from JAWWLZ010000094.1 coordinate 33,469,533, forward strand.
AAATGTTGATGCTTTGAATTCTTACTAAGTTATCCTGAGGCCCTGAGGAGGTAACTTTTCCATAGGTAGACACAGAGATTACATATAGACATGGAAGTACTTTTAAGGTTAGGAATGTCATTCTTTCAAAAATCATATATTTACTAAGCTTTATTCCCAATTATAAAATACCAAAAATAATTCAATGTAAAAAATCCAATTCACCTTCTTCAAGCTGGACTGGTTCTGCTGAGTTTTCACCACTCATTAACACAACAAAGCCTGCAGCTGTTCGCACAGAGGCTTGCCATGTTGACAAGGCAATGGGTGGTTCTTGGCATGGGAAAAGGGCTCTGTTGTTTATTGGTGATCCCACTGTATAAACACATGGCCTAGGTAAAAAAAAAAAAGAGATGGGAGTTCAGTTACAATAAGAAAGACTAAATTAACTTCTCTATCAAAAATCAAAACTACTGTTGCACTGAGGTGTTCTTTATTTTAATCTCAGCTTTGCAGATTTCAAACCTGTATGACAGGAACCAATCAAATTACAATCTAAATAATTTAAGACAAGAAAAGCAAGATCACTACAACAAATTTTACATAAGCTAGAAAAGACTAACTGCAGTCTTTCTCCTCTTCCACTTTTGCATGAGTCTTCCAGCCTTGTCCAGCATCTTTCAGCTGAACCCATAAGGCCAAAGAAAACTTCTGAGTATCTCCTGGAGATGCTAATGCAGGGCTTCCAAGAACACCTGTGATACCTCCCTTTTGTCATCACAGTAGTGCTTTCATTATCATTAATCTTATCTTCTGGGTTAACACCCTAGAGGCTCATGGAAACTCAGCAGTAGATCTAGTTTTGAGTTTTCCTTAGTCCAAGCCTCAATACATCCTGATATTTTTACATTTATTCTTAGAAAAAGGCAATGCTCACCTATCTTTCAGAAATTCAACGACAGGACATAAAATAGGAAGAAATAATTTCTTCCCTATCAGCTTCAACCTCCTTCTCATTTTCCATAAACCAAGCTTCCTTGTAGTACTGCTCTTTTTGCAGTTTCTCTTGCCCTCTACTAGGCAGCAGCCCCTTGATCTACTGGTCCTTTCCAATTTCAGCTGCAATATTTCATGCCAGCCAATTTTTTTAATAGCCACAGCTGGCAAAGTAACAAAGCCTTTCATTTAACTTCTAGCTTGCTATTGCTAGTGGGTGAACAAAATGATTCTTGGTTTACTTACTTTTTTGCAGGTTTATCTTAATTTCTATTACTTGCATCACACCACCCCTAAGCTTAAAGAAAACAAGAAAAGCTAATTTTTCAAATATAAATTATATTTAAAAAATAGTAGGTTCCTTCAGTAAAGGAAAGAAAATCTTGAAAGTATCACTTCACTACACTCAGTTTTTTAAAACCTATGACATTTCAAGCTAATATTCTGGGACCACAATACATTATTTTGTGAATGCTTGAGGCTAAAAATACTATGATCAATATGCTTCATTACTTGAGTTTAAAAATCATCAAAACATTTAAGGAAATAGAAGACAAGTTGTTAAGGTAAAAACTATTTTACAGTGGCTAAGATCTGAGCATCTTGTTTACTCCCCTCCAAACTGCTCCTCCATTCAAATCATTCCTTCCCTAAAGCTAACACTACACTGTACAGAGGGAAAGAATTGGCAGTCACAGATGAAAAATATTCTGAAGATATTTTTGCCCCTTTGCCGCACATGCTATCTGTGATTTTGGACGCTGAGCTGTCCTTAGCACAGTCAAGTTGAAGTGGCTTAACTAACACAGGCCAGCTGATTTTCCAGTAAAACAGGGATGGAAACTGCAGTTTAAGTAGGCCCATTATTAATGCACACAAGCAGAAACAGAAAATAATCTGACTTCTCCCATCATGTATCAGAGTGAATACAGTAGGACACAGACACTGAGTGATGTTTAGATAACTGCAGTGGAGAGAAAGTTAACAGGTTAGCTTTTAACCAGAAAAACACAATGCACAGTTAAATGTAAGAGACTACTCATCTGTTTAAATTTTTAATTAACTTATTTGCAATTAAATTCCTAAAACCAAATCTGTAACCAACTTTGATATACATAAAAGAATTGTGTTTTCTCCCATAAGAATAAACAGTGTATAGAAGTGAGTTCACAAGAAAAAGGAAGAGTTTGTTTTTTCACCTCCCAGGAGGATCTGCTTCCTCCCAGTAGGGCTAGCCAAGAGATACTAGACTTATTATTTACCCTAAAAGATGTGTGGTGGTTGAGGAAGAAAAGATGGTTCCTCATTCATGGAAATTTTATCACAATACACAGGAGATCCCAGGAGAGTTTATAGGAATGAGAGGAAAGGTGGGTTTTATGACTACTGCCATACATATTTTACCAATGATTTGCAATCCATTGTGAAGGCTGTTTTGCCAGGTGCCATTGGTACAACCCAGTTTTAAGAGCAATATAGGGGATCTTCATACTCTGAAGAAATTTTAGAGGCAAATTCCACAATGACTAAAAAAACTGGCTGGCAGAATAGTGCTAAACTAAATCTTATAATGCCGTGTCAAATACAGTATAAACATTATACAAACAGACACTACCAAGACCAATAATACTACCTGGCTCTCAAAGAGCACTTTTTACCTGCAGACCATATTAGTCAGTCCACTAAAGAAATAATAATGAAACAGACAAGTTCTACATATCAAGAGGAAACTATCAGAACAATAATTATCTCAGCTTTCAATTACATATTCATTATACTTTATTTACAGTAGTAATTTCTTTTTCAACACTGGTAATAGCATAGTGTTACTTTAAGACACCCAGTGCAACTGACAACTTTCTTTGTTCTGAACCAGGTAGCACAATTCCAGCATGCAGAAGGACCAGAAATGTAATTCTTATCCTGATATGGATCAGATTCTTCACTTGATCCAGAAAAATTGCTAGCTAATCTAGGTACATCAAAGAATGACAAATAATCAGGTTTAGACTGCTTTTGTCAATTGATACAATATTTGCCTTTTTTTCCCCTGATTTATCCTTTACCCCTGCTAGCAAGAAAATTGACAGTTCCTTTCCTCTTTCTTACTATCTACCCTCTCCATCTCTTGTCTTTCATTATTAATGGTCTTGTAAAATTCTGATCATCTGCTTATGTAATATTTATGCATTAATCTTTGCCAAGACAGGTGGGAAGAGATAAGGAAATTGCATTCAGCAAAAGAAACACAAGCAGAGAACTCAGACTACTTGTCTAATTACTTGTTACATTGGAAAAACAAGTGCCCCCACCACATATCTCTGGTCACTCATCAGGACAACTTTATGACTTGTAATTCCCAGTGAAGAGCCATCCAGACTACTGGAGAATCAAGTACTAGTTGTGGTATTATTTGCTTTTGCTCCAAGAGGAGACTTAGGACTGTCTGTTGTTCAGAAATCTCTCTGAGTAAATTTTGATTGATCTAACCCTAACTCATCAGCAGTCCATATATTTTCATAACATAACAAAACCAGTTCAAACCAGCTCTTGGCAGATCTCCTTCTCCCATGCAAGCCTATCAGTTATAATAACAAATTAAGCTATTGCGTTAAAGCTAATAATAAATGCTAATATTCGGTTCTCTGAACAGGAATCTGCAGGCCTTGAGATACCTGTCTTCAAACACCTGAAGTACATCCTAAGGCTCAGCCATGTCAAACTGCTTTGGTTAGTGCCTGTTTGAGACTTTCTCAAGAAAAACGCTTAACTCAGCTACTCTACCCCTTTCCTATATTTGAAAAAAAAATATTTCCCATTTCTTCAAGGGTTGCCTCCATTTAAGGATGCAAGGTTGCAACCTCCTGCAACTACAAGGCCATTCTCTGTAAAACCACTGCAGTTTGCAGCTGTTTCTTACTCTAAATTATATTGTCATTTCCATGAAAGAGCAGGATTTCCTGGCATCTAAATCACACCAACTTTTTTATTCTGCCTAATGAATTTACATATCTGCCAGGTGACAGTGATTGCCATCAGATTGCAACAGAGCAGGCATTCTTGTTTTCATTTTTCTTTTGAAAAAAAAACCAAAACAGTCAGTAATTACCCATGTTTCTCATGGTCTTCCTTTTAGTTAGGACAACTAATTCAGAGGAGCTAATTTAAATTTTTTAGAAATATTTGTTTGGTGCCATGCACATTTTCAGGAATATCAAATCTGTTCATTTTGTACTCAAGCTCTGCCTACTTTTTTTTATTATTATTATTATTTTACTTCTCCATTCTATTCACAATACTATTTGTTGTTCTTTAGGAATCACTGCACATGTCATGAGTAATCCAACAAACTTCAGACTGCTTCATTAATTACTCAAATACAAATATTCATCACTGGGAACAATACTACAAAATAACAGTACAGAATTCTTCACAGTTGAGGGTAGGCCCTTAGGATTTGGTCTGTGATTTGCCAGGGTTCTGGCGTATCTTATTCTACCAAACCTTGCCCATGAATCAAAACAAGCTCTTTATTTTCTTCCTGCACTAACAGCACCCAAAAGCACAGAGTGATGCTAATTCATGCCACTGAAAAATAAGTATTTTCATGACACATTTTCTAATCTGTAGTAGATAATCCTACCTTCCAAACCAACCTTAGTAGTATATTCCAAACAAAACTTACTCTCTTCTAGTCTCCTCCCCCACTCCTTATTTTCAGTTAGATTAACTGACTAGTATGCATAATCACCCAGCTGTACACACACCTGTGTCATCATACCAGTGGTGGAAGGAACTAGCATCCAAATTTACAGAGGTCAAGAGTGTCCCTTTCATCAAGTGTATTTTGGTATGCTTCCTGGTCATTACTTTATAGCTTTCCCTCCTTCCCTCTTTTCATTAATACAAGCCATCTTTATGGTTGACTTTTTAGTTTGGCCCCAAGAGTCCAAATAGGGAAATGCTGAAGTTCCATGTGTTCAGTTCTACTGAAAACAGAATTGTGCCCTGCCTTGACATGTTTGTACACACATATCTCAACTTGCCTGAACTCATATCCCAAAGCTTTGTTTCAACTGATTTTTTTTGTGTATTATAAAACATCATTGTTTAAAACAAATAAAATGGAAGTCTTAATAAAATTTTGCATAGACTAAATTTCAAAACATTGTAGTAGTACTAAATTAGAGGAAACATATTGGAGTGGTCACACAATGCCTGTACTTTGTTATTTACTTTTCTTCAGGGTTGGAACCACAGTCCAGACCCCTCTGGCAAAGTATTTGACATCTGCCTAAAAAGGCACCATATGCCTAATTTGGAACAATTTAAAGAATTCTTCCAAGAGAATATAATAGTACTTTATACATTATAAATGAGCTTTAATTTTAGAAAGGGCAGGAAAAAAATTGACAGCATTTTGTACAATGAGGTTTATCAGTGTATTTATGGGGTCATGACATAAAATCTAATTTTAAAAATATAGCAAGAAAGTCTGGTGTGAAAATTGATTTTCTGACAGGCATTATTTTTTGGAATATCCTACAAAAGCCTGAAAATAAATCAACTTGAGACTATTTGTTATTCCCTCCTATAAAGAGCTTATATTAAAGATTTCTGTACAGTACCATATTATTTTCACAAACACAACACATAATGCCAATTATTTTTTGCACTTCATTTGCTGTCATCAATGTACTCAACATAAGAGATGAAGGAGATTTTGAAAGTTGATTATGAGAGACTAAACAGAAAAGGACTACATTTCTAAGATTAGGACAAAATTGGACTAGCTGTGAAAAGAAGTTTGTTAAATGCTATGTATTTGATCTTTATGCTGTACGATCAGCTGTGTAAGCCAGGAAGGAAAAAGAGTACAAAGCATTACAGTACAAATAACCTGTCATTCATACCTTTTCTTCTCTTAAATGATAATTCCCTATTCCCTGCACACACTTATTGAAATACACACAAATTATTTATTCCTGTTCACAATGAAAAAACACAATCACTTAGACAGGCCTGAGGTCTTCAGGTTCATGGAGTTTCATGAGCAGAGACTTTGTTCTCCTACAGAACAACAGAAGGATTCGAACCAAGGATGAAATGAAAACTGTGGAAGAATGTACTCCTCACCTTCACAGCTGTTCAGCAATTACATGATTCTACTACATTCTTGGACCTATTTAAAATTATTGCATAAAAAGCCTTCAGTAAACAGTTCCATACCTGCCACTCTGGTCTGTAGCCCATGTAATGGATCTTCCATCTGGTTTGGTTTTGTACCATATTCTTATTGCATGAGGAAAGTCTATTGGAGTCTGAATTCCTGATTTCCTTATCTCCAAGCTCCAAGGGCCAGTGGTAAACAGAAGCTCTCCACAGGCAGGTGCCTGGCTGCAGTGAGTAAAATAGTATAGCTGTTCTTTCCAGCGATCTGCAGGTAAAGTAACAAGTTCGTGTACAATCTGATTCCTGAGATTTTTCGGCTCCTTTGAAACATCAGTTAGCTTGGCAGACCTTGTAAATTTTTCAGTGCCTGACACAGCAGTAACATCCACTTCTTCAACCTTTAGCACAGATAAATCACAACAGTCTAATACTAGCAGAAAATCCTTGTTCCCATGATTCTCTATGTCACAGCAGTCCTTTGAACTAGAAATCCCAGAAGCCTGTTCACTGTTGCTATGGCTACCATTTTCATCAGAAGTATCTTCTTCACCTTTGTCACTGACAGCAAAATCATTATATTCCATTTTAGATGAAGAGGCACTCACATTTGTCATAGGAATGTGGCAGGGTTCAGGTGCCCTTGTTTTACAGGATTCATCAAAATGTGACTGGCAGCATTCTTCACCAGTGCTGCTGGTCTTCCTGTACCGGCTCCCAGTCTCAAAGAATAAAACTATGCTGCCTTCAATAACTTTACTTGTAAAATCCACATCCAAGTCCAATACATAGTGCTTTACAAGCATGTAGCTAGTGTTTGCCATTAAGGGCAAGTCATCCTTCATGGGGTCTAACTGTGTATCCATGTTCCAGTCCACTGGGCAACAGTTTTACAAAGCCTTAGACAACTCTTACATATGATGACTCCAAAAAGAGAAGTATTTAGCTTCCCAGTGCCAAAAATAATTTTGCATAATATCAGAGTATTGAAATTAATTGTAGTTTCTCCACTTCTCAGATTCTAAAATAAAAAAGAAAGGAAACCATAACCATTTCTGAAATGCATTCAGTCTAAAAGCCATTTAAAGTCCAGTTGCCTTTATTAAAAATACTACAGTCAGAAGGGTGATTCTAATACCACAGAATGACATCAGTCTAGAATGGCCTCAGGATTTGCTGTCAAGAACCACTGGCTGTATGTTTCCGATAAGAACTCTAGAACTCAAGTGAAAATATTTTTAGACAGCTTTTACAAACTGAGAGAAACAACCTCTACTATAATTAACTTCTGTTGACTCTCTTCACTTGCAATAATCCTTTAGAAAAAATACATTATTATGTAACATTTATTACTGCAGTGTATGTTTTTAAAGTTGTGTTTATTTCAACTGTATCAAAAGATAGTTACATATTTCTCCTGTGATTCTAACTAATGACAGTAACTATAAATCACCTCATATGTTTTAAAGTTTTAGAGTAATAATTTCACATATATTATGCATCTCTGCAGATTAATATACTTTCCACAGTACAGCCACTCTCATATCAACTTGTAGTAAATGACAAGAAAATGAGCGAATTTACTAGAGTTCATTTCAAGTATTCCTTTGAGATTGCTCATGAAGATTTGTTAAATGTATAAGTAAATAACTTAAGGTATGCAATTACATCTTAAAGCTGGAAACTCACAATACTCTGGATAATAGCGGCTTTTAGAAACAAAAGGTTTTCTCACTAGAAAATATGTGAATACCTATGAAGGCATGTAAATATTAAAATGCATCAACATTTGTTGCAACAACAGGCAGAAGTTCATCACAGAAGTTAAACTATCACACGTTTCTTTGCTCACAGAAGTCCCTTTAGTCTATTTTCTAAACTAGAAATAGAAATCAGAAGACGAAGGAGCTGTTAAGATGTGCAGTTCTCTTGCTGGCATTTCAGAGAGACGCTCTGAACGAAGCCTGTTTCTAAGAGCCTCAAGTGAACAGATACTCCCTTGTGACACTGTTTCAGTTTCACAGCTCGTCAAGGACTTCAGTGTCCACAATCCATTGTTATGTAACTCTCAAAATCAGCACAGAGTCTGGAGAACCCAGACTCGCCCAAGAACTGCTATTTCTGTCGCAGGCATCCTGGGCAAACTGTCAAGCAGTGATGAGTCAGTGAAAGGACAATAAAATCTTCCTTCACTTTGTTCATCAATCCTCCTGTACTTTGGCAAACATACCAGGGCAACAAGCTCACATCAGAAGGTTCTCTTTCACAGAAACAGCTCACCATGAGCAATGCACCTATGATTTCCATAATGCTGTGGACTGAAACTTGATGTTACCTAGATTTTTTTCTGGCTACCAAAACCTCATGGCTTCTGGCAGGTTAGTTTATTATTGGTGAGAGGGAAAAGAAAAAAAAGTGCCTTTGTGGGGGGAAAGCCCAACACTGAACTGACATTCAAGAACCCTTGTTTTGCACAAATACTTGTATTTTTAATTTGAAAACTAGGTGCAATATAACACTGACACATTTTATAAAATGTGAGTACTATAATAGTATAGCACATATTTGTGCTATACTATTTATAAGTGTTTATATTCTTGTTTATGTGTTTTGCATTTGGAAGATGTGACCAATTTCTTACCTCAAAAGTATTAAGATAGTTACACTAACTGACACCAAGTTCTCTGCTACCATGGTAAGAAGCACTTCTTAGAGGCTTATCAGATTTATTTAATATTAATTAACAGAGCAGATTAAAAGGTGACAAATAGTGCCACACAAGTAAATTCTATCGAAATTTTTTAAAAAAATAAAAATCTAAAAATAAAAATTAAAGTATTATTAAAAAGAAATCTGTAAGTTCTCTTCAAAGCTACTAATACCAAAATATGAAACCCCTGAAATTCAAGAGATAATTGAGAACAAAGGTCAATGAAGGTAACAAAACCATGCAGAATGGACATTCTGTTTCTACAGTTGAAAGTTTTAGATCAACACTTCTGTTAGTGGAGATGACACATCTAATTATGTTTACAAGGAGAGCAACAGAAGTGTAGAGGAATACACTTGTAGACAAGTAGTAACTACTAGTGCATACACTCTGACACTGTGGCTGTTTAATTTTATCTCCAATCACCCTACCTTTAGATATCTCAGCTTTTAAGAATTGTATGTGGCCTCTCTATCTCCGAAGCAATAGTAAGTGAATTTAAATGGCTGTTTTCACATGTTTCAGTTTCTGAACACCCGCAAATTTTTTTAATGAAGTATTTTTAAGGAGTCTACAGAACATTGGAAGTGTCCATTAAAGAAGCTGATACGCTATTCTATGCTCATGGAGTTGGGGACTCACTCATTTTAATGTCTTTGTATTTTTGTACTATGTATTGATAATTTCATATTGATTCATACTGATATTGAATTAGCAAAAAGCTCTGTCTTCTGTGGAAAGCATGCTTCTGCTAGAAATAAAAATTTTACTTCTCTCCCAAAGCCTCATACTAGACCTTTCATCCTAAGAAGCCAAGTGGTGTCTGAAGTAAAGTGAGATGGTCCTATTTACAGCTCTTTTAAGTGAGAAAGAAACTGAATTTATGCACTGC
>JAWWLZ010000094.1:33492686-33512453 GCA_035041345.1 Poliocrania exsul
TGACAGTGAAGTCCTCAGGACTAGAACCTACAGCCCCCGGTATTCCCAGGAGGTCTCCCATCCAAGTACTAACAGGGGCTGACGCTGCTGAGCTTCTGAGATCTGATGGGATCGGGCGTCAGGGTGTTATGTAACTGTCTAATGAGTAGGGCAGGAAGGAATGAAATTGCCTCTACAGCTTGTCTGGTATCAGCATGCATTCATTAGAATAGAGATTCAAACCTGGCTTTTCAATCAAGTGCCTTAACCACAGCTTAGCAAATTCACTTTCTCCTTCACCTAAACCCCATGAACATTTAATTATTTATGCAAAGTGGAAAAACACTGAGAGGAAAGAGTCTCCCTCAGAACATCCAATTGCATTTTCTAGGGCATTTTCAATGGTGGTGGGAAATTTGGATTCAGATCCTTGCTAACCAGGGGAAGTTGCAAACAAATTTCCCCTCTCCCCCGGCAGTTGCTGTTATCCTTAGATTATAGGGACCTCCTATCCCCACTGGATAAGGTGTGCTAGACAGGAAATTTGGGAATGTAGTTTGAAAAATCATCCTGAGAAGGATTTGGTTTAGTTTTGTGAATGCCTATTAGCAGAAAATATAGGGTCACAAATACTGGACTTGGGAGCTATCTGACATATGGATGCTTATTTGCCCTTGTGAAATGCAAACTTATTCAGAGCAAGTCTGATTGAGATGGTTTTTAGAGTGTCAAAAATGTCTGTTAATCTCAATCTTTACAAAATAATTGGAACAGACTGCTAGGAAGATAATAGAAAACATCTCTGACACAGCCAGATCCAGTACAGAGTCTTCTGTTTAAGGATTACATCTGCACTACCCATACTCACGAATGACTTTCTGACTAGGTCTGTCTGCAGTAATCAAGGGAGTCCAAAATCAGTGTACCACTTTTATTAGGCTTAAGTGTGTATCCTGAATCCAAATAAAACCACAATTTGTAAAAGTTCTTTTTGAGAAGATCTGATATTGAGATATATATATATATATAAACAAACAATGAAAATACATATTACTTCGCAAATACTAGAAAAGGAATATATTTCTTTCAGATTAGGAAAGATGAAGGCTTAAGCAAAAGCTGCACTACAGCAGCCTTAGTGTTTTTTCTTGTGTTTTCAGTGCACAGTATGGTTCAAGTTTCCTACTGATGCCGTAGTGATGTACAGGGCTCTTTAATTTAACTGCATTTTGTTAAAGATCTGTGGATTGTCAACACTATTGTCTGTTCTTGCTTTTACTTGTGCACATGACAGCCTTTTCCAGTAAAAGAGAAAATGCATCATTCTAGACTAAAGTAAATAAACCAGCATCTCATCATAAGTATAAATCAACCTGTCGCTTTCTCCATATTTACCTGAAATCTACTTATTTCTTGAAAAAAGACGTGTTCTCTGACAAATAACATTTCCTGTGGCTGTCCAAATGCATAGAATGTAGCACACTCTCATCACCCTTCCAATTTACAATAAATCACTCTGAATTGCTTTTGTGAAGAGAACAGTGAGCAAGATAACCCGATATACACCAATATTGGAGGCTTGCTTTATTTGACATTAAACACAAGCAAATTAGATACCTTCTTATGAGTCAGTAATGAACTTTATTTGCCATTAAAAAGAAAAGTTTGGTTTAAAAATACACCTATGTCTTTCACCAAACTGAAGATTACAGAAAGGTGTATTTGTATAACAGCTTATTTAGACAATATTTCATGTGTATTAATATTTAAAACCTTTAACAATCAGACTTAGGAAAAGTTCTAAAAGTAAAAAATACTGAAAGTATTTGCTGAATACTTTCAAAAAAATTTGTCACTAGTACCACATCAGCTGTATTTTGGCACCAAACTGTACAGTAGTGACAATTATTTGGTTGGAGTCGTTGCTCTGTATAAGGAGTACTTGAAACACTGAGGACAAACCTCAGTCTACTAAGTGGAGTCTAGATTGCTCACAATTAACAAACTCTATTTACAATTTATCTTTTAATTGATCACAAGATATCAACAGAAAAAATAAAAGACATGAAGATTGGATTCTGAAGTTAATAGTATTGCCATTAACTAGCATAGTTGATATACTAATTACTGTGCCAATTATCTAGCAATTAGTATGATCTCATGACTAGTATTTTCTCCGTCCTGTGAAGTCTAAGCAGATTAGATCTTGTGCATAGATTCTTTTTCAAATACACTACAATGTTGTGCTGCTCAAGAACAGTATAAGCCCACGTTAAAAACTCTTCTTTAGATCCACAAAAAGAAACACTACATGTGAGTATGGCATTTTGCTGGCATCTAGTCCAACCTCCCTGCTAAAGAAGGGTCATCCCAGAGCACGGTACACAGGATTGTGTCCAGATGGTTCTTCAATATCCCCAGTGAAGGAGACTCCACAACCGCTCTGAGCAACTTGTTCCAGTGCTTGGTCACCTGCTTAGTGAAGAAGTTCTTCCTTATGTCAAGGTAGAACTTTCTGTGCATCAGTTTCTGCCTGTTGCTTCTTACCAGGCACCACTGAGAGGAACCTGGCTCCATTCTCTTGGCACCCTCCCTTCAGATACTTCTGGACATGGATGAGGTCCCCTCTCACTTGCCTCTTCTCAAGGCTAAACAGGCTTAGCTACCTTAGGCCTTTTTTATATGATTCTCCAGACCCTTAAGCAATTTTGTAGCTCTCTGCTGGACATGTTCCAGGAGCTCCGTGTCTCTCTCCTAGTGAGGAGTCCAGAACTGGACACAGGACTCAAGATGGGGCTGCACCAGGGCTGAGTCAAGAGGGCCAGGATCACCTGAACCTGCTAGCAATGCTCTTCCTAATGCCCCCCAGGATACCACTGGCCTTCTTGCCCACAAGGGCACACTGCTGGCTCATAGACAGCTTGTTGTCCACCAGGCCCCCCAGCTTCTTCTCCACAGAGCTACTTTACAGCAGGTCAGTCCCCAGCCATGCTGGTGCCTATGATTGTTCCTTTCTAGGTGCAGGACCCTGCATCTGCCTTTGTTGAATTTCAGAAGGTTCTTCTCTGACTGTTTCTCCAAATTAAGTTGTCAGGTATACTACTTAACACTAAAACTGGTGCATTTTTCTGCACAATTCAGTGGTCAGGTGGCCCTACTGCACCTAAGCTTTATCCACTTCTAAGGAAGCCCTTTCTGCTTTTGTTGTTTCTGCAGCTAAAGTTTGGAGTTACTCTCCCGCTTTGTTGGTGTATAAAGAGAGACTTATCTGCAAGTGGTTTCTGAAATAATGGAAATCAATGTGTTAAATATACCATATGTCAAAGACTGTAAAGCAATTGGCTGTGGAGACATCCTGAAGCTCTAGAAGACATAAGGGAAAAATTATGCCTTGCCTGACTGCACATTTTAAAGCAGTACACAGGAACTTGAAGACATCACAAAGGATGAAAATAAACCCCACATGCTGCGTTTTATCATAGCTGGACACATACAGCATTTGCAGTCTTGGATTTCCAAAGATATCTCTCACATGAAGTTACCTTTTTGGAAGAAAATATAGAGATAAAAATGAAATCCTGATCTTAGGATAAAATTTTATGTGAATTCAGTGGCTATTGCTACCAACTCATAACTTCAAGAATTAGTTATTGATATATTGCATTAAGAGTGTTGTGATCTAATTTAACTTCTGTTTTCCTAAAATAGTAATTTCTTTTATCCAGTCTATTACTTCAGCTGCAGTGATTCTTATCGTCCAGTGAAGAAAAATATCACCCCCACCGAAACACCAATGGTTGTCTTAATTTGGCCTCATGCTTTGACACTAGTTTGACCTGGTCAAATCTTAATACAGTCATTGAAATATTGGATAAGATACTGAAAAGTCTTCCTTTCAGGAAACCTTTCTCAACTGACACAAGAAAATTACTTGTTGCCCCTGAGACTGTGGCTTTCATTATGCTCAGTGGAGACATCAGCTGATTGTGAACCCTTCCAGCTAGTACCCCAAAGGGAAGCTGAATGGAATCATTACAAACTCCTATTCTGATCTCCAAATGTAACGTAAACAAAGAATGTAAGTAAACATATGCATAATTTAATACTTTGCTGTAGGCCTATGACTTAATAATATGAAGTGGCTTGCCACTAGCAAACTAAAAGAAAAGGTTTAGGAACACAAGAAATGCTACAGGGCAAAACTAAATATAAGCAAATGAGGGTCAAGAGAAGATTTTATAATCTGACACATGGGCTGAAAAGCTTCTGACACATAATTGGAGGATAACAGCTGCAGGGAATGGCCTATGATGCTATAACTCCTTCAGCCCCATGTGTGTCAAAAGGAAATTCCTGAAGAATGTGGGTTGCTCAGGGCCAAAGTAAGTTTCACTCATTATCTGGAGATGTTTTGACCATGCAGTATGTATCCTTCCTTTTCTAAGCAAGAAGATGTAGAAAACTGACTAAGTCCACTTTTCCAAGCCAGCTGCCAGATGTCAGCCTCTGGGGCCACCTGAGGGTATCTGAGATGCAGCTGCTGCCCTTCAGCTCTGCTGGCAGCCTTCACCCTTCTGCTAGCTCTGCCCCTGTGTATCACCAGCTGTGTCCATCACACACATAAGAAGCTACAGGAATACACTGAAGTATTTTGCTGCACTTTTTTCAGACAATAACAAGAAAAGAAATATGATAGAGGGCTCACATCTGCAGTTGTATGACATTCAGCACCCTATATAATTTGATTCAAAACCCACAAGAAACATTATGCAGAGATGATGGGGACATAAGCTGGAGAGCCTGACAGAAAGATTTGTGTAAAGCTCTCTGTCTCTTGTAGGCCAGTAAGCAATATCTCAGTAAAAAAGTAGGATATACACCTGTTTGAGGAGGCACAGATTAAAACATAATGTAAAATAACTTAGCATGCAAATGTGACAAAGTCAGCTTCCCCTTTCTGAACTGCCCTACAGTTACTGAATCAGGGAACCAAGATCTCAGAACTGGACTGAAAAAATCATAAGTAATTTAATTTCAAAATTAAGGTGATTGTATTTGGAATTCTTTGTCTCAGCTTTCTTCAGCATGTTCATCACATTTTCCACACTAAGAACTGAGCTGTGAACCAGTCAAGTTATTTACTCTCACCAGCTGAGCTTCTTACTTTTGGCAGGGAAGAGATTAGATGTAGTAGAGATGGAATTTCTATTTCAAAACATTTTAGAAGTGTTGAGATGTTAGGGTGATGGACAACATATAAAAACCACTGTGCCAGCTTTAATGAGAGAAATATATGTATGGTTTTTATCAAATAAAGCTGTTACCTCTTTGAACTCAAAGTCGCATTTTGGATCAACTGTTTGTGAAAATCCTTTCATTAGCACTTGTAGGACTGTGTTTGGGGAAGCTTATGGAGTGTGTGCTGGATCTCTGGTACACCCTGTGCCTGTTCCAGATAATCAGTATATCGTGTCATACCAGGGTATTGAGGGAGAAACCCTGAATCACCTTAATTAAAGAGCAAAATTCAGCATTGCTTTCACAGGATTCAGCAGTAACTTTTGTCCCAATATGATATGACCCTAGTAAATTATACACTTGAATGCAAGGAAAATTTAACATTTTATGTCAATCTTCATGGCACAGGCCAAAGAATTTAAAAACAAAATATTATATTGTGTGGAAGTGAGTGATCTGAAAAAACAATTTCTTGAAAAGGTGTTCAGATTATGTACTAATCACTGTTTTCACAAAAGCAATAACATGATACTTTTTAAAAAAACTGTACATTGCAGCTTCCAGAAAACAACATACTACTCAACACACAATTCCATAATATGCACATTGCATGCCATAAATGACTTAACTGTTTCTAGCTTTTACAACAAACAGGTGAAATAGTTGAAAGACATTTTTCCTCAAGTTAGCAATGAATTAGAGGTTTTATTCTTGTGAGTTAGACTCCTATGATGTATTCATAATCTACAGAGAGGCAATACACACAAAACAAACACATTTGTTTATAATGTTGTAACATGCATATTACAAGTATATATAAGTCATATAGCATTTAATTTATAAATGTTGCAAATTTGGAGAAATTTTCTAAAGTTACACTGAAATTCTAAGAAGAACATCAGTTAAGAGGAACTGTTTGAATTCTAACCATCATTCACCATCTGCAGTGACAATATGAAGTTTTTTAATATTTGAAATAAAGGCAATTACGATATCCACAGTAAACATGCTCTAGGCATAGTATTAAGGATAAGTCAAGTCAGTCAGCCCTTGCTAATAAAATTGTTAATTGTTCATGAATGCGATGGTTTTGGCTGGTTAATCCATGACAATGATTTATCAAATTCTTTGTTTTATCTTAGAGAACAGTGTCATTGGAATTATCCCATGTGTTTCTTTGATACTAAAAGTTTCTCTTTGATGAGGAAGACAAAAGACATGGGTCTTTGTCTGAGAGCTAATTTGCAATTCACAGCCTCTTCTCTGGTGTTCATGGTTGAGAAGACACTGTCAATCATACGTAAATATAGAATGCTGATAACTTGGAAAATGAAAATTTTTGCAGGGAAAAGGTGACCATAATGACTCTCTCTGAAACCTGTGTGTTAACAATGAATAAATTCTGTGTGTTGTTTAC
The DNA here is from genome assembly GCA_035041345.1 of Poliocrania exsul. Taxonomy (NCBI): domain Eukaryota; kingdom Metazoa; phylum Chordata; class Aves; order Passeriformes; family Thamnophilidae; genus Poliocrania; species Poliocrania exsul. The sequence goes on from JAWWLZ010000094.1 coordinate 33,499,321, forward strand.
TCTCCAGGTGACGTATATGTATGCCACCAATACCATACAATAAGGGTTGCAGAGATGTCTGAAAGTATCACCAAAGAAGCCTGTTTATTTCTCATGGGAGTCATGGGACTTCGGATAGTGTTCCTGAGACTGTTTGGGTGCATGAAAAGCATGACCAGGAGACCTGCATGACTATGGTGATATTGCCAGACTTCAAACTTTCCAGTCTCACCAAAAGGAAGAAAACTGGAAAGTGGGTGTAATTTGGTAAATCTTGATGTACAGGCTTTTTTCAGTCTGTAATATTCTTTCCACAATATCTGGTAATTTGCCTTTTTGATAGAGGACTTGGTTATGTCACTTCTCAAGGTCAGTAGATATTTACCACTGGACTTCACTGCTTGTATAGGGTGGGGTCCACCTTTTTAGGTGGTAGATAAAACTCTGTGCTCCCTTTTGAATCAGTGAGCAGTCCCAGTGATACAATTTTATCTTGGGGAAGTTTTTTGTTATTCCTACAAGATCCATTTTAAGCATTGGGTCAAGAAAGTAGGTTATGCAAGCTTATTTTGCAGGGAATCTGGGTTGCTTTGAGATATCTCTGTAACACCAAAGCAAGCTCTGTAACAAACAAACTGATGTATTTTACTGGCATGCAGTAGATATATAAGAAGCATATAAGAAGGGTTTTGTAAGCTTTTTTATGATCTGAATACATGTGAAAATTATCCTGGAGATGTTCATATTTTTCCTAGGCACTTTACTAAAGAGACATGTTTAGTCAGAGCTCATAAAAGAACATGCTGCTCGTGGGAATGTCATGAGTGAGGAGGTGTTAGCTAAGCAGACTCATTTTCTCTGAGTAGTGGTTGGTTGCTGCCAGTTTGTGTTGGAGCAAGGAAGTGACTTAGCTCAACTGTGTGGCAATGACTGATTTTTCAAGTCTGGCACTAGGACATGACATCACAGGCAAATATCGGGATGAATATGTTCAGGTTTGTGATCATGATTAATAGCAACTTTTGAAAAACCTCCAGTGGGGAAGGAGACTATTTTTGCATGTATATTATTTGTGGGAATGTTAAATCTTTGAGAAAACGAATCTTGGTAAGTCCTTGAGCTTTTGCTGTTCAGGAAATGCAAGTAAAATTCAATAAATATTTTAGGAAAATCTACCTCGATGTAAAAGAAAGCATCAACATTTTGATTTGAAGATGACAGAATAATCAAGTAGTTTTATTAATTGCCCAAGAATCTAGGGGGGAAAAAAAGCTAAAAAATGGAAAAAGGCACAAAAGGTAATCTTTTATTTGAGATAAATAAAATACACAATGAAGCAAAGCAATGCTGGTAATTTAATTTATTGAGGGCCACAGTGTGGGTCACTCATGGTTTGATTTTCCCATACTAATCATAAATTCACTGGCATTGCCTCTGTGTCTGTCATTATTATATCATAATATCTGCTAAATTAATTTCCCATCCTTCTCTATTTAAAAGTTAATTCCCTATCTATAGAGACCATGTTTATATTACATAGACACACACAAAATTAATAGCACTTTAAAATCTGCATATGAGTATATATATTTCTAGAAAATATAATTAAGTACAGCTTAAGACCTACCAATCCTAAATAACTCAAGCTGTTTTACAATATTGCTTTAAACTATTGCAACTATACATTGAAAAACATGTTATCTAATCATGAGGTAACTTATGTACTCTGAAATACTAATATTGGGAGACAAAATTACCTTCATCTGAAATGCCTTAGTTAAGTGTTAACTTGAATAAAATCTGCATAAAGCTACAGGCAATACTGTGTTCTAGGGACACATTAATAGCTACAGAACCTGTGCTACCTGTTGAAAATAGGCAATAGCTACCACAGGAATTCTGGAACTTGCAATTTATTACTAAATGTTTATAATTAAATGTATTATTGTTTATTATTAAATAAGAATTATTTATTTTAAATGTTTGTAATGTAGTGTAATACAGAGACTCAAACTACAGACAGATGCTGCCTTTCCAGCTGTCTCTAGATGTTTACCTTTCAAGGGGACAGAAGACTCCCAAATGCTGTGTGACTATAATGTCAGTATTGAACTGGTTTTTTATTGCTGTAAGAGTGAAGTTATAAACAAATAGATAAAAATAATATGTATTTTCCACTATCACAGTGTTACTCTACTGCAGTTATTGTAAGAAAATAAAAGATCGAAGTTGCAAAATCAGGTTTAGCTTATGCAAATTTTCTACATATTTATTCCAGAAAGAATTATAATTACTTAGTTGTGTCCAAATTAAGCCTGATACAATAAAGAGCAGCTTTGGAAAACTCACATTTATAGCTCTGAATGTGTGCTTACATCTGAGGTGAATTTGCTCTGTTGTACCTATATTAACAAATGACAGCTGTCAAATACTGAGAACTTGGCATTTTACCATTAGTTCTTCATGGTATCACCCACATATGCCATAACACAGAACCATTCACAAAACAAGGGTTTGTCATAATAACTCAAAATTTATGTGTTTGCCTGTTCTTTATTGCCATCACATATATTTATTTTTTCATCTGTTCTCTTTCCATGAACAAAGGCACTGATAATCTCTTTATTGCCTCCTTTCCTTTATCTTTCCTGTACATTGGATTTTTTTAATATAAAATGAACACCACAGATTTCTGTGAGTTAATTCTTTCATTAATGGAAGTGACTTAAACAAATTATTTTACAAAAGAGCATTTCAAAACTTTCCATCTGCAGACAAAATTCAAAACTGAAATTTATTAAGTCCCCCATAACATTTAACAGATTTCCTTCTCTGTTTGAGTTCACATTTCTCTGATAAACACCCCCATATTTCTCTAGCACACAAAAAAAAATCTGTGTCCTCTAGCACTGGGCTACACTCTGGACTTTTGGAGCCCTGGTCTTTTCTCTCCTATGCAAAGAACTAAGAAGACACTAGAAAAGGTATAAAGAGCTTTTCCTTATGTGTTTCCTCTGATGACTTTCTGTTTGTTCAACAGGATAGGAATTTGAATAAAGAATGGAGCTGACGTTTTCCAAGCAGTACAAGAACAGAATTACAAGATTCCTTATCCTGCAACCCTCTGACTGTACACCATTGTCAGCAGAGACTCAATGCAAACGCTGAAGTTAATGGTGGGTTGGATTCATACACAACCTTGGAAACTCATGACACTTCCTACCCCTCTGTTTTTCCACTACGTACTATACTTCATGAGATACATACTTCAGTGTATGAGGGAATTAAGGAAACTGACATCTCTGTTATATTTATGCTCCTGAATTTTCTGTGTTGAGTCATGTGACATTATGTTTAGATTTTTTATCTTTCTCTCATACACTCCTTTAACTGCTGTACCCAGAACAACATGTCTCAGTGGGAGTCAGATAGGCTGCCTCATACCCCTTCACAGCACAAGGAGTGGTCTGCATTGTGAGGCCAGGAGAGCACTTCTGCCTACCCAGACCTCTGTAGCTGCATCTGTGCCCAATATCTGTGCCAATTGCCAACATCATCTTTCTGTAGAAAGCACATGGTGAAGGTTGATGTCAGGGCAGGTATTTGTAGATGGTTCTCCATTTGATAATTGTTATCTATGAGGGATAGCTGTGAGGAGACTGAATTTGATCACTTGGACAGAGCCCTTTTCAGTATTAAATTCAAGCTGGCAAAGTATTTTACCTTAGGTTTTCTTTTACATCCAGGGCCCATAATCAGATACAACTGATACATAATATAATGTTTGCCTTTTGGGGTCAGTGTACAGCCATGATGACAGATTTTGAATTACACTTCTGTATAAAAATCAGTTCCTGTGGATCTGATTGCAGGAAAAGTGGCACAGACTATAAATACTAAGGAAAAGGGAGCTACCTTTTCTCAGTTCTGTCATGTACATGTATAAATCTAAATCACTAGTGTTGGAAGGGAGGTGAAACTCCCAAATAAACTGAGAAGCAGTGAAAGTCCAAGAAGAAATTTTTTGTTACACATTGGTATCTTTCTAAAGAAAAGGTAAAAGCTGACAGCAATTTATTGCAATTTCATTCAGAAATAGTTATTCTTGAAAGTTTAACTATAAAGACTGTGGTGCTTAAGAGCACTGTTTTCAGTGGAAAAACATCACTCAATATTTTGTCTCTTCTTGTAAATGTAATTGTTTGCATGTGAAATCTCTGTTAGTTATAAGTCAGGGAGTATATGATGACATTATTTCTCCTAGTTTTCCTTTCCCAATTTCACTCCATAAATGAACTATGCTTCTTGCTTAGTACATAAGTATTAGTTTTGGTCAACCAAAGAGGTGTTGCAGCTGAGTTTTAGTAAGAGACCTCTGAACTGGCATCACAGGCAGTTGTGCTTTCGGAGACACCATTGGGAATGCAAAAGGCATTGGAAGAGGGAAATTAAAATAAAGATGTACTATTACGGCCTAAATGGGTTCCTCACTGGAGATGAGTGACCTGTTTCTGTTTCACTTAACTAGTTTATTGTAAAAATGAAGGCAGTATTTACAGAGTGATTTACTATAGCTCTTTAAAATTTTCAGACTGCCCATGCAGTCATTCTTAAGCATTCCCAGGATTAATAGATCAGCCATGGGGATGTTCTTGGTACTTTGTAGCCTGACCTTTTGACTGCAAATGTTTCTCTTAAGAGTTGCTTCCATTTTTCTTTATTTTTAATTCCAGTGAAAGATTAAATGTGGAACTGACTTCTCAGGGGATATTCCTAGCAGTCATTCATACAGCAGCCTTTGGCTGTTTAGTTACTATGGAGTCTGGAGCTTTCCAATAATTTGCTGAATACAGAGAAACAGAACAACATTTGCAGAAACCTGATCACTAATTCATTCCAATATCTTACACCATTACTATTCATGGTAACCATGAGTCCCTGATTTATGAGGCATTACAATTTCTCATTTCAAAACCCCCAGCTTCACATTAAAAAGATGATTTTTTATTTCATATTCATACACAACAAATCCTAAAGTTCCTATAGGGTGGTAGAACTCAAAATGTGCCACTATTTACCTTAGTTCATGTGTTGATTATAGCCACCAGATAACTCTTACACTGCTTGTTCAGTAAAGTATATTTATCTTGACCATAACTCTACTCTGCTTGTTGAAAGCAATCAGTGTTTCCAATAATCTTCTGCCTTTCTTTTGTTGTGAGACTAAAATTAACAGACTGAAAGCAGAACTCTACAAGTTCCTAAAAAAGAAAAATGCCAAAATAGTAACTACTCATTTGTCCAAGGTTTTGCATTCCTTTTTTCCTATAAGAGTAAACCTGCTTCCTTTTGTAGGTAAAATTACTTTTCCCAGCTTTTTACTCTTAGACTTACAGAGCAGGTTGGGACCTAAGAGGAAGACCAAGCATCCTATCTTTTTCCCCAGTTTGCAGAGATGTTATAAACTGAACTGTGGAGTCTTCCTTAGCAATAGTGATGCTGACCCTGTAAGAACACAGCTTACGCAGCAGACTGAGCTTACAAGGCTGGCAGTGTAAGAGAAAAACCCACAAAACCACAAGCAAGCAAAGAAACAAACATCTGAAACAGAAACCAAAGGAAAAACTGAATGGCAATGAGTTTTAAGACACTTGTCACCTCAAATGTAACAGCAAGCTCTTAAGTGACTGAACAAAATTACAGCATATCAAAAGCGAAGACAGTAACTTCCTATATTTTCTTGGCAAAGGAGGAGAGACTATACATCCCACAACTTCTATTCACCCAGCAATACACTGAAGCAATACACTCAGTCAAAAGACTAGCAGAGGTCATCCCAACAGTTGCAGTGGATTTCTGCTATCAAAGCTCAGATCTAGAAAACAGAATTACATTTCCAAAACAAGTGTTCAACGTCACATCTTTAAATTCATTCTAGTACAGAGATGGCCTGGCATTCAGTGAGAGTGAGATTGCCAACATTTCACTGAATGTTCTGCATTCAAACACTGCCCTTATTTCCTTATTTTAGATAAATGTACCAGTTTAATTTGTTGATCCCTCTTTCTTATTTCTCATCACTTCAGAGCTCTTTTTATTCCGGACTGTCAGGAACCAAACCCTTTGACTTTTCCCTGTTGTGATGCTCTGCCAACATATCAGTACTTTGTTATTCAAATTTTGTCTGCCTCTGTGATCCATTTCTGCTTGGTTTCAAGAAGGAAAGGGCAGTTGTGACTAGGCTCTGAAGATAAGTAGCTCGAGGAACACAGGCTAAAGAAGTGTGCATGATGTTGGGGAGCAACCCTGCATTCTCCTGCCACAGTTTTTTCCATGGAATACCTGTCAACTATGTAAAACTCTTCAGGACACCAGCAACAGAGGTGGCACACCAGAGTTTTGGTTCTTCCTTTAGAATCCCCAATCTATCTTTTCTTTAGAAAGTAATGCCATACATTCCCCAAACCATTTTTAGATACCAATGCTTTTATAAAAAGCATTCGAACCAAAGGAGTTCAGTGGGAAGCAAGAATACACTTGCTAAATATTTGTGTAATTAGTGTGAAATCAGGACACACATATTTGCTGACAAGATGATTTAACTTTCAGTGAAAGATATCGTCTCAACCAACAGGGCATACCTGCAGCAAAATCCATTTATATTAACCAAAATAACCATAGCTAATGCCCAATCACAAATTTCGTACTTATTCAGACAAGCCTTTGTGTACTGAACTTGCATTCCCTGGCACTAATGCTAATATATTGAAGTGAATTAAATATATGTTGTTAGTTGGAAATGAGAAGATTACTGTGTAAGCCAAAAAAAAAAAAAAGAGCAGCACAGGCTTTCTTCAGGCCCAAAGCTGCTTATTTTGGATTGTAGACAAGAGAAGGCTAAATTAGTGAAAGAAAAAAGTAGCCTAAATATGAGAACAGGGTTTATTTTACTTTAAATGTATCATCAAGCGTTCATAAACATCATAAAGTTGCCTAAAAAGCAATCTGTGGAGTTATCCATTGCCACTGCAGTCTATGGCTCATTTGTAACTCTTTAAGAAGAATGCAGGAGGTCACAAATTCTATCTGTCACTTAACTCTGTTTTCATTTTTAAGTTCAAGTGTGTTTCATCCAATTTGTGATTCTGCATGAAAGGATCAAATAACACTGTATAAATGTCAGAACAGGGTTATAAGCCAAACAACCACAGTATGATCTAGGCAATGCAGAGGCTATTGGCTAAGCTAAGATTTGGGTTAAGATCTGGTGCTCTGTGAAGTTTTCAAACAACTTGCAGAACTGTGATCCAAAAGGCTTGAGAAAAATGATGATAAACTGGAGTTATTCCTCAAAAGCCTGAGTAGAATTAAATCTGTAGTTGAAAAGTTTTCAAACTGTTAAAATCTGACATTTGAGTACTGTTAACGTCTCTTAGCAGTTCTAACAGTTCAGCTGTGTTTATGTGAGTAGAACAGAAAGGTTCCTGTGTGATGCTGTGATAGATGACAGCAGGTATCTCACAGCTAGTTTTTGATGTGGGGCTTTCAGAAGTCAGTGCATAAATGTTAACATGAGATCTGGCTGAGCTGAAGTAGGACTGGGAACTCACCATTTTACCTTGGATGATGAAACTTCCTGACTAAAAGATCCATTTAACGATTTTTGTAGGTCAATTACAATTTGATCCCAGGGAGACATTATCTATGGAAAGTTGTTTCTGCATGAGAAAAAATTGGAAAAGTCAAATATTATGGAATAACTTGATAAATTATGGTTAAATATTAATGTTTTCAAGTTTAGGAGCTTAAGATCATATTACATAAAATTGCTATGTAAAAATCAGGAAAAATTAAGCTCTCATGCAGGATTGTAAAAGAAATGTTCTAAAAGACAGTGTTAGCATTGGAGAAACTATCTGTATATTTCACTGGTTCCTGTTCTATATTGCTACAATAATATTTTTTCTCCTTTACTTGCTATCCTGTTTGTTTGTTCTCAATCCTTCCCTTTTCAGTTTTTCCCTTCTCAATATCTAATTTTTTATTTAACTTAATTTTTTTTTTCTAAAAGCACTTCTCCATTAAATTTCAAATTGAAACCATTCCCTGAAATGCCATTAAGAAAACACTTGCATCAAACTGGCTTAATAAGCAAATACATCATAAACAAGCAGCCATATACATAATTTTAATCCCTCAAAATCTGTACTGTCTGCTGTGTGAGACCCTGGAATCTTGTTAATCTTTAAGTGTCAGTCCTGAAATAGCTCTGAGTCCTGTTCATCTATGAACATCTTTTTCTTGCAGATATCCACGTACATAAAGAAGGTTAAATGGGTATGGAGATACACCTCATATCCTGTGTAAATCAGAACAGAACTATCCTTTTGGCTGGATATGAGATGAAATTTAGGTTCCTGCACCCCAGGAGGTAACCAAGACAGTCCACTGGGGTGCAGGAAGAAAGTATATTTCTAACAATAACTAATTAAACAAAATTTAAAAATCTTTTAAAAATTTATATTTTGTGTATATTTTATTAGTGCATCTGACACTAGCATAGTATTACATGTATGTAATTTGTAAATAAGCATACATGTATTGCAGTGCATACTCAAAACTTTTTTATTTATGAGTGCATGATGAAAAAAAGTTTAGAGACATCTGCTCTAGACCATCTAGTTTACCTTGAGCACTATGTAGCTATTATATCTTGTAATGAATAAAATACATGTATAATACTCTACTTAGGCCTGTATCTGTGGCCTGAAAGATAAATCCTATTAGCTGTGATAAAAACAAGTATCTTCTTTGCCTTATAAAAAGAAATTGAATCAACTTTCAGGAGTGCCTGGTGACAGTACTTGCTCATCCTTTGCAATTAAGACACAGTGGAAGCTGAGGGCAGGATGTTTTGGCTCCTGCTGTCTCAAAAGAATTTCATGTCACAAAACACATGGGGCCTATTTAATTTGCTTTAGTATTCAGCCTGTAAAATAAATGGCTGAACCTGTGATCTGGGCTTACAAACAGAAGAAAGCACTGAATATGCAAGGACAGTCTGCCATTCTTTCTCTGTGTAAGCTGGAAGAGTTAGGGATGTGTTATTTGGCAACCTCAACCGATCTGGGCATTGAAAATTATTTTTTTCCAACTCAGTATATGTTATTCTTGCAGGTTATTTTTCTTTTTTCCAAATATATGTTTGTTGGGGTTTTTTTCTTCTTCTGAAGGTGGTATATTCAGCACACACTAGCAGAACGCCATTCGCAGGTGACTGCAGCATGCAAAGAGGAAAAGGCTAATAACTGACAGTAAAGTTTTGAATATCATCTGAAGTTTTGTCCATATGAGTATTGTATCAGCTCACCCATAACACTAGGGACATTGTTATATGCTTGTTTTAGTTCGTTTTCTTTTACTCTCAGACTGTAGATCACGGACTGTTTTTCTTCTCTGTCTGTCCACTGTCAATAATTACTAAACAACAACTCTTACTAAAAATAATAATCACAGCTATTTCAACAGCAGTACTTAGGGATGTCAAATGTAGAAGGTCTAATTCTACGCTGCTAAACCACGGGAAACTGCTTGGAAGCAACCAAACTGAGGACTGATGCAGAGGTGTGGGTAAAGTAAGTATTCAGAGAGAGTGAGCAGAGACCTTGTGGTAAGGAATACATTTCCAGCAGAATTTAAATTATGATTTTATATTAGCAGTAAGTTCAAAATACAGTGGCAGTCTCTTCTCCACGGGTATAGAAGAGACCAAACCTTTCAGTTCTCCTCCGTTTACGTAGTCACTATCAGTGCTAAGAGCTTCACCACTTCTTTCCAAGAGAGAGACGCATTAGGCTGCCCAGATCAGCCTCCGCCTCTGGAGAGCTGCCAGGCTCTAGTTCTGCAGTAGTTTGGTATAAATAACCATTGCCATCTGGTGACAGAGTCCTGGTACTGCACAGCGACACTGCCGAGGGAAAGCTGACACTAAAGCAAGTGACTTTTTCACAAATGAAATGTCTATGACTGAACATCTGATTTTAGTTTTTTTCTGAAACCATTGTATGATGATTTACTCATGATGAGAGTTCTATTTTCCTGAACTAAGCAGGATTTAAGCAACGTGAAAGATTACTTTAATGCTTGCTACATTAAAAACCCTAACTCCACAATAAAAACATGTCTCTGTTCTCACATAATGGGCTGGCAAGTCTTTTTGGTCTCTGCACTTAATGCTGAGAATCCCACAGGCAGCACTGAAGAATCTTGAATACCACTTTCACCACAAAATTTCTGTTCAGTGCTATGGACTCTAGGAGCCTTGTCCCATCATTACTTCAGATCCTAGCTTGAACACTTTACTAATTTTTGTAAGTTGTTTCCAGGGACAGAAGAACTGGAAGAAGGCCTCATCTGGAGTACTGTGTCCAGTTCTGGACTCCTCTGTACAAGAGAGACATTTTGCTCCTGGAGAGAGTCCATCAGAGAGTGACAAACATGATTAGGGACTCAACCATCTCTTCTACAAGGAAAAGCTGAGGAAGCTGGGCCTGTTCAGTCTCAAGAAAGGGCAACAGAGGAGAGCTCATGAATGTGTATAAGTATCTAAAGGGAGGGTGTCAAGAGGATGGAGCCAAGCTCTTCTCAGTAGTGCCAAGCAATAGGACTAGAGGCAATGGTCAGAAACTGATGCCCGGGAATTCCACCTGAACATGAGGAAGAACTTCTTTACTGTGTGGGTGACTGAGCACTGGGCAGATTGCCCAGAGAGGTTGTGGATTCGTCTTTCCTGGGGATATTCAAGAACTGCCTGGACACAATCCTGTGCAATGTGCTCTGAGATGACCCTTCTTGAGCAGGGAAGTTGGACTAGATGTTCCACTGTGGTCCCTTCCAGCCTTACCTATTCTCTGATTCTGTGATATCCTCAGAGCCACACTAAAAAAGTGCTTCACCAGACATATTCTTGGTATCCCTGCCAACTTCTCTGTGTGTCCACGCTGCTTTCCTCAGAATCAAAGAAATAGAACCCCCTGCCTAATAATAGTATCAGGCTCCTAGGGTGGCAGGACCATACCTAACAATGCACTAGTGTTTGGGTTATGGTTATTAGGAAATATCTGGACAGTGAACACTAAAGCAATAAACAGAGATGTACTTTCTACCAGTTCGAGTCCAGTTACGTATGAAGGGAGTAGGAGTGTGGAGGGAGTAGGAGTGTAATGGGTGCAAGCCAGGCTCACACAGTCTTCTAAGCAGCACTTTTAAGTGCTACTGCAGGAGGTGGACCCTGGGCTAGATATGCCCCTCAGTTCTGAAACCAACCAGGAACCAGTACTCCTGGATACTGGAGGCTGAGCAAATGGAAATATTTTTCCCAGTAATCAAAAGCCTGATTCTGGCATTGCTGCATTGCTATCTAGACTGGTTCCTCTCTGTCTTGACACATACTGTGTTTTGGGTACCAGCCTTGTGTTGTGTGATGAAGCGTCAGTGGGACCTGTACTAGCACATTTGAAAAGTGAGGCTGGGCTTTAGCCTACACAACCCTTTTACTGCTGTGTGAGTCATGAAATTAAATTATCAAGCAGTCTTAGAAATTATCTTTTTCATATATACTCATGCACGGGTGAATTTATTTTTACAATAGATTGTTTGCTCAGGAAAAAAGCATATGATGTCAAAAAAAAGTTAGCATGCATCTCAAACAAGACTGATGACTGCTTTTTCTGTATTGCACTGTGGCCTTCAAGACTCATTTGTGGACTGGATACCTCACTGGATACCACACGGCACTAAATGGCCATGCATGTGTAATACTGTCATTATCAAAGAAAATGTTTTTGCTACTACTGCCATCAGTAAGGAAAGTCTACTTGCAGCAATGATGGGAAATTTTAAGATAAAATCTGACTTTAGAACTGGATTTTATAGTTATATTAATAACTAATTAATGGAAGGGAATTTTGAGTGACTTATATTAATCATATCACAATCAAATGGACTTATAGCTATAAGTTTCTTTTTAGTCACCTCTCCTTCCCGTTTTTAAAATCATACCATCTTGTAGTGGTGTCTTGGCTGTGTGTTGAACTCTCTTTTCAGTTCTCCACAGTTGACCCAGTATGCACTGTGCTTAGTATGGCCCTTCTCCACTTTCTTATTTACTGTCTGCAATTGTATGACCACCAAAATATCAACTCAGTATAGGAAAAGAAAATACACAGAAATGCAGTTCTTGTATATTTGAGTCAAATGCTTCATTTTCCTATTTTCTTTCTCAAGTAATCAGTCACATTTTCAGGCTGGCACAAATTTCCTCTGTGGCCCAGGATGAAGTTTTTACTTTGATTTTCTGCACTTGCCTGCCGACATCATAAAGCAATTATAATGGTTTGCTAATGCTTATTCAGAAATCAGAAGCCATGGCAAACTATACAAACTATGGATAAAATTATTTTTAAAATGTGATAGTTATCAGTAATTTTAAATAGGTTTATTGCCTGTACTTCTGTCATGCATCAGAATACCTATGTTAAAGATCAACAGTGAATGACCATATAAACAGTCACTCAGACTAATTTATTGGCTGTATTTTTCAGAGACTTATACAAATGCAGTATTTTGTGGATAGTATGTTGCATTTCTTCCTTATACTCTATAGTATGTATCTCACCACCAAGAGAGTTCAGATCAGACCTTCTTCACACTGTCAATAAACATGGAAAATCCAACCATTCTTTCTTCTGCAATTTTATGGAAGCAAATACTTTTAATTGTGCTGATAAACACTTGAGATTATCTAGAAATTCTGATTTGGATCATGTACAGTTAAAATTACTATATCTGAAAAATACTGACTTGGACCTTCACAGCAGAACCTCTGTGCCACTGTCCATGTAACTCATCCTGAAGAACAGGATCTGAAAAGCCTGGACAGATTGTACTTGGAAATACAGCAATATAAATTGGTATTTGAGCCAGCAAATAAATCTCAAGGACATTAATGGAAGGCCTGTCCTGGCAATCTAACCTACCATCAGGGTGTGAGAATGGAGTTTGACTGTTTATACCAAGTATTCTTCCCACATCAAGCTTGAATTTTGCAGGTTGCCAGTTTAAATGAAAAAGGAATCTTTCCCTTACACCCCCCC
>JAWWLZ010000094.1:33525855-33543867 GCA_035041345.1 Poliocrania exsul
AAGTTTTATCTCTCTGTAGATAGCACAATGCCAACATGGGCTATGGTGAAAGCACTCAGATTGGGGAAAATCCAGCATTCAGTGTGTTTTTGAAAGGAAAATCCACACAATTTCATTGTTGCATCAATGTTTATATGCAATAAAGAGTATGTAGAATATTAATTGGTTTAAAATCAAATGCCAAATATATTTACTGTTCATGATTTTCAACATTGCCTGAGCTGACTACTGCCATTTTGACTTTTGTCTTCTAGCTGAGACTGCTCTATGAATGCAATCCTATGGCTTTTGTTATTGAGAAGGCTGGGGGAATAGCAACAACTGGGCATCAAGCAATATTAGACATAGTACCTGAGGACATCCACCAAAGAGTGCCTGTTGTCTTGGGATCTCCTGATGATGTGAAGGAGTACCTTGAGATAGTCAAGAAGCATTCAAACAAGTAAAGAAAGCTTGCTGAAGTCACTGTGCCGAGGGGAGGAAATGTCTTACAGCTGAACCAAAGAACACACTGCAATACTGTGAGATTGAACTGTCTGACCTCTGTAGTAAAAGAGTAAATGACCCATATTTTCATAAGATTTTTTAAAGTGAAATCTTGTATAATTGCATTGTGCAATGAAAGGCATTAAAAGATTGCATTAAATGAAGCATTAAAAGTTAAAGCAATGGAAAAACATGTTTTCTTTATCATTTGTGATTACACAAGAGCCACTCTTTTGCAAGGAAATACTGTGTTGCTTTCAATAACCAGGGGAGAAAGACTCAGCTTTCTCAGACAAGTTACAGACTGTATGTTTGACAGTGAGTGACCTTTCCTAGACTGGTGTCCAGACCCCAGAAATTTCTCAGTGTACTTAAATCTGGGTTTACTCTGACCAAGAACTAAGATTTGTGAAACGTGCATTAGCGTTATGTTAATTCTGACACATACTATTAATATATTGATGGTTGTCACTCTATCAAATCCAGTTGCACAAGGATGAAAAATGACAGGTTAGAGTTGGGGGTTTTTAATTGATTAAGGAGCATGTGTAGACAGCTTGTACATAGATTTTGCTGTGATGAGCTGGCTATCTTTGTCAGCAATAAACATGCTTACTTGACTGTGTATTGCTAGCATCCCCCACCAGGTGTTTGTGTTATTTTGGGATTGTGGATTACCATGGGAAAGGATTCTGCTGTGCAAGCAGAAGGAAGGTGCAAAATCCCCACAAAGCATACTGACATTTAATACACTGATTCAGAGCATGCAGCTGGGAACAGAACTCTAGTGCTCAGGGGCCAGATGCCTGTCCACCTGTCTGGATACAGTTTATGGCTGTGGCTCACAAGCTTTATGAATCAATTGAAATCTGCAAATCTTTGACATTTCTCACTGCCCATTTACCTTTGCCAAACTCAAACTAAACGACACATGGATGGTGCTTTGGATAGACTGGCGCCAAACATTGACTCAATCCATGGTCTGGGAGACTTTCTCTGTGGGTGCCATGAGCTATAAACCTACCTGCCTGCCTGCCTGAGGATTGCATACATCAGAGCAAATAGACTGATTGAGTGTGGTTCTTCTTGTAAAACAAGAAAGGAGAATAGGGGAACCTGGAGTTCATGGTGCAAAGGCATGCTCCATGAGGGCTCACACAGTAAAAAACCTGGGGACCTTTGTCCTGACAGGTCATGTTGGGCATTTGGAGGCATACTGGCAAACCTTAGACAGTTGAATAAATGCATCTGTTCTCCGAATTGATAGGGGACAATATGTTTCTGACAGGGACTGAATGGCCTAGTTTCTGCTGAAAATGTTGTTTGTGATGAGGCTTTGCTAGTGAAGACAGATCTTTCAGGAACCTGAGCCCTTAAAGCACTGTGACAGTGTTAGCAACAGTTTGGACTACAGTGCCTCAATAGTCTCTTAGCAAGACTTGGCAGACAGTATCCACAGCAACCATTTTTGTCTAGTTACAGTAGTTCCTTGTCTGTATTCTGCCCTCAAGCTTGACAAGGATCCCTAGACTGCATATATTTGTTTTTAATACACCATACTGCAAGAAGGTAAAGGTTATAGGAGGAAAGTTAATACTGCCCATGTTTGCTAGGTCAGTTCCCAGTGTTTTGGTTTTGCCCGGAGGCTGACATTTTATAGTTAGCATTTTTCACATTGTGAGATGGGTTTTTCTTTCAATCAGTAATATGGAAGCCAACATTTGAACATCCCTGCCTAGTCAACAGTGGCTCCTTCCACATCCCCCTCCCCAGAGCTCTCCCTGACCATCAGTGCAAGGCAGGAGGGTTAGTTTGTCACAGTGTCTGCTCTCAGCCCCCATGGCAGTACTTCCTACTGCCCTACTTGAAGGCTGCACTGTGGCCTTTGGTGAAAGGTCACTGGCTCCAATTTCAGCTGGCACCATCCAAACAACTAACATTTCATACCAGTTAGGAAAGGTATCAACTTTAAGGAACAGGACTAGCCTATACGCAAGTGGAAGCGTGAATCATCCCCAAGATCTCTTGTGTAATATATATATTGAAGGGCAGATCTTCCATGGATCTGTCAAATTGAAGTGTTTATTTTTTTAACATCTCTATGCTGTTCCAATCCATCATACTAAGGGGTTCTCAGGCTTATAGAGAATCATCACACATTTTTAAAACAAACTGTTTTCTCCCCACTCCCCCAAATGGCAATTATATAACTTAAACATTCAGTCTAGTAAGTCAGGTTTTTATCTTTCAGTGGGATCACAGTATTTATCAAAACAGGGTGAAGTTTTCATGCAATCCAATCATGTGCTTTTATCCACATTTTGTTCTTTTATTTTTCATTTGGCTACACTGTTTACTGCAATATTTATAGAAAGCTGGGTTGTAAAGTCTTATTGCATGAGTGTTATTTGAGCAGCAACTCAAAGCATTGTGCTTTATACATACTAAATAAAATTCAGTATCTGTAAAAAGCATTTGGAGATTTTTCAGTTAAAAAAAATAGGAAAAAAAAAGAAATCAGCAAATAGTGGACTGATTAGCTCTGAAAACACCCTTTGAACCACTAACTCCAAAACAAACCTCGTGTTAGAAGATGATCTGAACTTTGTCTTTTTGACCAGTGTAAAAGATCACTTGGAATCAAGAGAAGATCTGCATGTGATGTTTTGATACATGTGAGAAGTCACAAGCCAACTCCCACCCCATTTCTTATTTACTAATCTGTTTCAGTATGCTTATGATATTCTAACTACACAGCAGAGAGATTTTGCATTAAAAGCATTTTATTGCTAGTCAGGAATACTAGTCAGGCTGACAGCTGCCACAATGATGAAATAATATGCAGAGTGTAATGGTGGTATTTTAAGCCAGCAGATCTCTTTGCATATATAATGTGAAGCCTGTCCCTTTATTTTATTAATTGCGCCGTATGCTATTCCAGAGCTCCCTAAATATGATATTTTTTGATTTTCTATAAAACTGGTTCAAAAAAGGTCTCCCAACCAGGCAAAAAGTGCTCTGGAGTATTTGTCCTGTAATGTGAATGGTGTCATATACTTTTAACTAGATCTCGGTGGTAGAAGAGAGAAATCTTCAACACTGCTATTTTTAGTTCCAGCATTGCCTTAGAGGATGTAGTACAAAACCTGCCTGTTGCTCCACCTGAGCAGGTCTACTCACCCGTCCTTCCTCCACCTTAAAACAGGATTGGAAAAACATCCCCAAAACTAAGCAAACAGGAAGCTGCACTGAACAGTTTCTTTCTCCTTGTGGCTGGTGTTCGATGCTGTCAGTCTCTAAAACCTTTGTTTGAGGCTGATTTCAAAGTAGAAAGCCTTAGCATTCAAATCCCTTTAAAACTCTACAAGTAATGCAGTGTTCATAGGTGAACAGACACTTCTAAGAAAATCCAAAGATATGTTAAAGATTAAAAAAGGAACGTAAAGAGAAATCAAAACTCTTTGCCTTCAGCTTCAGTTCCTATTAGCAAACCCAAATCTTGGTATATGTTTTGCTACTGAATTTTGTTTCTATCTATCTGGCATGATTTTAGTGCGATAATTTGGGTTAAAGGAATGATAACAATGAAAGTGGAACTTTTCATCTGTAATTCCAGATTTTCTTGGTTTGCCTGTGGGCTTTTCAGGTCTTCCACAAAAAAATAAGAGTGCTACTAGCAGGTAAAATGAAGGCTACAGCATATAGTTGCTCTTACTGCCTTATCTGAGTGCAAAGACAGTGCTGTCATTAAAACCCGTAATTCCAGTGTTCCAGATAGCACGTATCTAGTTCACTGACTTTCTGTCTAATTTCACATTAGCTTCATGTGCTCCAAGTATTTTGCTTGTAAGTAGTTACTGGCAGCATAATTGCAAATTTGGACATATCTGTATTTACATGGTGAACTGCAATATGAAAGCTAACATAAAATTTCATTTTGTGATTTATGACACTGACAGACTTTTATCAGAGAAGCTTAATTTATAAATTTCTGATGACGTAATTACTTTGTAACTAATCAAGCCACAGCTCACCAATAATTCTCATTCACTCAAGCCCTGTGATCTTACAAGCAGCCCAGACTAGGAATGAAATCATTCAACTGGGTTTGCAGCAGGCCAGCTAGCAACATAAAACATCTTTAATAAATGCATTCTAGATGCACCCTGAACTTCTCGTTGATTCCCCTGGGCTGTGCAAAACCCCTTCAAAACTCTCCTCTATGGTGGAGGCCAAAAAAAGGGTGAACAAGCAGGAATTTGTGAAGGGAACTTCACTGCCTTTGTTTCTGATGCTTTGCCAATTGTGCACATTGCCTTGGCTATGCCGCGCCCATTGCTCTGCAGCATCTTCAGGAAAGCTGTTTCCAGCTAGGCAGCTAGCAAGAGTTTTGCATTATAATCAAACATACCATCAGAACATGTAACTAGATCTGCACACATAGCTAATTTCAGTGTGTGCAGAGACTCACAAGCTGTAGTTGCTCAGCTGTTGTCCCATCTTAGGCTCCTTTCCTGCATCCCAGTGGAGCTGTGGAGCCAACCTAGAGTGCAGTTATTTTGAGCACTCAATCACATGGCCTCGGAAGCATCTTAATAAATTCTGACCAGCAACACAGCCAACGGCTTTGCCTCAAAATAAAACAGCTCCCCAGGATCTCAACACAACAAGAGAGCATCTTGTTCAGCTGAGCAGAAAGGAACCCCAGTACCTGGCAAAAATGACCGACAAAACCCCCTTTGAAACGGATATGCTGACTCTTACGCGATTTGTTATGGAGAAGGGACGCCGCGTAAAAGGAGCAACAGGAGAGCTGACACAGCTGCTCAACTCCATGCTGACTGCCATAAAGGCCATTTCCTCTGCTGTCAGAAAGGCAGGCCTTGCCCACATGTGAGTCCTACCTCGCGATAGAGGGAGGAGAAGAGGTAGAGAGACAGCTGCTTGCACAGGAAGGCTGGGGAGTGGGCAGAAATTCCTAAATAGTTTGGAAATGTGCTTTTTAAGCTGGGTGAGGTCCAAGACTGGATTATCAAGAGTGGAAAGAAGGAGATCTCTTTTTTGGGAGCATTTTAATATTGGGCACAAGATAGACATTTAAACTAACTGCTGGTCTGTAATATTTCACTCTAAAAATATAAGTCAGAACGTCAATGCTCTGCTCACCTTGTTATCTCTTGTGCTTGCTGATAGTGATCTATTTTTAAATCTACTGTGAATTTGCTGAAAATCTCACCATGATATTTTTAATTCAGAATATCTCATTGTGGTATTTTCTGCTAATATTCAAGCCCTCTGCATAACTGTTGTAAATCAGAGCTCAGCTTATCTTGGGAAGCTGATTTTCTGCCTGTCTGCTGTATTTGTAATGGCATAAAGCAACAGCCCTGTGAGAAATGCCATGCTTTTCTCCTTCCTTCCTCACACAGTGTCCCTCAATCAGGGTTACAAAGGGGGAGTCATAAAATCCCTTCTGAAAAGCAAATGTAACATCTAGTGCTGTAGCAAATGGAATAAAGAGTTGCTTTAAAAAAACCTGGAATGTACTGAGCTGTTCCTCACACAGGCAGGTGAAATAGACATCAGCCTAAGTCTTTTCATGGTGATCTATCTGAAGCAATTCATGCATATGGGAAGTTCTAATAAAATTATGCATTTAAAATAGAAGGCTTTTGATACATGCTGAAAGATATGTTTCTGGACATGCCTGAGTATGTACATATACATGCAAACACGAAAGAAATAGGGAAGACATTTGTGAAAGAAAGTCAATATTTGTGGTTTCTTTCAGAGGTTTGGGGTTTTTTCCCTTCCAGTGGACACACCAAAATGTCTGACACTCTGGGTTTTGGTGTTTGTGGTTTTTGGTCCCCGATGATATTTTCAAGTCATGAATTCAGTATCTCAGCACTATCACCCTCACTTTACAGTCATAGATCATAACATATAGAGAGGACACAATACATTCTTAAAGTTAGCAGCAGCACTAGGCTCATATGCTCTTACTGTTAAACTGCTTTGTCTCTGTCCTTACTAGGTGAAACTGAGCTATTTTGCCTCCCTGACTTAAAAGAACAGTTGCTTTTATGTCATTTTTATCTTTCAATATACAATCTCTGAAGTATTTATTAAGTGCAGAGCAACTATTTGATAGACTAGAACTGGAACAGCCACATAGCTTTCTTCCCTTCAGAAAAAAAATCCATTATGTTGAGGAGCAAATGTTTCTTTCTATGAACAAAAACTTCAGATGTTTAACCAGAAATATCTAAAGTATCCAAACTACAAATGAGTTACTTGCACTGTTCGAATTACTGAAACTATATATGACATTTCAGAAATTCCCTTTGAAAACTTTCAGCATTGGTGACTGGCTTGCATCAGTCTGCATTTGTGCAGTTAAAGACCTCTGGTTCTTCTAGCCCCTCCAAATAAGATGCTGTGATGTGTTTTCTTTTATGTTAAAGAGTTCATCATGGATTTTCAATGAATTTTCAGTTCAAAAGTGAAGGAGGCCTTTTTTCAAGTCATAGTTCTGAGCTGGGATTGTGCCTTAAAACACCATGACTGGAGAATAGGTACTTAGCACTTTTTGAAAGTCATAGTCCTTTCAAGTATTCTAAACTCAGCACTTGAAAATAGAATGCCCAAAACACTGAATACTTCTGAAAAACTCAGGCAGCTTTGAGCTTTGAGTAAGACAAAAGAGCTACCCTCCTCCCAGATATGGCATGCCACTTACCAACCACATCCTAGAGACTATTCACTTGCCCATTTCTCCTTCCTTTTTTTTTTTACCTTTCTTTTTTTTTCTTCCCACTGCCCCACCGCAATGAAAAAAAAAGCTTTATCTATTTCCTGCATGGTTTTTTTGTTTCTGAGTTGCCCAGATCATACACATTTTGTCTAAGCAGTGCTTTGCCAACTGGAAATCTCAGAAACTATACTTTGTCATTAGCATATTGCTAAAATCGGGATAGGGAAAAGAAGCATCATCCTAACTCAGCTGAGGATCACTGAATAAAACAGACCCTGATTCTGAGATACAGTTTGGTAAGGCAAATTACCTGCAGATGTCTCTACAGATTCTGATATTGGGCTGACTGGGGATAGGCGAATGTGGGTTAGAAGACTGTCATGGAGCTCTGAGCAGCCAGTGGCAGAAAGTAATGTAGATGCAAACTGTCCCTTCTGCTTCCTCGAAGCTGCTGCCAGCTGCTCTATGGGGCTGCTGGGGAAGCCTAGCCCCTACCTGTTGGGCTGTAGGCTCTTCTTCTAGCCAGGAGAACATCCAAGTAGAAGTGGATAGGTCATGGGTTCAATCCCTTATGTGGGTCATTGACATAAGAGTTGGAGTCAATGATCCTTGTGGGTCCCTTCCAACTCAGAATAGCCTGTGATAGTCTGTGATAGTCTGAATGGACCCAGGTTAAAGCCCCCAAATTATACCATTGCCCTTTCTCATGCATGCTTTTATTTTCTAGCAGCACCAACAGTCTTATAATCAGTTTAATAAACAGTTTAATCCAAAGATTAGATAAAATGTATGGGAAAATGAGAGGAAGAAGCCACCCTGACTTGTTTGTTAGTTTTTTTTTTCCTCAAAACCTACAATGTCTGTTGTTCTCCCTCAGGTTTCTTGACATTTTTACCATTCTGTAGGTTTGGTATAGCTGGCACTGTGAATGTGACCGGTGATGAAGTGAAGAAGCTGGATGTATTATCCAATTCCCTGGTGATTAATATGCTCCAGTCGTCCTACAGCACCTGCGTCCTGGTCACAGAGGAGAACAAGGAGGCCATCATCACCCCGAAAGACAAGCGGGTCTGTGCAGCTCCTGCATTCAGCGGGTTTATGGGCTCAGGCAGCATCAGGTGGCACTCTTGCTTCAAGTATGAAACGGCGCCTGGCCGCACCTCCCCCTCCCCGACCCCAACCCCCTCCCCAACCCTTCCCGGGAAGAATTCAGAATATTTGCACCATTTCTGCGTTGTTTTGATTGATAACTCTCGTGGATCACGTAGTTTCAACAGCTAAAAGAGACGTGGAGAGTAAAATTAAAGTTTTGTGAAGGAGGAGAATAATTATTTTTGAGCTTGTTTTAACACATTCCAGATTCCAGGTGTAAGTGTACTATTACATTCCCTGATCTGGTTTTGGATTACATTAGTACTCAAGCAAGATAAAATGAGACGAGTGGCTGTCAGAACTGGGTTTTATGTTACATGTCCAAAGGAAACACCTGACTGCTTCATCAGGCTTTCCCCAGGAAGGGATCCTATTGCAGTGGGATACTGCTTATGCTGATGTAACCTGCCCTTTCCTTAATAGTTTTTATTTCTGCCTTCTTACCCTCAGACCTCACAACACAGGGAAGTCTTTTCATTTGGAACAAAAAGTAACAAACCAAAATACATCTATTTGAGGAAAATACTTGCTTCCAGAATGAGCCAGTCCTTTTGCTTTCAAATGATTTCTTGCACTGCTTGGCAGCAGCAGACTGCTCTTTTCTATCAACTGATTTTGTGCTGTCTGAGCAGAAACACATCTTCTCCTATTTCTCTGCCAGGCCCCCAGGGAGTTGGAGTTGTACTGCAGGGCCAGCTGGGTCAGTGGTGCAGACTTCTCTGATGAGCTGTATCAGGACTAAATGCAGCAATAAAAACATGGGATTTGTCAAATGAAAGGAAATAACAATGAAAAACAATGTATCATTTAATACTTCCCTTGTCACTTCTGTTTTAGGGTAAATATGTCGTGTGCTTTGACCCCCTTGATGGTTCATCCAATATAGACTGCTTGGCACCAATAGGAACAATATTTGCTATCTACAAAAAGGTAAGAGGATGGACAAAGCATAAATGGCACAGTTCACTTGGTGAAAGCAAAATGTCTTGGGTTTATCACCTTACCCATCTTCTTTCCTAGGTTTTTTAAGTGTCTCTAGAGAAAAACAGAGGCTTAAAAGGAGCAGAAGTAACACTTGAGATTCAGGAGTGGTAAAATGCTGCCTGAATTCCCAGGGAGAAGACCCCCAGCCCCGCGAAGTTTTTAGGAGGCATCACTTCCCTCCTGTAGACACATAGGTGCTAGTCAGTTTCTTCAGTGCCCCTGGCTTGCTGCTGTGGTGCCGACGAATCACAGCATTTGTCCTCCTCGGCACAGACTGGGGAGGGCTGGCAGCCCTGGACTGTATCATGGTTAGCTGTGTGTGACCTCCCAGCATGAACAGCTATGCCTGTTATGGATGGGAGTTCATAAGTTTATAAGCATGGTGACAATGGAGGCTGAAGGAAGCAATCATCCACATTCATCAGGGCCCTGCCAGCACATCTGCACCCGTGGGGCTGCACAGAACAGCAACAGTGCAGCCAGTTACAAATGCTAATAGTTACAGTCATGCCAAGTCTTGTCATTTGTTTGCTAATCTCCCAGCAGTTGGGGTTTTTCTCAAAGCCTGAGCTCATGGTCATATGACTATGAGAGACCTTCAGCCATTGTTGTAAACTAACATTTTACAGCACTTGTGACTTCAAAGAAGTCTTTGCAGACTTCGATGCCACACTTCAAAGAAGTTAAGATATGTTTTTAAAGTCTCTTTCATCTTTTAACTCGTAATTTACAGCTGGCTACTCCTTGGTTTTTACATTTCTTGTAGGCAATACACTAGTCATCACTGTTGAGAGTATGCATCTAAAAGTGAATCAAATAGGCACAATCTCAAGACGGTAGTGGCACAAGCCATGTCCTGGCATGTGGCTGTCCACACTGTTAATAGTTAGTGTAAATGGGATTTGCCTCAGATGCAGTGCAGGCCAGGCAACACTGGTATGATGCCTGGGTAAGGTTTGTGGAAGGGGCAGCCTAGGGACTACTTGCAGTACCATTCAGTATCTTGCTTTTTGTCGGGAAGGGACTTTATCTGTGTGGATACATTCCACGAAACATTCTCTTATGGTAAGCGAAGGTGCCCCCACCCTTTTCATTTATCTCTCAAAAGATAGCCTGAATGACAACAGCAACTCCCTGTGTTTACAGTAGGCAATAGCTGCATTGTCCAGTATTCTTAAAAGTGGTAAGAACCACCTTAGAAATACTAAAAATTATCTTTCTCTTTAGAAATGTTGTGTTAACTTACTCTGTGTAACTGTAAAGGCGAATCCGTAGTGATTAAGATAGTTTAGAAGGTTGAAATCCAGATTAGATTTCTCTGCCATCCTTAACTCACCTGTAATGTGTGTAAAGACTATGAACTGCCCAGTTTTCCCTAGGATTCTGCTTCAGATAGGAATATTTGCCAAATTTCCAAATACTCGAGATTCCAAATAATTTTCTGATCTTTTCATGGTTGTACTGTATATTAACATACGTGTTGTAAATACTGTTTCTAAGTTACTGGCTTCCATGTGGGTGGATACCTTTCAATGCTGTCTAAAAAGGAAATTATATTGGTTTGTTCAAATAGTTCATATCCAAACAAAATGCTGCTGTTAGTATAAAATAGTGTTTGTCAATTAAAAGAACAACTCTCCAAGAAAATTTTCAGTTTTCCCTGGTAAGATAGAAACAAATTTGAATTTACAGGCTTTCACTTGCATAACACTTTCCATTAAAATGCTAATTATAAAGTACTGGTTAATTAATGTGCCTTCGTCTCAGACAAAACACTATCACAGCAACATTATTTACCTTTAAACACTAGTAACTTCAAACCGTTTGAAATTATTAAACATAGCAAGTGCTTTATTGATTGTTACTAAAGAGTAGTGTGAAAAGAAAAAGGAAGGTGTCCGTCCCAGTGGATAAGAATCACTTAAGAAAGAAAACATAATTTCTGGCTCTTTAAGGTTCATGAGCAACATATCGGAAAAGCTGGAACAATTGTAATTCCAAAGGATGAACCTTAGCTCCTGTTTGATATTTTACACCTGCCAGTTCTCAGATGAGTGCATGACTGATTTTCTCACCATGTCTCACCTTAATTTCATTTCCAAACACACACCCTCCAAAACTGAAACATTGGGCTAATTGTAGGGGAAAAAAAAAAAAGAAAGAAAAAAAAGAAAAAAGGGTAACAAGCACTTTTATACAAAAGCCAGATGTGGCCAATATATTTCAAACCTTCAAACAGGTCTCTGACTGTTCCAAATCCAGAGCCTCCATGATGGTGGAAGGTACCATTCCCCCCTGTCAGAAAAGCACTGCATCAGTCTCTTAGAAAAAGACACCATGCAATAAATGCCATCTTAGGTTTATTTAGTTTTCCACCTGGCTTTTGATTTCTGAAGCATATCTTGTTAAACAGACCAGAAACATCAGAAAAGTGGGGCTGAGGGAGGAGCCTCGCTGAATTATCAAGGGATAAGACCTTGACAGTCATTGCCACTGAGGGGCTTTTAGTTGCTGGAATGTCAGGATGTGGTGATAAATGAGCTTCGACTTGGGTTCTTCCCAGCTTTTCATGCTACTCAATCTATGACTCCTGATTCATACTGTAGAAATATGCTATCAAACTCTATTGATTCATTTCATTCTGATTTTAATTTGTAACTTTGCTCAGTGCCTCTGAGGTATTTTATTTGCTACCCTTCATTGTCATGAGGACAATGTCCTCCCCTTTTATGTGGTTCCTCACAGAGAAGATGTAAGAATTCAGTGTAAATGTAAAGGATACTTGTGAAACACATGATGTGAATGGAGACCTGGAAACCAAATCCTTCTAGAGCTGCTCCCAGTGCTGATGAGAACTCCCTCACATGACGTTAGGCAAAACATACATTCAAAAATTTCTAGCTGAGCTATCACCTGACAGTGCCCCTATAGCAAACTCTGCAGACCTTGTTTCATCTGCTTCACACAAATAATGAATGGAAGTGACTGTGTGAATGCTTGTCAGACCTTCTCTACAGTCCATTTGCCTACTTCAGTGCTTTGCATAAAGACCTCTAAAGATATGTCACTACCATCACCATAGTCAAAATATAATAGAAAGGAAATCCATCTGTGCATCAGAAAGAAGTGAAAATACTCAGCAGCTCTCAGAGTGTACTGGCCAACTTAATCCCCTGGTTTGTTTCACTGCACATGGTACTTGGCAGGACTAAACTCCTACAGTCCTAACAATGAAATATCTCCTGATCTGTAGCTTTTTCACATTAACAAGCTCTGCAAAATACTTGTTTCAGACTGAGCTTTTTTCCTTCTTGTTGATAGCTAACTCTTGGAAATACAGTTGTGAATAAAGATAAAAAAACAAGTTAATTCTTACCAACTGCCTATCTCCTAAGGGAGGAGTTCCTCTGTTTTTTTCAGAATAGTCAACAAATATATTTTTTCTCAGCCATATAAACACAGAAAATGATTACAAGAAATAGGATGGAATAGCTTATCTCAGAAAAAAATACATTTTAAATCAATATGTGTAAACAGAAGCTACGTATACTGTATATATACCATGTTCTAGAAAACAAACCTCTTTGCTGTGTTTATACAGAATTATTTTTTATTTAATGAGAAAAGTACACCAAAAGCTATGACAGTCATAATATGTTTGCAGCTAGTTGTGTAAATATATGTTTCATTTTGCATTTTATGTTGCAAATAATTAGTCCACTATACACAACCATTGCTTTTAATGTTGAGATGTATGTGCCATGAGGATATATTTTTGAAAGAGATGTAGGGCATACAAGTTGGTTCAGTAAAGATTGTTAGTAACATACTAGCTGCTATCAGTCTATATTCAAAGCTCTGAAATACACAAACAAAAGTTTTAACCAGTCTTCCTTCACTATATGCATTACAACCTGTCTGAATAAGCAGCTTGATATAATTTTAAGTGACTGTGCACAACATGTGTTTGTACAAGCTGTATTTCAGCTCCCATGAAGGGCTGGTTGGCAACAGGATATTTCTGTTTTCCCACAGAAGAACTTGGCAAAATAATAATAATAATAATTATAAAAAGATTTGAGCAAAACCCAGTTAAAAACTATATGCAAAGTAACAAAAGTAACAAAATCTTTCATCTGAAAATTAAAACATTTTGGTATGAGATTACTATCCTCATATCCCAAGAAAGATGTAGTTTTAGTGTTCAATGTCTCAGTTTTCCTCTGGATGTTGGCACATAATGATGAACGGGATCACCTTTCCCTGATGGGCACCCTGACAGCTCCTTGTTGTGGGGCACAGTAGAGAAGTTCCCAGTAGAAGGAGAGGTGTTTTCCTTTGTAAAAGATCTATGGAAGACATTCTTGATTTTTTAAAGAATTTACTCAGTATTCTTCAAATATTTTATTTTCTACAAAAGGCAGACTTCACTGACTTATTTTTTTCAATCAGATTTTCTGGGCTAGACTGGCATTTCTATTTAGCTGGTACTCAACCTAATTAAGCTTATGCAATCACTGAGAAACTGTCTGAGTTTGGAATAATAATATAATAAACCAGGTCCTTAAGAAAGGAGGGGCTCTCATTTTCATTCCTCATGGACCACCATCAAAACATCCGCACAAGACCCACCACAACTGGCAAGCTTTTAAATAAACATTAATATCAATCATACCCATTTTATAGCCACAAGAGGCGAAGGCTAGAACCAGCCTTCAAGTACTCTTGGCTGGTCTCCTTACTTACCCCTCCAGACAACTCTTGTAAGCTGTGGCTGAGGATGGCTGGAAATAGTTGCACTACTGCTTGGACTACTGTTGTTCAGAGATAATCAAAGTGCCAAATCAAAATATAAGTGTTGGAAACTGAATAAAATATGAAGTGTGAAGTAAAATGCCACCTGAATGTTCTACGTAGAGTTATATATGCATATCTGCACACATGCACACTTTACGTAACTAAATGCATTTGTTCTTTGATATATAAGATGAACTTTTATATCCTTTCAGTTACCCATCTCTCCACTAGCAGAGAGTAGCGCACAAACTTGGTTCCATCATGTTGCACTATCTATCCTTTTATTCAGTGTTACTTGAAACATTTTGTCTGTAATGTTAATTACAGCATTTATCTCTCGGTTATTCCCTCTGAAGGGTGTCAGTATGATAACTTATATAACATTTACAGAACATTTATACCTCTGGTCTGTCTCAGATTTGTGATGATCTTGAATTAATAGCCTGGGCTGTGATGCTAAGGTGTCATCTTTGTTGCAGGTATCATATTGATTGCATGACATGTATAAAATAACAAACTCTCAGCGTCCTGTCCCAGCATGCACATGTATACCAAACTTGTCGTGAACCAGTGCAAACTATTTTGTTGTTCCATAGGCCTGCATAAAAACAAAAGTAAATTCATCTTACTATTATTGAAGTACTGTTTTTATTGTTCATCATCAGAATTTAACCTTCAGTCCAATGGTAATTTTTCCTCAGGAAACAGATGAAGAACCCTCTGAAAAGGATGCTTTACAGCCCGGACGCAATATTGTTGCTGCAGGCTATGCCCTATACGGTAGTGCTACACTGGTTGCCCTCTCCACAGGGCAAGGAGTGGACTGCTTCATGCTTGATCCGGTACAGTCATGGTGCTAATCACATTGCCACCGTCTTTTAGAGTTTTCTGTGTTTGGCTTTACTTATTTTTGTTAGCCCTTGCCTCTGTAATCTAGCCACAATATGCAATACTGTTTTCATGACCTGGAGCATCCCACCTCCTCTTTACAAGTATTTAATAGCACATGAATGACCATGTTGGCTGGAATACCTGTTTGATTTTTTCTATTTAATAGATTAGAAATTAAGTTAAATTCTTAGTTAGGCATTTGAAACACTGTTCATTCAAATGAACATTTAAGAAAATTGAATTTAATTTGAACAATGTCTTTGCCTCCACTTAATGGACTCTGGGTTTTGTTCTTGATTTTTCTGTCTGAAGAACATCAGCATGTTCACTACTTAGATTTAGGCAAGGACCACTTTTTTTATACGGCTCATGCACAGTG
Organism: Poliocrania exsul; assembly: GCA_035041345.1. Taxonomy (NCBI): domain Eukaryota; kingdom Metazoa; phylum Chordata; class Aves; order Passeriformes; family Thamnophilidae; genus Poliocrania; species Poliocrania exsul. The sequence continues at coordinate 33,541,302 of JAWWLZ010000094.1, forward strand.
ATCTTTGATTTCCTGAAGGCAGTTTAGTTTTATGGCTGTCACCTAAGCTGCATGCCCAAAAATTTGCAGAAGCACAACCATGCCTGTACAATTGGACATATGCCACTCAGGAGCCAAACAAGTGTTATTGTGGGAATCTAGGAAGACCATTCATTTGTAAAACCATCATTAGATGTGTGCAATAACATAGGAGGGTTGTTTTGTTTTTTTTTAATAAAAGGATGCATTATTATCAAAACCTCTTTTAACCTTTATAAATAGTCTCATTCCAAGTGGAAAGAACTGGGAGCTGAAGTGCTCTGGTTAGAGAAAGGGAACATGGAAGTTGAACTCAAACTGCAGATAGCAACATCTGGAGGTAGCTGACCACATTCACTTTAAGATATTTGGACAAGATAGACAAGAAGAGTTAAAAAATCAGAAGACAGTTTAATTTCTTAATTTGCAGCCTTATGATTTGTGGACAGAGATTCATGATCCATCTGCTTTTAAAGCTGACTGGTGTTCCTTTGACATACTAAATAATACAGCCAATTTGCTTTTCATTTATAGCACCAATGTGACAAGTTTTTATTAACTTCATTCAGTTTCCTTTGTTTTCTGCTGTTTTTGAAATACTGAGAGGTTATACACCAGACTGCTGCTGGAAGGACCAAGTTGTGCTAGTATTTCTGCCATGTCCAGTGTGACAACTGTTACAGAAAGTCAACAAAATTTTCTGCTGCTTGCTAATATCTCCTCTGTTCTATCCTGCAGGGTCTTGGTGAATTTATTTTGGTGGACAGAGATGTTAAAATCAAGCAGAAGGGAAAGGTATACAGTCTCAATGAAGGTTATGCAAAGTATTTTGATCCTGCAATGACAGAATATTTACAAAAAAAGAAATTTCCTGAGGTAAGAAAATATTAGCACAGTACCCAAGGTACTTTGCACTGGCAAGCACTGCATTCCATGCAGTCCTGGCTGATGGGAAAGGATTTGAAGGCCTCCCTGACTTCAGACCCATTTAACCCTCTCATGCCATCAGGTCCATTTTGAGGATATATCTTATGTTTTGGGGTTTTTTTCTGGTGTCCTGAGGTCTTTTATGGCTTAGATCTCAGTAAATAAAATTATAGCTTGATTATCACTGCATGAAGGAAAAAGTGCTGAAGAACTAGATTTTCCCACAAAGATCTGAAACTGTGCCAGCTATATTAGGGGGTACTCTTGTTTTCTATCTTTATATGAATACACAGTTCAGTCATATGTGCAGCTGGGCATTTAGGGTCAGATTCCACATACTGCCCAGAAGGTGTTTGCAGAGGTCTGGGTGGCATAACTTTCTCTTTCTTGTACATGCTTGCAGCTGAGAAATGCAGTATCACTCCTACACGGCCAACTTGGATCATGGCGCATGAACCAACCTATAGGTTGGAAAAAAACCCACAAATGGTGTTAGGCACAATTTCACCATATTCAGTTGTTAAAAAAGAGACATCTCATGTCTGACGCATGGACACACAGAGCTCTGGTCGAAGCTAGGAGGACAGAACACAAGCACTCAATGTGAAAAGCTGGAAGCTCTCTAGAAAATGTGGCTATGTGACCAGTAATTCATAATAATCTATTGTGATGTGGATGAACTCAGGACTTAATTTGGTCCGGAAAGTGGTTTTAATGCTTTTTCTGTTTAAAAAACCCAACCAAACATCCAATCAAAAAAAACCAAAAAATCCCACAAAAACTCCACCAAACCCCATCATATTAGTCTTTAAGTGATTGGTTGCCAATAATACTTACGTATCACTCGTGTTAAAAAATATGAGCGCTGTATGAGGGAAACATAATGAGTAAGCATTTAAACTATATTTCTGTGATAAGCTCCTCCCTCTGAGCTGAAAATCTAAATTCATTACATTGGTTGTAGCTGCAATGCTGACCTCACATCAAAACATCTCTTTCATATTACTTGATTGTAGTTACAGCAAATACCACATCACAGCATTGTAAATATATTATTTTTAAATATTTTTGATTATTTTGAAACTTCAAAGTCTGCATTCAGTTCAGCTATGCGAGAAGAGGAAGCACATAACACAACTTTCATACTTCCTGAAACCTGATACAGCTGGGAAACTGAAGACACCTGTGCTTCTCATTCTGTTCACATTATGCTAGGCTATATATGCACTATTATTCAGTATTCAGTATAATGCACTAAGACTGGATTTATTAGTTTGTCTTTTTAAAAAGTACCCGAGTGTTGTTCAAAGTAGAGCTCTTAAACAAATGCATCAACCCCAGGCAACTATGAAAAGACTGAGGAGATTTCAAACTGAGTGGAAAGATCAGATAGAGCTATTTCATCACAGGATCAGTGAAGACAGCTCTATCATGTGACCCACTAAATGCTTGAGTTAGGACTTACTCCAAAAAACTCATTTTCAAACATTATCTTAAATCAGTGTTTCATTTGAGAAAAATTTATTGAAATTGTTTCTCTAATGCAACATAAGTTGGCAGAAAGTGTTTTTCTTTCTTAAAAGCAAATAGCACAGAGGTGCATGGGTTATTTGGGTCAGGG
>JAWWLZ010000094.1:33546343-33556773 GCA_035041345.1 Poliocrania exsul
TATTTCTGTCTATGAGTCAAGTGATAACCTTATCAGAATGGAGAAATTTCTCTTCTGTATTTTTCTTAGCACAGTCTCAGCACTGTGTTTCTAGTAGTTGAATTTCTATCAGGTTAAGAAGCAACTGATGCTGTCATTGGCATGTCATTAGCTTAGAATATCCTGAGTTGGAAGGGGACCTACAAAGTATCCTTCACATAAGATTGCCCATGTTCACATATAAATTGTGAAAATAATCTGCAGGTTAATAGGATATCCAGTGCATTCCAAACATATCTGATGACTTGTACACAGGTGGAGCAGCTGTGCAGCTCATGCTCCGTAAATTTTATAGCTGTAGGTTGCAGTCTCCTTATTTGATAATGTCATAGAAGCAATCCTTAGCGGTCTGTTTCAGGGGCTGCTTATTGTTGATAAATTATGACTTTTCTCAATATTCAACAAACTTTTCTTAAGACTTGATTCATCACCTTTTGGAACTATAAAAGAGTGTTCTTCCTTTGATAGTAATTTTAAAAGTAATTTGAGACTGTTAATCACATCTTTCCCAGACTAACTGAAAACTTGTTTTGATCTTTCTTTAACACCTCCTAAGGCATTGTTTTTTATGATGTCAGATTTTTAATTGTAAAGTCAGAAGAGCAAACACATGTGTGATGGAGAAGCTATCATTTGAAGTCTAAATATTTAATTGTTTGAGCATAAGACATGAAAAACAAGACAGCAAACATTTGAAAGTATTGTTCAGTTGTGCCTTGAAGTAATAGTACCAGATTTAAAGAAACTAAATATAAAACCTCCAGGCTGTGCCTCATCCATAATGTCTTTCACAGTTTCTGTTGTTTTCTTCTGAATTTTTGATAGTGCTCCTAATATGTACAAAAGAAAGAATTATGAAAACCAACACATGTACAGTTGAACAAGGGCTGGGATAGTTGAGCATGGGTTGGAAGAGGTCTCTCTTCCAGTTTTACTGTCAGCTATAGTAAATATCCAAGTCGTATGTTTAGCATTTTAGGACTCAGCTTCCTAGTGCTCTGTTGCTTATAATGTGTGATTTCACCAGAATCTTTTCTTATTTTAAAAGAGAATAATTATCATAACTGAATTGAACAATTTGAAAAAGCGAAAATAGAACTATGTTTTTCTCTACTTGTGTGTTTTCCCCAAGGTGTTTTTCTCTCATCAATTTCTAAGCTGAGAGCAAGAAAAACTATGTTCATGAATAAATTTCTCTCTCTCAAACTAAGCTGCTGTGACCAACTTGACAAACAGAAGATAAAAGTTGGAGTCCCCCAGGAGTCATCTGGATGTGTAGTAAAAAGTGGCATCTTTCCTCATGCCCTGGCTTAGGAACCAGTCAGGAGTCAAAACTCAAACATGTTCCTTGTTCTGACAATGTAAAGAAGTTTTCACTCCCTCATTTTTTCATAGGCTGGGGGTTGATTCCAAATTGTGCACTCAAATTACAGGTTCCCTGGTTTGGACACTGTGAATGAGGCTCTTCATAGCATCTATCTGAGAACCCTGTAGAGAATCACTATATCTTAGAAAAGGCTAAGCCTCAGGCTGGTTTTAATACTTACAGTATCCATAAGCAGCCATTGATTTAAGCAGCTTTGATTCTGGTTTCATAAAAAAATTACCTTTTCCCATGGTACTAGCTGTCTAGCCTGGTAAATATGATGCTTTGCTGTATGTTTTTCAGGATGGCAGTTCCCCATATGGTGCCAGGTATGTGGGTTCCATGGTAGCTGACGTTCACCGTACACTAATGTATGGTGGGATCTTCATGTATCCTGCTAATAAGAAGAGTCCTAAAGGAAAGGTATATAATTTGACTTCCTTTCTAATGAACTTAGCCAACATAATACCTCTGGTATTACCAGAAATGCAAAGGAATAGTTTACATAAATTAACAGATAATAATTTTCCAACCCTGAAAAAAATTATTAATGGACATAATGGTCAGCAATCCAACCTAGGCAAGAAAATAAGGCAATTGCCAATTTAGGCCAGAAATCTTCCTGTGTGCTTTTATATTACAAACTGCTCAAATGGTTTTCACTGCAACCTAGGACATCATTAATTTTTCTAAAGATAAATGTTTCAATACTGTCGAAACTCATTGAGATACCTATGCATAGCTGGCAGATGCAACACAGACCTAAGGAAGAACTCTGCACTTTAACCTGGCAACTGAACTCCAGAGAGGGTGTTGCCCAGTGGTAGAAAACCAAGTTTGCTTACCTAATGTTTCCAAAGGGCACTGAGCTTACTATCACCAGCTCTGCAAATGAAGGCTTCCAATATCTAATCAGAAAAAGTGTGTCATTGAGAGGCAAGTTTCATGCATGCTGGGATGAATATTTTGGGAAAAGATGGTTTCCCACTTGGACACGTGTACAAAACACACTGTGACTTAATGCAGCCCAATGCAAAGCAGTGAACTCCTGAAACTGATGGTCCAGGAATCATAGTCTACCTCAACTTTTCTCCTGCAGCATCAGATACCCTTATTATCAAATTTCTAAACAAATATGTTTTAAAAGAACCTCAGTCATACAACTGATATGTGGACCACCAGTAAACTGGAGGCAATCCTTAGAAAATTATTGGTTCAGTGCATAACAGACTGGCCATAATGTTCTAACTGCAAGATCACCTTCTTTCCTGATCTTTACCATATTTAAAACCTTCTATCCAAATGTTTTAGTGCATGCATGGCTGGTATTTGGAGGAATTTGCCCCTATCATTTTAGTTGCCCCATCTCCCACACTGGTACCAGAACATCCTGTTGTCTACAGTCTTTAGGGACAAAGGACTACTGGTTCCATCATGGTAAGCTTATGTTTAACATAAAACCAGTAGATCCAAATGGTCTTTGAAGCAAAAACTTGAAAAGAATTCTCTTCAGCATATACAACTGAAAATGTCTTCACATTTGTCTAGGCAAAATTAATTTAAATATTTGAATCATCATCCTGGGGGGAAATAAAAAAAAAAACAAAACACAAAAAAACCCAGACCCCAAAAAAACCCTTATTAAAAGATGTGGATCTGTTTGTGCATCAGAGCAGGAGATAGAAAAGGAATTTGCTGTGTGTGAGAAAGGTGGGTTTCCTGACTCGCCTCTTTGAATTAAATTTTTGTTTTGAAATCTGCATTAAATCATTGTTTAAGAGAAAAAAAAAGAGAAACAGAACAAAAGAACAATGAAACAAAAGAAATTAATATTTCTGCATAAGTTAGCCTATATTCTCTATTCGATTGGTCTGGCTTGCACAGTCATCATAGAGAATATAATGAAAGAAGCAAAACTGTGCTATCATTAGAAATAATTTTTTTTCCTTTTCTTCACTGAGTGCAATTGTACTCTTTTCACATAACTATTTTCTTGTTGGAGAAATAATGCCTTTATGGCAGGTGCCCTGATCATCATTCCCCTGAAAAACATTCTATGCACTTGGTTAGAGATGAAAGGAATCAAATGTCACTGGAATTGATGAAGCCTTTGGAATTGAGAAGTCTTTAGAGCACATGTAAATGACATTCATATAGGCCCTAACATACACAGCTCCTTCTTGAAGTTAAAGCAAGATAACAAAATGCTCAATAAACAGTACAGAACTGGCCAAGAAATAGATCCTCTTTTCAAGTCAGGTGTGTTGAATAATATTTTTTATAAATTGAAGGCTTATAGTTCTCTATTAGGTGAGAAATTTTATACCTATCTGAAGACAGAGCCTATCTGAAGATCTCTAAGTGCAATTGCACTGCTACCTGAAGAAAAACTGCTTTCTTTAAGTTGCATAATCACAGTTAAGCAACAAGAAATGCAACATATGGTTCCATGGTGATACCACTTCTGTTTTCTGGCTAATGATCTTCCAAAAATAGGTGTAGCAATAAGAAGAACACTGAAGGCTACTGGTCCTATTTTGCCTGTCAGATCTCCATCCTTGTACCAGAAGTAGTACTTCAGTGGGCTTTAAAGTTATGAATGAAGGTAATATGGCACTATTTAAGTTTCAATAGGTTTATTACTGTGTGCTAAAGGTATGCTGGTCAGTGAAGTCCTGTGTTCAACCCATTTCTCTTTGTATACTGTTGCATTCTGTCACCCTTCCTTTTCAACAGAAAACATTCTCTCTCCTGCACATGTGAAGAGCCCTTTAAACAAAGTAGTTGCTAATTTTGCCATACATGAGCACTTTATAAATAAACTTGCAGAAATAATGTCTGTTAAAAAGTGACCAGCTATAATCTATGTCCATTTAAACACAGAAACTTTTGGTATATGTCCCAAATAAGTTTGTGTGCCACCAGAACAGTCACCCCAAGAGGTAACATTTTAAAATATGTGAACATATATCAGAGTCCAAACTAAAAGGGAAAATTTGCGTGTAATAGTAACTGCACTTGCTTCTGAAAACACAGCCACTATCTGTGTGAGCTCAGGCCACTGAGATCTATCCACATTTCTCAAGAGAGTCAATCAAATCCTGACATTTGAAACTGGAAGCATCAAGTTTCAAACTCCAAAATATCCTGAGCAAATATAATATGAGTACCCCAAGCTCTGAGGTAACCCATAAAGGCTCCACATGAGAAGAGATTTGGGGGGGTTTTTCCCAGTGCTACTAACTTAGTTGGCTCAACTGTTTTGCTGGTATCTGTGAGCCAGACAATTACTTTTGACATTTTTGGCAAGTTACAGCTTCACTGGTGCTGCACATCTATATGTCAGCTTGGAAACAATAGTAGTGATACTTGGAAACAGGGTCTGTACCATCCTCAAAAGAGAAGGTGTTAAGGAAGGTGAGAAGAGGTGAGGGAAGGAGGGGCTGATTGAGAGCCATTGCTACTTAGGTCAACTGTAGTTTGGTACAAAATTCTTCAAAATCACAGAAGGAAGGGCAGATTTTGGTAAGTTCTTTGGTATAATTTCCCCCAAATGTAATCATGTGTTTCCTCTTTCTTTCTAGCTCCGACTTCTCTATGAATGCAACCCTATGGCTTTCATCATTGAGCAGGCAGGTGGGATGGCAACTACAGGGACCGAAGCAGTGTTGGATGTGAAACCTGAGAATATTCACCAGAGAGTTCCTCTTATACTTGGCTCTCCAGAAGATGTGCAAGAATACCTTGCTTGTGTACAGAAACACAAGAGCAGCTAAACATTTTTCCACATCAGACCTTTCTCATCCATTTTCAGTCTAAAGGAAAAGCTGTACACTTCATGATGGTGGAGTCTAGCAATTAACCCTCATCTCTCAGGGAAAGTCCCACTTTATGAGAAAAGAAACTTAGAGAGAATAGCTGATGGGAAGAAAAGAAAAAAATCTATTTCTCCTTGCAGGCAAATGTAAAAACCCTTTAACTCTGATTTATGCAGTGCAAATGTAGAGACAGAGTCCTGATTTCCAAACAGAACTAGATTATATAAAATAATGAAAGGAGGTGAATTGTGTCAGTATCCCCATTTGATCTGAAGCTTCATGTCTGAGCTTACATGGATGGTATTATTTAAGACAGGATTTCCATATCAATATTTGCAATGCCATTGTCTGGATTTACTGTCAGAGGTTTCTTGTAAGTGGTTTTTATCTTGACAGCCATAGGAAGAGCAAAAGTCTCATGCTGTCTGAAACAGCAATTTTAAGATCCAAATTATATGTGTCTTGGGTAATTAATAGAGATGAAAAGGCTGCAATATTGCCAAGATATTTAATTTCTCATAGGAGCAAGAAAGATTTCATGTTATTTACAGAGAGGAAACTTTCAATGGCACAAATTACAATAAACCACTCTTATGGATGTGACACTCAAATCATGCCTATTCCCTGTTAATGCATTGTTGTCTGCAACAGAAGAGGATACAAAGCCACTGTTAACATTTCTGTTTTCTTTCACTTTGAAGGGTTCTTGTTTTTGATTGGAGCTTACCCTTTTACAGAAGTTGTAGTGCTATTTCCAGGCACTGTGGTGTCCTACCCTTGAGAGGAAGGGAGCACCCAAGATTTGTAGGTGCTCATGGTGGAAAGGAACAACAAAGTCAGAGGATTCACAAAAGCTTACAAAGTTTTATTAGTAAACTACACACTTGGCATGGAAATTGGTACAAGTTAGTCCTTGATCTCCTAGTATAAGCATAGAGCAATAGGTTTTAGATAAAGTGGTAGGGTGAAAGGGGAGAGAGAGGGAGAGAGAGAGACAGAGTCCTGGATAGATCCATCGAGCCTTTTGAGGGGAAATCCAGGATCCTGGGGGTGCATGTGTGCCTGGGCTTTATGGGGATACCTTTTTATGGATAGGCTTTCCTTGCACTAAAGGTAAGTTTCTTGCCTTTGTGCAAATTGGCTATCATGTGCTCATCTAGACCTTTTGGAAAAGGGCTGTAGGGCTTTGGAGGCTTTTGTTGATCTTTGTTTCCCCCCTATGGTCCATGCCCATTTCTCAGCCTTGCTCCTGTGCTTGCAGTGCACTGTGTTGTGCTTATCTCCAGGAGCTACAACAAGGATGTTTGCCCTGGAAAAGTGCCCCTCTACATCTGCATGACCCGCTTCTACAGTCACATCCTGTTCTTTCCCACAGCATGCTATTACAAAAAATCCTTGGCTGTTATTACCAACAATCCTTGGTTGGCTCCACAGCCATCTGGTTATCAGCATTTGAGACATACACACTAGCCCGTTATCTTAGGGACTCAGGATCCTGCATGAAGGACACATAGCAGTAAGCAAGAATAGAACCCTGAACTGTCTGAGAACTATCTTAGAACTCTTCAAAGACCTACTTAGAAGAATCCCATAGGTTAAGGCTCTAGAAGATGGCAAACATTAAAGTATCACTTCCTCCAAGCTCAAGACCAGTGTATTTCCACAAGCAAGAAATTAAGCAAAGGATAAGGAGACCTGCATGGATGAACAGGGAGCTTTCACAAAGAAATGTATGGGATGTGAAAAAAGAGACAGGTCACATGGGAGGATTATGGGAACATTCATTGTTGGAGTATGCAAGGATGCAACAAGAAAGGCCAAGGCACACTTGGAATTGAATCTGACAAGGGATATCAAGGACAATGAGAAGGACTTCAACATGTACATCACAGCAAAAGGAAAATTAGGGAAAATGCTGCTGCTAAATGAAATGGGTGCCCTGATGATGAAAGACACAAAGAAGGTGAAATTACGGAATGTCTTATCTGCCTCAGTCTTTACTTCTGAGGACAGCCCTTAGGATTTCCAGACCTTGAAGGTAGGACAAGTAGGCTGGAGAAAGGAAGACTACCTCTTGGTCATAAAGGGTTGGGTTAGAGATCAGTTAAACAAATTTAACAGCAATAATTCTGTGGGACCTGATGGGATGCATCATGGGTGGGGATGGAGCTGGAAGATGTTGTTGCCAAGCCACTCTCCGGCATCTCTGAAAAATCATGGGAACCAGGAGAGGTGCCCAGTGACTGGAGGAAAGCCAGTGTTAGTCCCATCTTAAAAAAGGGTAAAAAGGAGGACCTGGGAAGCTATTGCCCAGTCAGCCTCACCTCCATTCGTGGAAAGGTGATGGAACAAATCATTCTGGAGGTGATCATCAAGCATGTAAAAGAAATGGTGGTCATCAGGAGTAATCAGCATGGATTCATTCACCAAGGGGAAATCCTGCTTGACCAATCTGATAGCCTTCTGTGATGCCATGGCAAGACAGGTCAAAGAGGGGATGTTGTCTACCTTGACTTCAGCAAGGCTTTTGACACTGTCTCCCATAACATCCTCACAGGTAAGCTCAGGACATGGAGCAGATGAATGCACAGTGAGGTGGATCAAGAACTGCCTAAATGGCAGAGCTCAGGGTATTGTGATCAGAGGAATAGAATCCAGTTGGAGGCCTGCAGGCAGTGGTATTCCCCAGGGATCAACACTGGTTCCAGCCCTGTTCAACCTGTCTATTAATGATGTGGATAAAGGGATGGAATATACCCAGAGCAAGTTTGCTGATGACAGGAAACGGGAGAGAGTGGCTGGTAAACCTGAAGGCTGTGCTGCCATTCAGTGGGACCTTGATAGTCTGAAGAATTGGGCAGAGAGAAACTTAATGAGGTTCAACAAGGACAAGTGTAGGGTCCTGCACCTGGGGAAGAATAACCCCAAGTGCCAGTATAGGCTGGGGGCTGATCTGCTGGAGAACAGCCCTGCTGAGAAGGACCTGGGAGTCTTGGTGGATGACAAATTGTCCATGAGCTGGCAGTGTGTCATTGTGTCCTAGAGGGCCAATGGTATCCTGGGGTGTATTGGGAGGCGTGTGGTCAGAAGGTTAAGGGAGGTGATCCTGCCCCTCTTCTTGGCCCTAGTGAGGCCATATCTCATGTATTGTGTCCAGGTCTGGCCTACTCAGTAAAAGAAAAACAAGGAGTAACTGGAGGGGGTGCAGCAGACGGACATAAAGATGTTTGGGGTCTGTAGCATCTCTCTATGAGGAAAGACTGCAGAAGCTGGGACTGTTTAGTGTAGAGAAGAGAAGCCTGAGAGGGGATCTTATTAATGCGTACAGGTATTTCCAAGGCTGGTGTCAAGAAGATGGTCCCAGACTCTTTTCAGCAGTGATCAGTGACAGAACAAAGGCTAATGGCCATAAACAAAACCACAAGAAGTTCCATGTTGACATGAGGAAATACTTCTTTACATTGAGGGTGAGAGAGCACTGGAACAGGCTGCCCAGGGAGGTTGTGGAGTCTCTCTCCTGGGAGACATTCCAAACCCACGGGGACATGCCCCTGTGTAAGCTGCTTTGACAGAGGATTTGGACTGGATTATCTCCAGACGTCCCTTTCAACCATAAAAATTTTTTGATTTTGAGTTTCTGGGATCTACTGCTTTTATGATCATCTAGTGTTTGCAAATTCTGCACTACTCAGCAACCACCAAGGTCTGTAAAATAGTGTGAAAGATTTTCTTCTGTGATACTCACCATCACAAACATGTACCAAGGTAACTGTGTCAGTCAGGGTACAGGGAGGTGTGAAGTCAGGGTGCAAGCTCTGACTGGAAGCACTTTTCTGGTCAAAGTCCTTAGGGGAAGATGTGTTTTATGCCAGCAAATTGCTGTGTCTGCCAGAACTGTTCCTTTACTCAAGTATGTTTTTGCCACTTCTTTACAAGCAAAGTAATTGTTTCTGTGTTGGGCATGATCCATGCTTTCACCCATACTGGTAATGAATTCCTAGTGGCATTTTCCATGAAACTGCTTCCAATATTTGCTGTAGACCTGTGCAGTTACCACAATGTGTGCTCAAAGTGACACATTGGGGTAGGACCTTCTTATATATAAAGCTGTCTCTATTTATTTTATTATATCATAATATATAGTGGTATAGTCTCTTTTCTGGACAGAAACAGGAAGTATAGCTCAGAAAAAAAGTACTCAGGTTGAGAAGCATGGTTTTGCTATATTATGTCATGGCTCTGTGTTGAGAGATCTAGAAGAAACTGAAGATGTGCACAGTAAAACATATCCCAGGCTATATGGGTAAGTCAAATCTCTGTAACAGCAGTTTCCTGATACCATTCTACAGACCTTTTTAGTCTACAGATCTGCAGTGTATGTTTGGAGGGGAAGCATTATTTTTATAGTATTTAAATTCATATTTAAATATTCAGATATTAGTCTGAAAAGAGATCTTCTTAGCGCAAACATCAGGATCATCCTGATTTTCTTTTTAGAAGTGTCACAAAAATGTCTCCATTTTGCAACCCTACTTAGAATAATGGCTGAATGACCAAAAAATGCTACATTTTACGTTATCAGCCCTACTGCTATGACATGAAGTATTTAGGTATTTTGTATTGTTGGGAAATATTTCAAAATCATATTTTTATGACCCATGTGAATCAAAACTAGGTTCTCATAATTAACAGTGAGTCACACTTAAAATTGGGAGTTTTCACACCTTTGCTGTACTTCATTTTAGGCAGTAGCTTTCATGAAAGGACCATATACATAAAGAGGAACTGATAGAAAATGTCATCTAAATTCTTTTGACCTCTTAACATTCTTCACAGAAGTTCAGAAGCCCTGTTGCTAGCCGAATCCAGAGAGTACAGAAGAAACGTAAAGGTGTAAGTTTACTGTAGCCAGTTTCAATGTCATCACTGATTTTGGGGATGGATCAGGGCTAGTTCTTCCATTCATCTGAATAGCTCAAGGGTTCACAGGAAATTTGACAATATTCTACACAAAGATGCAAGAACAAAGTGATTTTCCTGTGGAAAAAGAAATTAAGTAGCATTTCTATCCAGAGTCCTAAGGAAAGTAGAAGATTGTTGGCCAAAGACTAGACATGAGATATTTCTTCTAGAAAAAGAAAAGAAAAGAAAAGAAAAGAAAAGAAAAGAAAAGAAAAGAAAAGAAAAGAAAAGAAAAGAAAAGAAAA
>JAWWLZ010000094.1:33582575-33612969 GCA_035041345.1 Poliocrania exsul
GAAGATAGTGGAGCTGTGGCTCTATGAATGCTAAGCAGGTTTGATATAAGGGAATAGTTTTATCCTCAAATTCCTGCGTAATTCAAGTGCCTGTTGCCTGTGTTTCCACTTTGTTCCTCTGGTTCTGGGAACAACCAGAGTTACCTCACATTTCTCAAACAGCTTTTTGACGTTAACCCCAGTGTTTTCTCACTAAATTGCCACAACGCAGGGTCTGTTAACAAACAGGGAGCATAAGCAGAAATGTAGCACAACTAGTTTTTTCCATATTCCTGTTTTGGAAAGTCAAAAATACTGAAGTTTCATATGAATCATAATGAAGCACACAACATATTATTCTGCATGATTTCACACATGTAATTGTGCTGAGCTGAAAGTGTAGGAGTAAGAGTTTCACTACATAGGCAATGCAGAAAAAAGGTGAGAGTTACACTTCCCCTGCCTCACTCCTTAGTCAGATCATCCATACCTTCTGCTTGTTTTTCTTTCCTGAAGAATATGAGACCTAGGGCATCACATTATCCATATGACTTTTTCCCTCCTGTATCTTTTGACGACCCTGGCCATTGCAAATCAAGTGTGAAAGGGAGAAGTCTCCAACTTGTCTAGAAGGCAGCAGTTTGATAGGAGAGAAGAAAACCAACCAGAGCCTCTGCTAGAGGAGGACCAACAAGCCACGGAGACCACAACTGCCACAAAAAGTGCTTGGCATCTGCAATGCAGTGTTCTGTCCTCTGAGCACCTACAGCTCCACACTGTCTGTGGCGCAGCTCTCTCGTGTTCAGAGGTGATCGGAAAAGATATGGAAATAATGAAGAGGAGACAAAACAGAGCTCCAAAATTCATTGATTCTGCCCTCACACTACTTTTTCTGCCATCCATGTTGACCATCTGTCTCCCTATCTTTTTTTTCTTTCATGTACTTGTGGAAGATCCCACAGCTACCTCTGCATCTTCACTGAAGTCTGACAGACTCTGGAAATGAAGAATTGTAGCTAAGGATAGCAAGAGGGAGCACATTCCTACCTGTGATTCTTTTGTAAAGAAACCAAAGTGTGCGGAAGAAAATGAGCAGTGCAATTATATCCTTGGCTACAGAGATCAGGCCTTTACACTACAAGCAGGCAGCCTACAAAAGAGGAGGCAAAGGCAGGATGAGTTTTGCTTTTCTCTTTGATGTCTTCTAATTAGATGAAATCTTCTTGGGTAAGTGAAACCACTAAAGGTTCAACATCCTGTAACTGCCAAGTATGAAGTGACAATGTACTTCTCATCAGTAGCAGAAACCAACAATGATAATAAACATCTGTAATTTTCCTAAAAAAATCTTAGAAAAGGAGCTAGGATGAAAGGATCATCACTAAAGGTAAACATATTACATGAGATATCAGTTATTTAATATACATTTTAAAAGCAGAACACTTTCTCATTTCTGTATTTAGAACACTTGGCAGGAACCTCCAGCCATCCTAGTTCTGAAGACAGTGAAAAACCATGCCATGTATTATTATCCACTGAAGTGGTTTCATATAATTCTCTGAATTCATTCACACACATAAACTACACACACACTTTTAAATGTCTGCTGGACTGAGCCCTAGGCACCTAAACTGCTTCAGTGGGATAGAAGAAGTGATTCTTTCTACGCAGGCAATAGCTGGTAACACCAAGTCTTCTATGCACTTGTAATGCACTGTGTGAATTTTTTTTCCAGCACTGTAGCACTATATTTCAGGAAGACTAAAAATAAAAAACTAATTATAGGGCACATATATGCAATTTACTGAAAAAGTGTGTTTTGAAGAGTATATAACTTAAGACAATATTTCTCAGAAGACTAAATAGAGAGTAACCTGACTTTTTTTGACACCTAACTTGGGAAATTAACAACTTTCTAAGAGCTGTGTAAGTAAATTTTATGCTGTGGAGGCCAAGTGAAACTCTTGAAAAGAAATTTTCTCCCTGCCCCAAAGCTGCTGTGAAGACCACACAGCAGTTTTTGCTAGAGTTGCTTTCTGCAGTGAAGAATATAAGGATCATTTGTGTTTTGTTTCAACCTGTATAAGTGTTACAGCAATATTTCATAGTTATATATATATCCATGTCCAAAGAGGCCAAACTCAGGGCTTGAATATGGTGGTGATTCAATGGTAGTGGTGCCTCATGCTAGACGGATGCTTCTCATTCTCTTCCAAACCATCCTGGTTTTCTTCCCACCAAGATTATTTGTACTGATGTGTGGAGGAGAATGCTCTGAATGTCACAAGCTGAGCAATTTGTTTAGGCAGAGCTCATGAAGCTATGCCACTCACAAATGAGATCAGCAGCCACTCAGCTGTACATGGAAACTGGCAGGGTGAGGGCAGAAGATCAGAGTTGCTGTTTTACATAGACCTTGTTACAGCCTGTTTTTAATTTGTCTTTGGACCTTGCTTTATATGCTTTCTTGTTCTACAGCCTCTGTAGAGTTTTCTTTTGTCACTGGAATAACCTGATTTCTCCTGAGCTTCCTCAGGCTGGAATAGATGTGTTTGGTTTGTTTCATATCCCTCTCTTTTTGACTAAAAAGTTATCCCCTATGCTATAAACACCCCCTGAAAAAATTTGTTTTACTTCTTCTCAGGTTGTTGCCCAGCTACCTATCTACATGGGGAAGATGTAACTGAAAGCATGAAGTAAAAGATGGTGTGGAGGACATTCTGCTCTGTAGTGCCTTCTTCATTATGGAGCCTGGTCAGAGTGGGCTAAATTCACACACCCCTAACATAGATGAATGTGGCACCCAGAATGCTTCACCAAGAAAAGCATTATGCTTTTCCTTCAAAAAATAAAACAACTCCCAGACTCTATCTGCTGCTGCAGAAGTAGCATGTGCCCAGATATGTTCCCATCCAACATCCCATTTCCAGGGACATTTAGATGCGAGGAGCAGGAGCACTGCTAGTACTGTGACTTCAAATGCATGAGTCCACACATGACTTACTTGGCTAGCAGCTATAGCAACGAAACAAGTTTTGCCAGTAGCTTGGGTCGACATAGTCTTTTTCCCTTTAAATAGGTCACAACATTTTTTTTTGATTTGTGCTCTTGTTTTTCCTGAATTCTTACCCTGACTGACAGATAGCCTGAAGACATGATGTTGCAAAGGGCTGTAGGTCCTTTGAGAGATGCGTCCCTCGTGCTTCAGTGCCCTTTGTACCTCTGCAGAAGCCCCTGTACAGACAGAAAGGAGGTGAGTGAGGGGAGAAGTTGGGGTCAGGGCACGCTGTGCTATGCAGGTTGGTGATTGTGCAATGCCGTGTCCCCAGACAGAGGCTTAAATTGAAGCAGTGAACTCCAATGTCTCCCTCCACCAGACATCTCCCCTTATTTTACCAGGATACATTGCATACAGGCTGTGTAGGAAATTGAATGTAGTAGATATATGGTTATATTGGAAAAAAAATGACTGTGTGAAATCAGCATGTTTGTTTATCTTACAGAATGGTCGTATGAGAGAGCCCTTACCTCCTTTCATGGGTGAATTGTACAGATTGTACCTCCAAGGGTGATGGGGGACAAAACAAGACCATCTGTCTCACCTGCCAATGGCAAGTGTGCTGACAGGAGTTGAGGATGAATTATAGAACAGCCAAACAAATGAGGAATGTTGCA
Organism: Poliocrania exsul; assembly: GCA_035041345.1. Taxonomy (NCBI): domain Eukaryota; kingdom Metazoa; phylum Chordata; class Aves; order Passeriformes; family Thamnophilidae; genus Poliocrania; species Poliocrania exsul. The sequence continues at coordinate 33,586,230 of JAWWLZ010000094.1, forward strand.
ACGATCATTTTGAAATACACTTGTTTGTGATGAGCTGTGACTCTGGCAATATTTACGCTATGATTAATGCCAAAGTGCAGCACCTGCAGTTTTAGTCTGGATGACTTTTAGGATAGAAGCACCAGCTTTTAATATTCTAACATTTAATAGTGAGAAAGCAAGCATCAAAGTGCTCCTGGCTCTGGGACTGCATTAACTTAGAGCAGGACTTTTGTAAGAGATGGCTGGAAGTATCTTTTCACTGCCAGATGCATGTTACTTATAACTGACTCACAGCAGACAGGGTTTCACACAGTTAGTTGCCTATCTCTCTATATTCACTTGCAGTTCCCCTTTTTTATGTGACAATTGCAATAACAAGAAACTCCTAGCTGGTGTATACCATACCACGTTAGTGCTCCTTGAGGATGCCCTCAGAAGGTCCCTTACTCTGCCTCCCACTCCTCCTTGATGACAAGACTGAACTTTCTTATCTGTGTCTGTGCTAGATTGTCAGTCTGTCTCTGTGTTGGTAGGCTCCAGGCAGCTGCTAGCAGCCTTCTTACAGCAGTCCTTGCAGACAGACATGCATGTTATTCTCTCAGCAGTACTGATAAACAAACCGCTGCAGCCAGGAAGAGGTCAGAGATGGTCACTTCTTTGTATGGCTGGTTGTTGACACTGTTGGAAGGCACATTTTACAAACTCATCAGATTCCCGTGGTTACCAGTGGAAGCTGCATGTGATAACACTGGGAAAACAGCTCCTCTAGGCGAATCAAAACGTCAGGTTCCTGTTAGTTTACAGAAACTGAGCTTCAGAATATGGGACTGTACTCCGTCCCACTCCTACACTAATTATATTGCCAAATACTTAGCTAGTGAAAATCCCTGGCTTACTGGCTGTCTTAGCAGGGGAAAATGAGTTCAGGAAAGTAAATGTCTACAGATTATGGCCTCTGAGAAGATCTTTGCTTCCAACAAAATCTTCAATATTCAGATTCTCGCTTCAGTTCTCAAAGGAACTCAGAGTTTTTTTCCACAAGTTCACGAAATACTTGCAAGTGCAGGGAAGAATCTTCACAAAGACTGGTTGGATGACTCCTCTGCTTAGCTCTACACATGTTCTTTTGTTTTTTTCCTGTACTCAGCTACTGGAGTTAGTTTTGAACAGTTAAAAGAAAACACCCTTAAACACTTAAGGGGGAGAGGGGAAAGAATTAAAACCCCAGTTGTTCAAATTGGAAAATGACTATCCAAAAAACTGAAAGAACTGCTTACTTTGGGAAATTTGCTCATGCACGTTTTGCCCTTCTCACCTGTCTTTAATTTTCTATTTGAAGAAAGGTAAAAATTGTACTTCTGCACTTGCAGGTACGAAAGCAAGTGTTATCCATATCTGAAGCAATGATAGACCCCTTGCCTGTCCTGGACACCTTCGCCCCACAGCCCAGCCCCGTCCTTCCTATTTATTTATTTTGATTGATCTTTGCATTTGCTTTATCCATGAAGAAGAAATAATTCACAAATACAGACTTCCAAAGCCCTGATAAATTAGTGGGGTTTTCCATATATTTGAATAAAAGACAAATAAAGTAAGTAAATAAAAGACAAAACATACAGGTAAATAGACTTAAAAAGAACTTTCTTGCACTCCCTTTTATTACGTTTACTCGCTACTTTGAGACATAAAGACTCTGGAAGTTGTATAAATGAACGTCATTCTCCATTCACATCAAGCATAACCTTCCCAACTGGCACATCTTCCCTTCAGTGTAGAAAACATCACAGGGTATTGTGAGGAGGTTGCATCATTGATAAGTCTGCAGCTGATGCTGTTACACCAGAAACAGCCTCTTCCTGGCAAGCAGGGTCAGGGGGTGAGAAGATATGTGCTGTAACTTCTTTAGTGAGAAAACATAGACCACTTAGAGAAAAGTTCACCCTGATCTACAGTAGGTTTAGCTGTGATACTGTCCACAGTCTGGTATCCAGTTGCAGTGCCTGGGAAACCCAATATTCAAAAGCAATTCCCTGATTCTTGGTCACACCTGATCTGTTATCGGGGTCTAAGTTGACCTCTGCTCTAGCTCTCAGGGGTGGTAACTTCTTGGGAAGGCTTGCTCTGAGCATGGCCCCTGTAGACAACCAGGGCCGTGTCAGCCACAGCATGGCAATCCCTGCTGCTTTGAGGGTGAAGAGTGTTCTTCAGAAGCAGAATCTTAGAGAATCCTTTAAATGCATCAGGATTTGTTAAAATAGGAGGGAAAATGCTTTCTAGTACACTTAACAGAACCAGCATGATTCATTGGCTTGTTTTTTTAATGCTTTCCCAGACAGAGTGATCTAGACTCAGGTGTTGAAACCATCAGTTATATTTGGTGTGCAAGAAATAGAAAATTGAGCCTTGCTTTGCAATAGTATTTTGAATTTAAATAAAATTTGCTCTTTATGTTGGTTTAGAAAGCAACATTTGCAGCAGCTGCTGCATATCTATTAAAGTTGGGGATTTTCCCCCCTTCTTTTCAGACTGAAAGGACAGCAACAAATCCAAATGCCAATAGACTAAAAACATCTGATGGGTATAATGGAAGAGGTGAAAGGGGTCAGATGACACACAGATAAGTTTTGCTCAAAATTGTTTAATGGTGAGTAGTACCAATTTTCTTCTTCATGTTCTTTGGCTTTCCATTCACATTTCCAGCTAGCATCTCTTCTCCCAGTGCTTGTTTTGTCACAGCCAGGGGTTATTTTGAAAGGCCCAACTGGGATGGTATGGTTCACATCTGTGACAGTGCTGCAGGACCACATTGTACCCTGTACAGCTCTCAGGAGTTTAGCAAAAGTCATGTCCATTTGAAGGCATGAGAGCTCCTACAGCACTGAGACTTGAACTAATTTTAGAAACACAACCTGTGCAGAGCTGCAGCCCAGGTCTCTCAGGCATGGCAGGACTATTATCTGTGTGCACACCAGAGGGTTGGGTCAAGGATGGATTCTGTGACTTCAGCAGTGCCACAGGAATCCTGTGGTGCAGGTAGGAGTGCAGCAAACATCCTTTTCCTTGCTTCATCACCCTGTCTTCATCACCAGACGGACCAGAATTAGCTGAACCCAGGGAGCTTGAGAAGGAAAGGCCTACAGATGTCACTTCTCCATTTGCTAACTGGAGTAGCCTAGTACTGAAGAGAGGGTCCCGAGTCAGGAGAGGTGGTGCATTTGCTGTGCTGCCCTTTCCTCCACAGCAGAGCAGATGTACTTGATACTTAGAGCTTGCCTTCCTCCTTAAAGATTTCCCAGGGTACAGGCTCTCCCAGCTCACATTTGCCAGTGCTTCTGGGTTTGGGATAGTTGCTGTTTCCCCAGAAGTAGGTAAAGGACTGTTTTTGTTCTTGCCATTGACACCTAGACAGAGTTTTGCTGGAGCTTATGGAAATGATTTTAGCTGAAACAAATATAGAAGTCAAGCCTTTACAGAGTTTGAAACAATTTATGGGTGTAGTTTACCAAGCAGTTTAGCTGATTTGAACCAGCACTACTGCTAAAAAAAGACATTCTGGCCCTTTCCTCTCCTGGCACTTCTCATTCCTGGTCTAAGCTGTAGAAGCAACTTCACTGGGGCTGTAGACAAAGCTTTCAAAGCCAAGTGACAGGTTCTTGCTGGATCAGTGAACTGAACTGTCTGAGCAGGCCAGGTACTAGTGTGAGCCAAAAAGACTGCAAAGCAAGGGTGGAGGGGACAGATCTCACGCTTTTAGTGCAACACAAATTTAGTTTAGTTTAAGATACTTGGCGAAAATGGACCATCAAAACTTAGTGTTGAGATTAGAGTGCTGACTTCTGTGTCAAGCCAAGCAGAGATTTACACCAGCCAGAATCAAATACACCTACCCTTACTTACACATATATAAACTCTCTGTTTCTCTCTCTCCATTTTTGTCAAAATATTCTAGACTAAAGTAAAGTAAAAACAAAAATTAGAAAAAGCAAAACATGAGAAATTCAGAAATTGCTGCAGCAGAGTACCTGATTCTGTCAGGTGTCCTTATTATAGTTATAAATATGAATGTAGTATCACTCACTAACTAACCTTCACATAAGAGTCATCAGCATTGGTCAGATTTGTTGATCAGTTGCCAGCAGTCTTACAACCAAAATACATGGACTAAGGCTTTGAACTGTGGCTATCATCCAGAAGAGCACCTGCTCTCTGCTCTCTGTCCCAAACATGTAATTATGTTAGCTGCTGCATGCTTAGTTTTGGTTAGTCTTTCCCACTAGCCTCTAACCGTGCTTCTTTTACAAGACAGCATCAGTAAAGTTGAACGCAGCACTTTCTAAGCTGGCAGAATTAGACTCGTTCTTGGAACTAACGCAAAGGGACTCTGACAGAACTGGAAGTATAGGGCTCTCCAGGAACCCATACCAGAACACATGCTGGTTTTACAGAGTAGCTTATCTTATTTTCCATGTGCCTTTTTTCCCAAAACTGTGAATGAACTAGGGCCGCCTTCTCCCAAGACTCTGTCTGTATATGGGGAGTAGTGCACAAGATTTGTCATTGCTTCCAGCTGTTGCTTAAAACTGTCTCCACTCCCTACAGAAAGAAGTGTACGTGTTTTGCAGAGGTGAATGCCATCAATATGTTTTCCAGTCTGGTTATTTCAACACTTAATTATTCTGTTCCAACTCCCCAGAGTGTTTTATTTACTTTGCTCCTTGGAGCTGGCAATCACAGGGAGACTTCAGGGAGCAGAGGTTAGGAGGAGCACATCTGGCTTTCCAGATTTGAAATTTTTCCTGCAATTTGGTGCCCTGATGGACTAAAAGCTGAATGGAAGGACTACAGCTATTTACACTATAGCAAAGTCACATAACCTCTGAAGTCTGTTCCTCATGCAAAAACATCAGCCTTTTTTTGACCCTAGGCTCTAGTTTCAGTCCCTGGCATCTGAATACTGCACCTTTGATCAACAGTTACCAGTACATATGAACCCCAACCATTCAACAAGGTTGAGAAGCCACTTTTTTCACACATTTCCTTCTTTTTCACATTACCTTCATCACCAGTCTCCTTTCACATAATTAATAGAAATTGCAGATGACAGATAACATTGAATAAAGTCTCTCTCTCACTTAAGTCTTACACTGCGGCCCTCCTTTCTCCACAGGGGTGTTCACGCCAGGTCCTTAGTCATGTCAACTATCGCATCTCTGCCCATCTGGACTAAGACAGTGCCATTCATGGCTATTGCTGGGAAATATGAGGAGATAACATGTCAGCATGTCATCTAAACTATGGCTACCATAATACTATGGCTGTGGCTTTAAATACTTTTTACTATATTACATGATTTGGACAACATCTCATCAACAGTAGGACTGATTCAAACACTAATAAGAGGAAGGACATCCTCACAATTAAGCATGTGTCAGATGAAAACTAAGTGGCAGAGGCAGTTTAATAACCTCGCACCACACCCTGCCTGATGGCAACAGAGCATTCAAGAAATCCCTGTTGTTGGCTGTGCTAATGAAGGCCTTGTCTGAATTAGAAAACATAATGCAGTACGTCTCCAGTTGGGATATTTAAGTGTTGGGAAGCACCCTCTGGTCCACAGTAGAGAGTCTTCTGCTAAGCAAATGCAGGTAACACTTCTACCAAGCAGACAAGGCAGAAGTCAGTCTCTGTCTTGGTGTGACAGACAGAGACTGACCTCTGCTCTTAGAGAATATTTCCAATGAGAAATTCCAGCTGAATTTTTTAGTCCTATTTCAGAATACAGCCCAAATCAGTTACACTACAAGCTGACCCTACTCCTTTACATTTTTTAGATTTGAAAAAGACAAATTAATTTACCTGGCAGATAAGTTTTAAAACTGGAAGTTGCAGAAAGAGAATAAAACCAGGTTGTTGTTACGCATTTGCTCCTGATTTTATTGCTTCCCAAAATTGTCATTAGCATTGTTTGCGCACTTGATTTTTTGAGGCTAACCTCAGCTGGATAAACATGGAGTTGTGGGCAGATAACAGGAGTAAAAGGATAGGCAGAGAAACGTAAGCCCTTGAGTGGAACTGCCACTAGGTCTGTAGGTGTGTTCCTACAAGTTACAAAGGGAAATTGGCTTCAGGTTATGCAAAGTGTGGCTCTGGGCCTGTTGGATATTAGGAATAAGGTTGCAGTAGCATAAGTGGTACTTGTAGGTCTAACTACCTGTAGAAGGAGCCACAAGCTTCATGCCTACTGTGTAAGCATGGATCTACAGGACTTTACATACCGGCTAGGGAAGGTAGTCTTCATTCACTCCTATCTTTTATGCAAGGGAACACTGAAGTCATGACTCTGCTGTGGTAGTCCCTCTGTAGATGTGTAACAAGGAGTTGTGACTCCAGATTGATAGTGGATTAAAGGAGTTTTTTCCTACCAGGTTTTGAAAGTAATTTTTCTAATGATAGAAACAATTTGTGTATTACTTCACTTACCAGTCAAAAGTAACAGTTGGCAGCAGTCTCTATTAATAGCTTATAGAAACTTGTATGGTTGTTTCTTCATTGGAGAAAACTTCTCTTTTAGAGATTTCATTGGAGCCACATCCTAAAAACAGTGTGGATCAGACATAAAGATAACAAATATTTGCTGAAAACAAGAAAATGGTTTCACTTCTGAGAATGAAAAAGTGAAATACAATGAACACTGAAAGAAGCAGGAATGTTTCCCTTACTGATTAATGCAGTGGTACTGGACTTCACACAATTACACATGAATGTCAGACCTGAGTTTAGTGAGATCCCTTTGTGCTTTCAAAGTCTGCTCTTGAGCTCACCGGTGGAATGTAAAAGATTGCTTTAAGTCAATTACACTATAAAGAAAAGCATAAAACAGTTGCTGCTCTATTCAATCCAATGGATGTGATATTTTGTATTTGCAGGCAAAGCAACAGGAAATTCTGAGATCACATCTACACTGCACAGCTCAATTTTGCTGGATTGGCAGCATGGTTGAACTGATAGTAGACTGGCCCTGAGACCATTGCCTTTATCTGGCCAGTAACAACAGGTACCCCATCCATTTGCTCTCCTTTCGTTCAACACCTGGCTCACCTGGTGCCACAGACAGCATTTTGCATGAGTGATGTAGCACTCTTTCCTGCAGTGAGTAATTTAAAGCAGAAGGGTGGGTCTGATAAAGGAATTGTGAAACCACTGCACCGGCACAGAAAAACCGGAACATTTAAATAACTGAATACCCTTACTGAAGAAGAATGTATAAAACAAGCCAGAATTTCTCCCTGATGTGCTTTTGTTTGGCAGCTGTGGGAGTTCCTACAGAGCTTTCCTAGCCATGATAGTAACAAGTAGGATAACTATGGTGCTAAGTCACAGCTGGGGAAATGCTTCTTCCTGTAAAACCCTCCTGAAAGATCCTGTCCCTGTTTTGCTAAGAACAAACAAACACTGGGTATTGGAGAATGAATGGCAAATGAGAAGTCACATGTGGGCTTTGTATTCTTTCTGTACATCTGTCCTGTACACCCAAATTAACACCAGTAGATCAGGTTCCTTTCCATATTTCCCTGTGAAGACAAGTGCTTTGCAAAACACTTCTCAGCCAGGTCTTATTACATGGGATAAAAAGGTCTGGAAATCCTATTTTTCTCAGTTGCACTTGCAAGCTCTGGGCCTTGATTCAGTTCCTTAAGCTTCCTCTGGAACCTTTACTGGCACTTGACTACCAGGTCTAGCAGCTGCAAATGGTATTTCCTTCTAACTGTGAACAACTGAGGAAATTTAGCCCATCCTATCTGATGGTTATGGTGACTCACCTGCTTTTATGCTTTCCAGGCTAATTGTTGCAACATTCTCCAGCTGCCAACACAATCTGATGGGTCTGTAGAAAATTTGTACTGAAATTGTTCTAGCTGTAGAGGATGGTGGTTAATTCCTTATGTATAACCAAATCAGAGTCTAATCATAGCTAACAAAGCCTTTCATGAAATACGCCTGCAAAGTATTATCTTTCCTGTTTCTTCTGCAGATACATACCTTAGGAATTATGAAATAATCCACAATATAGATTTAAGAAAGTCAGATCTTCTTCCATCCTGCAACTCACCTGGGCTTGGCACTGGATTTCATATACACTAACACATCACCTTTGACACAAAATTCCAGACCTGTACCTTGTATTTTCCAGTAATAGAAGTTTTGGCTTAGCAGTAATTGATTACACTCAGCACTCTGCAGAATATTTTTTCTCACATTTGCAACCAATAGAAAGAACTAAAAAAAATATGCTAAATGCTACAAAGTTATAGTCCTTTGTAGGTAAATTTAGTGACGGCAAGATTTGCTGCTGAACTCTCTGCACTCCCTTTGCTGAGCTGATTACTACATACATTTTGACTTGTAAGCAGTCCTGTGTAGGGGGTGTGCAAGTGAGACTAAATTCATCTCTTTGTGGCCAGGCTAAAATATCAGATTTTGCAATGCAATGAGCAGCTTAGCTCAAAAAGTCAAACACAAGGTGACTCAGAGTCATACACATGCCGTCTTTTAACATAAGCAGTCTAACACCCCGAACGCAAGAGTCCTCACCTCTCTCCCACATTTCCCTGACAGAAGTTCTAAAATTTGTAACTTTACCCTCCCCTACCTGTGCATCATATGCTGCTGTTTCACACAGTCCTTACTCACTCATGCAAATTCCAGTCTATCAGCTGCTTTGCCCCACAACCTGCTGAGGTGCAGCAGAAGCATCCTGACTATACTTCCAATGCGTAAGGCCCAGAGCTTCTCCAGGTTTGTTACACTCAGCTATGGTGTTGCCTGAGTCCATAGGGAAGATGCCTCACTGAGCTGCACTCTGGATGCTGTGCAGATACAAGAGAATGTGTATTCATGAGCCTGGACACAGAGCCACTAGAAATGTCTTCACCAATGCAAGCAGGTGCTACCTTTCTGCAGGAGGAGTAAGTGTGTGGTCTGAGGCTATCAGCACCTCTTTATCAAGAAATCCATGTAACATGCAGCATGTCCACTCACTCCTGTTTGAAACCCCTTATCCCCCTGTCCTAGATTCACCTTAGTCTCCCTCTCTGCCTAGGTGATGCGAGTGTGTATTTGCAGTGTAGGTGTCCTGGGGTTGGTGACAGCAGGACCCAGAGTTCAGGCACGATGGTCCAGGTTTGCTTTTTCTCAGTGCAGGCCTGTGATTTTTAAGGTAAAACCAACTGACTCAGCAGTATTCTGATGAGCGATCTTTAAATATGCATGTGCTGGTGTTGGACCTCACCCCAAGTACTCTGGCTGGTACCGAAATGCTAGATCAGTTTGGTTGATGCAAAACTGAACCAGGTCCACCGAGATCCTCATCTGGCTGGGAGGTAGCATTAGCTGCTGGTCCCACTCTTCCTGTAGAGCTTGTTATGATGAATGATATAGACACACAGAGAAACACCATCAGTCCTCTTCTATATACAACTCATCTGACTTTGGAGACTCAAATACTTCTACCTGAAAAGTCTGAGTGTCTTGGCTGTAACCTTGTCTGAAACCAAGTACCTTGGGCATTTTTAGAAACCATCTTTCTTCCTCTTTTCTACCCACTACCTTGTGTTCTGAGTCAGCTAATGAGTGAAAAGAAAGGTAAGTGAATTTCTGGTCCTAGTGGTTTTTTGTGACCTGTTGGACCGAGTTTAACAAACAAAAAGTCAAATAGAAACAAATTTTAATATTGTGTAGAGTGCTTTCAGGCCACCTTCAAAGAAGGTACTGCTCTGCTTCATCTTTAAAGAGAGATTTCAGCCCAACAGCATGCTTCATTTACTTTCTTTGGACTTACAACTTGGGCATTACTCCTTCATTTCATTGGCAAAGCTGAAATAGTGATGTGATTCAAACTGAGGCACCGGTTTTAAACAAGGATGCTGCAACACAGCATCTCTGAAATAAAAAGTTTGCAATGAATTAACTCCTTGGAGCGAGGAATAGAGACAGCACTTAAGAACCTGAAATTGGTTCCAGTATAGCCCGCTCTAACAGCTTCACTGTTGCTCTCATTTAGGAAACTATGCTCTGGCTCCTTGCTATTCCTCCTGGCTCTGTCAATCTCTTGATATTTGGGAGTTTCTAAATCCTGATAGTCTCATAACTCTTTATCAATCACTTGAATCCCAAGAAGTCTAAAACCTGTCTCCAGTTTACACTCTTTTAAGGTGAGAAGAATCATATATATCTACCTGTGCCCAAGGCCATCCTGGATGCCCTTGTCCCAAGCTCAAAATCTTTTGCCACTGATCTCTTGTAGCTTTCTGAACTCAACAGTAAGGTCAGCAGCAAAACTCCCAAAGAGAATACAACAAGTAAAATTCAATACAAAAAGTAATATGAAGCACTTTTCCTATCCTGTGTGTGCTACTACATGCCAGGCATAAACCACTGGAAAACTGATTTGCATCACAATGATCACTTCCTCCCTATCTTCTTCAGAAAATTTCTTCAGAATTTGAGTCCAGGTGTCAGTAGAATACATTTCAAAACTGCAAGAATCTGTAAGGCATATTGGCCTTGAGGGGCTGTGTTGCAAGCTTGAGAGTTTGCCTATATTATAGATTTTGAAGACAAAATCAAAGTTGGGCCTAATCTGCTTTATCCTCAAATCTGTGTTTTCGCAGGTCTGCTCTGAAGCTACAAAGATGGTTAGCATCCACCTTCAGGTATTTCACTGTCAGGAGCAGAGCTTAGCATGTTCCTGCATGAACTATACACTATATACATTTATAGCTAAACTTTTTTTGATCCTGCAAAGACCTGAATAATCTCCATTTCTGGACTGAGTCAGGAAGGATCAGTGCAGCATTTCTAAAATACAATTCTAAAACCCTGGAGTGCAGCTCTGCTCCTCGTTGCATTCACAAAACAAAACAGGGAATCAATAAAAGTGAAGCAACTGAAGGGATGGCTACTTGCATCAGCTAGCCCCTTTTTTTTTTTAAATTGTCATTTGGGAAACAATTCTTTTTGTCAGAGTCATAGGATTTGTAAGAAAGTAATCCAAAGCTATCCTATGACTATGACTCACTTGCCTGAGCCTATTATCATGAAAACTGTACACGATGCAAGAGGCTGACTGCTAGTCAGAGATCCATCATAGCATCCATTAAGTGATTTATACTCCCAGGGCTGCATTTTACAGTAAATGAAAGCAGAGAACTGTCAGGAACATGCTGCTTGGAGGGGTAAAACAGAGAAAGAAGTAAAAGAAGCAATGAATCAGTATTGCTAAGTCACTATGCATCTTGAGTGCATGTAAAACATCTGGGGAGGCAAGCAAGGCAGGAAACCTTTTCTGGTAGAAAAGCAGAAAGTTTTATGACATGAGTAAGAACCCTTTAACATACCAGAATCTGACAGAATTGTTGAACACATCAACACATGGAAGGTGAAGCAAGGTGGTTGTCATGAATTGACAGTCAATATGGGCTGGAGAGAGCTGGGCTCTGCACTGAGGCACTTTGAGCAGTGGACAGAGATATTGAATGCAGTTTGTCAGAGGCAGAATATCAAAGCACAGACACCTCAGGGTAAGACTGCTCATTAACTATACTTCTCTACTGAGGACTAGACTTCATAAAAGTATCTAACTAAGGAGCCTAGTGATACACAGGGAAATATTTTATAAAGCAAGGGTAAAATAAGCAAAGAAAGGCACTGGGAAAAAGCAACTAGCATTCTAGGAAGAGTCCACTTGGCAGAGGTATTGTGCAAATCTGCCTGCATAGAGTGCCATACCAAGGCTGTGCAGCTATCAGGGAGTGATGCTAAGAGTTTAAAATAAGTAGGACCAGCACAGTCCCTTGTATGATGAGGGGATCTTTAATTTAAAGGAGCATTACTGCAGCACAGGCTCTAATGCAACGTTCTCTCCCTCTGCGGCACAGCATCATCTGGAGGTTTCCCAATGACAATGTTGCATGTGCTGTTTCAGTTGCCATTGTAAAATGACACAAAGACTATGGAGCAATCTGCTTTGGCTTGCCATTGGTGAAAATGAATGCAAATCCCCCTGCTGCACAGGGGCCACTTCTGCAGCAAATAAATAAATAAATAAATATTCCTGGAGTGTACTATTAAATCCCTCTGAAGTGAAACAGGAAGTTCTCAGAACTTCAGAAGGCAGGCATTAACACTCCATAATCATGACTGTAAGGAAAAAGAAGTTTCGGTACCCTTTAGCAAGAAAATGTCATCAACAAAGATGCAACAAGCAACAGTTTATTTGTAGAAAAATCCTTTAAAATTTTACTACATTGTAAGATTAAGGAAAAAATAGTCTTAATGTATGTACATACAATATATATAAACAAACACATATCGCACCATGAAAATTACATGCTTCTTAGAACAGAGAATGGGTCATATTCCCTCATATCAATTTAAAGTTATCACTGCAAGAAACCTTGCTTCCTTTTTTTTTTTATCCCCATCAAAGTTTTCAAGTACAGGAAGTAAGTAATGCAGGATCTAATAGTAGAAAACCTTTGTTATACACAAATTACAACTGACAGCTCGACAATATTATTCTGTAGTATCCAACACCTGTGTTTTTTGAACTCTATAATGATATGAACTTTTACCTGAGGTGCATGGAAATCATGAAGCATGATAATTGGCAAGTTTAAGAGATTTTCACATTATGATTTGACTGTAATTGAAGTTGATTAGGTATCACATGTCTATACCCATAGTACTGGCACAAGAATGCTCTGCTTGAGTCATCACCAATGTCTTAGAAGTGCAGGAAAAATTAACAGGCAAGCACCACTTGCAATGACAAGCATGCAGACAATTTAAGTGAAACAGAGGTAGCATGTTCTTGTAACTCCTGCAGGGTCATTCAAATCAACTGCACCCTCCCTTCTGCAAAAGGCACTCACTTGTTCAGCTAAAAACAATGCGCTTAAATTTGGTCAGATTGATCACAAATGGTGGATTTCTCTCCTTAAAAATATAAAAAAATGTCAAGCAGAGGACACAGTGAAAAGAAAAACAAAAGGGTGTAAGAAATACATTTAAGGTAATATGTGCTATTCCTCTCCCCATACCTTTTATGGGGAGCATTATATAAAACAGTTGCAGTACATAATCCAAAAGTTAAGACTTTCCAGTTGAAATGGCAGTATTAAGCAGCACATTCTGTATCAGGAATAGTTTTAAACCACCAGAAAGTACACCTGTCTTTTTAATAAAGAGCAACAATTCACAGTTAGGAGTAGAAAGTTTATGCACAAAAAAGGTGGTGCTAGAGAAGGATTCTTTGATGTAAAATCTCATAAATTAGTATGCACTGTAACTCTTATCCCATATCTTTATCCTTTCTGCAATTGGAAAGGATGTCCATGCAAAACACTTCCTCTTACCGTGACACTACAGAGCTAATTGAGTTATAAGATGTGCCACTGTTGCAACTGGAAGCATAAGCCTCTTGACCATTAGCATCTAAGTTAATTTTGAATACAGAAGATGCCTTCAGTAAAAAATCTGCTGCATCTCTGCGACCTAATTCCCTCAGCTTAGACATTAGGATACCTACAGTGCTCTCAGGTGCATTACTCCACTCCTGTAGAAGGGCATGAACTGGGCTTGAAAGAAAGTAGTTTTGTGTTCCATTATTTGTATTGTACTTTGCAACAAGATCAGGGAGGCCCAGGTTCATGGCCAGAAGGCACCAATCTTTGCCCATAGGATCAGGAGGATCCAAAAGTCGACTTAATTTTCTCCTGGTAAGTAGATTCAGATCGGAAACATGAATATCCATTCCTAGACTTCCCTGGGAGTAGACATCAAGACACCCGAAACACAGTATACTGCTAAAGCTCTCTTTATATCCCCCCATAGTGTTAGTTAGTGATGTCTCCTTTTGACTCTGTGCACGGAAAAAGTCTCTAGGCTGGTAGACCATTACTGGCTCATGATGTTCCCTCAGCTGCTGAGGACTAAGGTAGTGTTTCCCGGTCAGAAGTCCTGGTAAGGTTGTGGCTATTAAATTATCAATGGTGCTGCACACAGAATCCAGAAGTAAACAGCACTTGATCTTCTCTGTTTCTAGTCCTCTAACTTGAACCTCTATACCCTGACCATGGTTGACCAGCAGCACTAAAAGCTCAGCTCCACGATTCATAATCTTTGATCCGTTTACCCACAAACGTATATCAGCATCTCCCTCTGTGCTTTGCTGATGAATCCACCTGCAGAGATTCACCTGAACTTTATAAAAAATTCCACAAGGAAATGGGGTAAGATGTTCCACAGGAACGATTCTAACACCACCATAAATCAGCACTTCATCCTCCTCATCTGTCCAAGACCTATGGAGATTGTCAGTCTTTATGAGAGCAGGAATATCCACCATTGCTCCACTGCTAAGGTCCCTTGCACAAATATCCATGGCATCCAAGATCTGTATCAGTTCTTCCACGTCACTGTCTGTCACCAGACGCTGGATATCCTCTATAGTGTACCGACCTCTATAGTGATGGAGGGCCTTTGGGTTCTCCACTGACAGGATTTTTCCAAGGACATTTGAACAGAGCCAGCGAGGATCCAGAAGCACAACATCTTGGACAGTTTCACTCTGCATAATGTTTATCTGTTTATAAACATGGAAGTTACTTTTACATCTTGTGTGGTACAAGGTGATAGCCCATGTTTTGGCCTTCCTAACATACTGACCCAACCATCTGATCAGCACTGATCACAGGAGAAGAACAAACAGGGTATTTTAATATCTGGAAAGCGCTCAGAACAAAAAGCAGATTTTGTTCTTGATTTCCACTAGTAATGAAACCATTAGAGCCCCAGAGCTGGAAAGCCTAGTCATGCCCTGCAAGCTGTTTACATGTTATCTATGATTCAATTCCTAATGGACCCACATAAATTTTTCATATGCAGTGAACACCTCATTGAAGATTATAGCATACTGATCCTTTCTCAGCATTTATATTCTTACAGCTATAGCTATAAACTGTAATTCTTCCTATCTCAAAGAGATTATGTGGAATGAAATAGAAGCCATAAGACAATAACAAAAAGCATTAATAATCAGTCTCTACTTCTTACGATGTTCAATCCAAAGAACTCATAAAGCAATGTTCTAGCAGAACAGTGCCTTGCTAATGAAGGGATTCAATTTAGAGCAAAACACTTACCTCTCCTATGCTATGCAACTGCTGTGCAATATGTCGTAGGTCATTTTCGCTTGCCAGGGGATTAAGGTGTTCCTGTACATCATACAAAAACTGCTGCAAGGACATCAGCTGGTTGGGTCCATTAATTTTTCTCCATGAAGGCAGTGTGGAGATTATTTTTTCACACAGATGAGTCATAGGTGGGCAAGTCTTAAAAGAAGTACAGAAAACATCCATTTGATAATAATGGTACTATTGGTGTGGTGGGGGGTTTTTGTTGTTGTTTTGTTTTGGTAGTCTAATGCATTCATAATGCACACTCAGATCTAAAGAGCTACCCTTGTCCTGGACCCTTTCATTTAGCATTCGCTTGCCATAAGATCTATTCACCTTTTCTTTAAAAAGTGAATGCCAGAAACCACTTTTTCACTGAAAAACAAATATCACCACAACTTGCCTTCATGTATCTGCAAGTTAAATCTTTATTTCTGAAATTATCAAAACTGATTTTAAATCTGTACCCATCAATATCTCGACAGGACCAATTACTTCAAAAGGTGAGGCAGCAGAGTACCAGACACAAAGCAAAAATGATACTTTTTTCTTAGACTTCACTGATACCTTCTTCCTACACTCTCAAGCCAAAGCAGCACTCCTTATGTAGAAAAACCCTTCAGATTTCAAGCTGGTGACCATGGCTACAATAAAGTTTTTTTAGAGAAGAAAAGCTTACTAAATCAAGAGACCAGTGGGAATGTAAAATAGGCTGAATTTTTCATAAAACTAAATATTTTCCTCAATGCACAGAATGAGCTCAGTAATATGTTCACTTTTAATTAACTTAAAAAAATACCTATCAGAAGTACCTGCAGAAAATCTTCTTGTGTTCAACACAACTAAGCGGGCCTTTGAACTGAAAATATCAAATTTTTTCCTTTCAATAGACAGCATTTTGGTGACCTGCTTGAAGCAGCCACAATTTTCAAAATAATGACTGAATCTTTGATGTCAGAAGTTTGTCTGTCACCAGATCTATCAAGCATGCTGCTAAAAACATTGGAACAACACTGATTTTTATGTTTAATAATGTTAGTTAGAAATGTACAGTAAATTATTACACAACATGTTCACATTTTGGTTGATCCAACACAAAGCATTAGACATTACTTACAGAAATTATTTGACTTCTTATTTCTTGCAAGTGATTTCTGAGAAGCTTCATATCTTTAGACCCAGATGCTCCAGCATCCAAGACAAATAACTTTTCTGAAATCTGCAAATCATTTCCAAATCTAAAAGACAAAAATTATTGTTTGTTTAGTCCCAAATTCCGGTTATTTCTTTACACAGTTGTACTTCAGTCTTAAATGACACAATATTTTTTTCCTCAAGGAATGAAGAAGTTTAAGTAATGGTTATGCTAAGATATTTTATATTCATAGACAATATAGCTGCTCTCTAATTTTCTTGAAAATAAGCAGGTATTGAGAGAAAATTCTTTTCTCTCATGATGAAGGCTGAAAATTAGAAAATTGTAACTGCATCACATGACTTGCAATTACAAACCAAAATATTTTACTAGAGAAATGATTATGTGAATTAATTCTTTTTAAGGTCTTAGCATTTCTTGCCACTTTAAATGGTCCAGTTGTCACTGTTGTTGACACCAGCTCTCTTTCTCACTTCCTCTTGACTTTTCAGCTACACAAATCTGTTTTCCTAACTCTGAATACATTTGCATTTAAAAGGCTTCCAACACCAAAGATTACATACAGGTATTTCCTATCAATTTATTTGAGCAGATTACGATACTACCCCACCAGTATTGTGCTGGAATTCCTACATCTGTTTCTGGTACAGTCCAGACAAACGTCTGTGCTCACAGGTAAGGATGGTTTCTTGTGGTATGTGTTACCCATGCATGTGCTCACTGCAAATATAAGTTATTGTTACTCCAAACAATAGTATGTTCATGAAAAATTAGCACGTGCTCTAGATATTTTCTGAAGAATGCCAGAACTTTCCCTAACTTGTAGGTATCTCTTGGATGACCTTGTCACCTGTGTGACTCCACAATGTTCAGCTATTTGCAAACTGTGCAGGGAGTACCTCCAGGCCCTGATTTTTTCCTACCTATCACCCAATCAATTCAGAGCAAAACATGGTTCTCTGGTAAAGTTTCCTCTTTTGTATGCAGAGTTTTTAGCTGAGAACTGCCCACTTTTCTGAAACTGGTACAAAACCTGAACACCAGGATGTCAGACAGAAAGCTGAAATGGGTCTTTGGATGTATTCCAGTGTTTGCCAGGCTAGAATTCTCATGAGACATCCTAAGCCACAAATCACTTTGACACCACTTGGCTCATTTTAGCTCACTCAGGCAGCTTACTCACTGTAATATGAGTAAATTTTAGCACAATATAGGCTTCCTAAACATATTCAAAATATAATATGATAAAGCCTTTTTCTTTCTAATTAGCATGTTTAAACACTACATATAAATACACTCCCCACTTACCTGTTCCTGATTTCTTTCAACAATGCCATGTCTTTGTCGTACCAGAACTCTCCCCCAACAGGCCGAGGAAGGTTCACTATATCAGCGTGTGTGGCAACCAAAACAACACGCAGGGGACTTTTCAGCTTTCCACCAAATGCTAGAAAAGAAACAAGAGGACTCCTTCATGATGAGACATGCCTATGGACATGACGTGCCAGGCTGAGTGGCAAAATGCCAACTGCCCAATACAGAGTTAGAATGTCCCTCCCACTCCAAGGAAAAAGTTAAAAAAAATCAAAAAGGAGGAAAAAACCCCAAAACCCGAAACAGCAAGCTTCTTATACAAAAGAGAGACAACTAAAACCAGAATATGATATAACACACATATATACAAATGTGAAAAAAACCCCAACGACAAGCACCGAGTTTGCCCACCCAAATAATACAGATTCCAACCACCCAAACCACAAAAACACCCCAACAGACTCCCCACAAAGGACATCTGGCAAGAGTGGAGAAAACCAACGACAAAAATAACATGTACTTCCTCAACCAAACAACTGTGAGTGGTGGTAAGGTCCAACACTACTGTGTGGTGGTAACATGTTTGCTCAGTGTCAGCCATGAATGGGACTGCCTACAGTCCCTCCTACACCTGCTTTTACACTTGCAGTGACGTCAGATGATAGGAAATATCTCTTTGGTTGCTTAGGTCAGGTGATGCTTGTCCTCTCTAATCTACGTAGCATTTTCAGGGCCTACTAAACTAAGGCCTAAACTATCACAGATGGCTATCTTACTGAGCCAGAAAAGCAGAAATACATTTTATATTCTTCATATCAAGCACTTTCGTAGTGTATTTACCAATTCCAAGCACAGCCATTAACAGTGTAACCACTGGTACTTTGGTTATTATGTGCTTATAGGACTGGCTATATAATGTCCAATTTTAACAGCTAGACTACTTGAATAACATCAGATACATTTATATTACATTGCTTTATTGTTTTCACAAAAAAAGTAATTGATAGCACTAATGATACATCTATTAATTACAAAGTATGATACTGTGAGATAAAAATAATTAGAAATAACAGCTTCTTAAAAGGGTTACTGTATAGTCTCTGGATGGTCCTTAATACTACAGTTGCAGAATAGAGGACTGTATGTAGAACACAAACTATCTACAACATTCATATGTTGATATGAATGCTACTTTGCAGTACTTACACAAACAATGACCTCTCACTTAGGTGAGAGTTAAGTAGGAAAGCCTGGCAGAAACCATGAAAAAGAATGAGAAAGAAAGAAAGATACAAATGGCATGAATGAGGTGACAGTATGGAACACAGAGTTTGCAATCTTTTCTCAAACTACTTTTCCAGAAAAGACATCATTAGACTATTTTAAGAAGGGACAATATACCAAATCCTGCTGATTTAGACTGAAAAAACTTCACATGGGAGAAATACACTTATATCATGGCTCAGTTCTCACAAACTAAGAGCTATATAATCTTTACGCGTTCATAAAAAGCTACTTTTTTATGGCAGTTTAAGGACTTAGACAAAATAACTGGAAAATAATTTAACTTTTCTGGCAACATCAGTTACTAGATATTACATGAGATTTGTAACAATACAAAGCTGCATGGGTACTCAAATTGAGCTGATCAGTATGAATACAGATTCAAGCAAAGTATCTTGATAATCAGATCAGCAAGAAGAAAAAAATAACTGAAATTCTGACTCTGTCAAATCAAAAACTATGTTTCTTTGCTAGACTGAGGAGCCATGAAAACCTTTCAGCAATTGCAAACTAAGTGTACTTGCAGCTTTGACACTTTTCTGCAAATTTCTGAGCTTTTACTTCCAAAGGCAATTTTTTGCTGCTTAGGTCTAAATGCTCATATTGTTAAAACCTTGTGATTTGATCTAAAAGAGAAAATAGAATGAAGATGTCTGAACTGAATGTTGGCCTTGGCTCATTATCTGGCTGAGAAAATGTATAGAAGCCAGGGGCAGAATGCAGAAAGAGAGAGGAAATACTCTTTGCACTATGTCAGTGTTCAATACGCTTGTCTGGTGAATCCCTAGCAGTGTTACAAATGTCTGTCAATACTCAGTTAGCTCCACCAGCTGGAATAATCTTTCAGATCATGGAGCCAATACACATGTCAGAGTTCTGTTAGTCCATGAAACTGCTGATAAATACTCAGCTACACACAGAAACAAGTTAGATAGTATATATACACCTAGATGGACAGATGTTTAAAGAAAAAAGTTATTTAATTGGTTTGCCTGCCAAGTGATGTTCAGGGTGTTAGAAAGCCTGAATATAAACCAAGTAAAATTACTTAAAACCTGGCAAAATCAGAAAATAGGTGAAGTTGAAATTTACAAGAAATATTTCTGTACACCCTGATGCACTAAAAAGTTACCATATTTGAAGTCCAAATGCAACTCCAGTAAAACACATTAAAGGTGCACATATTTAGGGGTAATGCTATTCCATTATGCTGTTCTGTCCTGTCCTCATTGACAAGAGTCACTAATTTACGTTGAAAACACTGTTAATTGGGGACAGATAGAAGTAGAATTTAAGCAATGAGTTTAAACTTTGCTCTAAGTTGTTCCAACCCTCCGAAACACTTTTCCATACAGCTTATTTGAGATAAAAGTTCATCTACCATGCACAGATGTAAATCCCAGTGACACAAGAGGTTGCACTGTACCTCATGACCCTTTTTAATTGGACTAAGTGGTGTGTACAACTCTTCCAGCTTCTTCCACAGGTGAAATTCCCTTTTTCTAAGAAACCTATGTAAAGTTTGTTGGAATACATGGGGATGAAGACACATAACTGCACTTAATATGGAGGATGTACAAAGTTGCAGAGAAATACAGGAAGCTCTACTCTACGGTCATCTAATACCTCATTAATAGGCAGAAGAACATACCTATTGGCTCCTCAACTGGGACCAATGATTTCAGGAAATTGAGCCAAAAGGTCACTTGGTTTAACTGGATTTCATAAGGCTCCTCAAGACTAAAAAGCACTATGTGAATTGCAGTGTGATCATTTGCAGCAAAATAATCGTAACAGCAGAAGTACACAGGATTCCCAGAGAATTCCCAGATGCTGAAATCACCAACTCCTGAAAAACAGACAAAGAGATGAAGAGATCACACTTCATGAGTAAGCATGAAACATCTAGTCAAAAGAGTTAATCTGATTTAAACTTTTGCAAAGGTAAACCATATGCACGTGAGAAAGCAGGACTGCAAATGCAATCATGAAAGGGAACAGAGAGTTTCAATCACTTTCAGAGGCTTAGAAGTTGGGTCCTCACAATCTGTTTCTCTCTCACATTCACTTCTTTAGAAAATTCAGCTGGGTGCCACATGGAAGCACCTGTGTTTAATGCATGCAGTTTTATGCATTAAATTGGGCTTTGCCTTGCACAACAGCAACAGATGTTGCAAGTGCCTTGAAAACCAAGAATAATGGCTCCCATTCTTTTTCTGCTAGCTCCCCAAAAGCTTAAAATGTTCAACAATTTTTCGTCTTAACATGCCACGGCTGATACTAAGATCAGTTGGAACATATTCACAAAGAAGCCACTTTGCTTTACAGAATTGTACTATTCACAGCATGTTGGTAAATCAGGACTGAAGAATCACCACGTTAAGGAACCCGAAGCCCCCAGGCTTCTTTTGCTAGAAGTATTAGCGTGTTGCACTATACAGCACTTCCCAGACACCCCACCTGACAAGGGCACTCATACTACCTCTAGTTAAATAAATGCTGATTAAGATGCACCTCAAACCTGTAGCAGGAACAAAGCCAGAAACCATCAATGTGCTGCCATGAGTACAGCTATTCAGAGTTCACCCATGTGTACACTTTAGTTGTATATGAAAACAGCACTGAGAAAAAAAAGAAGCCCCTTCTGACAGTCTATGCCACAATTCTGTTTCCCTGCAGAATCTGACACAGTTTCAAAGTATACTGAAAGAAGAAATCAGCCTGGACAAAAACCAAGCTTTAGCTACATGGCAAACTTTTCAGCATCTCAGATAAATATTTTGTCACTGCATTCATTACTGTGCATACACTGCATTCATAAATAGGTTTTTCTCTCCAAAATAAAAATCTCGATTAATACTAACTCAGCCTCAAAACTGTAGCTGTTAAGGCATGCAAAACATTTCACTTATGAAGAACAGATCCTACTGGGAGAGATGTCACCACCTATATAAATAATGATTAGTATGGCTGGTGGAGTATAAGCACCATTTGTGTGGTCAGAGTCAAAAGCCATATATGTACTTATGACAATCTCTTTGACTGACCCCTCTTACTGCTCACTGGTTTCAACTGCAAAGCAGCTAGCTTTCTTGGAAACAAAGAAATTAAATCAGAAGCTCCACTCACCATGACTGATGAGCTTCAGGGCTCACCAAACATGCCTCAGCCCTGTCACAAGGCGAGAACAGTAGGTCCTTTGTATAGCTGGGAACCACTTAAATGGTGAGGACACTTGGCTCTATGGGATCAGATCAAATCTGATAAAATCCCCAAAGGACATACTGGTCAAGGAGCCTTCACACTAATAGCCACGTTGCCAACATGCTCCTGTTATACCAAATCATTTCTTTCTCCTCCCCCACTTATTCATCTCAAAAATGTTTCTCTGTGATACTATAAAGATCTGACATGAATGAGTACAACATATATTAAGGTACAGAACTTCAGGCAGATTTACTTTCTCCTCAAACAAATCAAATCCCAACAGTGCTGGACTGACAAATACTACTATACCAAGCCAGAACTTTTTTCCATTTTTATTTTAAAAACAAGCTAAATGGCATAAACTGTCCTGTAGCATTAGGGCAGCCCAGCCCAGGACTCTGCTTACCATGCAAGCAGGCATTTTGGATGTCAATGGCCTTTGTGGACTGGTCATCAGCAGAGAAGTGAGAGTGATGAGCAGGTGACACGAAAGTTTCTAATACTCCTTTGGTCAGGCCTGGCTCAAACATCATACTGCGGCTTCTCACGCTGACATTTTCGCAACCAGGATAAAGATTTGTAATACTTACTGAAACTGGGTCAGGGAAAGGAAAATGAGATTACAAACCATGTGAAAATCACAACCAGATAACTTCAAAACAAGTATGCAAGACATAAAGGCAGATTAAAAAACCCAAAGTGCTCTTCAAAGAAAGGAGATGACTAAGAAGCTGTGAGCATACACAGCTACATCCTTATTCTGAATGATTGAAAGGAAAATATTAGCATGATCCCATACAGCACTTATGTCCATTAGCAGACATACCGTTGAGTGGGAAGGGCAGAAAAAAACTGAATTATATATGTATGAAAGGTTTCTATAGTTAAAGTTCTATGTTGCCAAGATATACTGGTGGGGTTTTTTTATCTAAAGGCTGTAATTTCAGACCATAGTTTATTATTATTGACATGGAAATGTTACATATTCATAGAGTTGATTCCTGTAAGAAATGATAAAAAATGTAAGTGTGTAACAACTGTTTCTGCGGAGGTGGGGCAGAAAATCAGGCCTCTAACCAAAATTTTATTACTAATAAGCAATTTTTTTAGGTTATGCTTAATTTGGATTCCCAGAGTGTAAATGAGAAGTGAAGGTACTTCCTAACTGACTTGCACCATCTAGTGGGTAAGGCAAACATTTCTTTCCTCCACTAGATGGCAAATTCTAATATTTGGATAATTGTACTATAGAAATTACCTGTTAGCAGTAAAAGTATATTTTCGCATTTAATCTCCTAGTGTAATATTTAAAATATTTAGGTTCTTGTAAACAAATACATGGTGAATTCACGCACTCATTTTCACAGAATTTAAACAAACATTAACAAACAAATCATGTGATAGGTATAGACCAAATTGTGCTGATTTAAACATTTATCTGATTATGTCATTCAACTCATACACATAATTTACATGTTATATAATCATTTACATCCAGAAAGAACATTCACTGAAAAAAACAAAAAACCAACAAATATTAGAATAACACCCTAGAAGCTTTGTCTGTATAAAAATGCACAATTTTCTGGCTTTGTATCTAGGTGAGCTATTTTAAAGTGCATGCTTCAAAATGACAATTTTTTCTACATGGATTTGCCAGTGTGACTGGCAGCCTTTCTGATTTTATGATGGTGTGAGCACACAGCACCTCCCCCTTTGGTTCTGTTACCAACCAACATAAAAAAAAAAATCTGGCTTCAGGCAAAACCTTCCTGCACTGTATCCAAGAACTGATATTCCTTGAGTAACTTATTCCCCTTTGTATGATACAGTAAATTAAGATAAATAAATCAAGAACCTCTGCCTGATTAATTTAATCAAGTTCTTTATTCTGTTGTCACAGTTGTGAGCCCTTTGTGTCAAGTAAACATCAAATGCAATAACAATCTCTGTAACAAGGATCTTGGCTTGTTAAGCCACTCCATGAATGCCTTACAGCTTCCTCAGGTGACTAGAGAAGTAGAGATGAAACCTACTCCTAGCACTGTTCTAAAATTACTGAAAAAAGACGAACAAAACTCAAACTTGCAAGTATTCACAAAAAGTTTTTTTTTTTAAAAAGGCAATTAAACTAAAACTTACATAGTAAGGCTATTTCTAAGCCTCAGTTTAAACTGTAGCTCCTTGACATGCTTAGCTTGTATAGATTGTGCAGCCTCTCACCATCAGAAAAGGGACCTGGACAAATAGTTCACTGGTCTTTCCACTGTCCTCCTGTGGGTTTTTCCAAAACTAAGTACATGCTCAAGTGTAACCTAGCTAGATCCTCCTCATCTTGTAGTTCTTCTCACTTAGCACAGGTCAACTGGTACTACACAGGCAATATATTCCCTAATATTTACATTTATTTCAGTTTAGAAAACTTCCATTTTCGCCTTGTTTGGAGACAATTTTAGATACCTCTAACTGGGCCAGTTCAATCTGTTACCTTATGGAAAAGCACTCCAAAGCATCAGGGGCAGTTCTGAATACTGTTATTACTTAAAAATCACAGAAAAGTGCAGCAATTGTTTCAATATTGTGTAATGTTTACTGAAGCTCCTCCAGCAAAAAGGAATCTGGCCATGACACTGGTGTTTGTAGCCTAGAGCTCTTTGTGAAAAATAAACACTGTGTTTACAAGTCCTGTCCTTCACTCTCCAAGTTCACTTATGCAGCATGTAAGCAAACAAAACCTTAACTACTCATGTATCTACACACTAGCTGGTCCTCTTCCTCTTACTTTAGGTACAGGCCTGAGCACATAGAAGTCAGTCCCCTCTCTGCTTTGTTTTAATTTCTTTCACGCTTAGGCTGTCTAGCCAATGACTGTTCCTTAGGAGCTACAGAGACTAAGAGGAAAATGTTTACACATGCAAATATTATGGTTTCAAAACCATACCTGAAGGTTTGGAAGACAAAGGAGATGGAGGAAATCTGCTTGAGCTTGTGGAGGAGAGCCTAGGCCTACGTCTTCGGAAAAAGCTTCGTATCAGGCCGCACTTGAGAGACTCCACTAGAGTGGTTTTCCCAGCGCCAGAGTGTCCAAACAACTTCAGTTTGATTCGAGGCTGTGGATACTGTGTGTGCCTCAGCTGCTGGATGAAAAGCCCCCGGTGTGTATCCTAAAATTCAACATAAAGAAGAAATCAGAATGTGTGGCAAGGAACTTCTGTATCCCAACAAACTCAAAACATGGAGTTTAGACACAGGTTTCTTGCTAGATTCATGTTCATCTGCTTCATTATGCAAGTGATCACTTACTGGCAGAAGGGTAGGGATAGGTAGACAAGACACAGCTCAATGGTCCCTCTCAAGAGGCACCTTGAGGTTTCGTGAAAATGATACGTCTTCAGGCTCAACATTAGTGAATGCAATCATTTTGGTGGAGAGGGTAAAGGAAGAAACACGAGCCTCTTCTGGTTCTCCTTACCCATCAGTCTCAGTAGCCAATATCCATAATCGTATATAACACAACCAATATCCATAATCGTATATAACACACATGCAGCACTGAAGAACTTTGCTGTCACAGCTACCACCTGAATAACCTGCAAGCTTGACGTGTGTTTTTCTTTATCTTTTTCTGCTTCTCATATTTGGGAGAATTATAAGGAAATAGGGAGAAAGCAGAAAGTTGGAAGGGCAAAGGAACTAGCTTCACCTGTGCTTTCTTCACTCCCCCATTTAGAGCTGAGAGAGAGGCTCTCTTGTTCTGTATTTACACTTAACATATAGGATGAGTCATTAAATGGGAACCTACAGCCCCCCAGAATTATAAGCATGCTGCAATTGAGCTGAGAAATTTCACAGAAAAGGAGTGCATACAATTTATTTTCTTCCTTGCTAACACGCATTTATTTTGTAAGTTAGTCACAATGCAAATACTGCAACCTCAGAGCTAATAGAGAATCCTCTACAAGAGCCACTGTGGCAGTAGGTTCTTCATGAGTGTGGCTAGCACAGACAAAGTTCTTCACAAGCACTGAAAATTAAGTAAGTGTCAGGTACACTCTATGAGATGACACTGACCATTTTGAGTAGCACTAGAATATTTTCAGTGGTTCGACGTAATCTATTAACTTCAATTGATCAAATTTGCTGTTGCAAAGTATAGTCTAATGAAGTTACGGTTACATATATTTTTTCCACATATATATTATAGACAGGCCTTCAAAAACATATACTCCACTATCAAAAAGAGAGTTACAGTTACTACTGTCTCTTTCAAAAGAGATTTGACTTTCTCCCTTTGTTCTAAGTCAATTTGTTGCATTTACATATTTACACCATGACTAAACCCCAAATTTACCCACTTACACGTAGACACAGGTAAGAGTTTGGTGTGAAGATACAACGATGCAAAATGGAGCCTGTTACAAGACATTTACAAAAGCCATTATAGGAAAGAAAGCCTGTACTTTGCACTTTCTCACATATTCACAAATACATATTTTACAATCCTAGCAAGTATAGACTTGTGGGCAGGCATAAAGGATTCTACTTCCACCTTGGCAATACC
>JAWWLZ010000094.1:33621266-33632495 GCA_035041345.1 Poliocrania exsul
TAAGTGAGCCTATAAAAAGATGATGTCATTTCTAATGCTGACAGTCTCAAAGCAAGAGTAACTTCTGCTGACATACCAAGTGATTATGATACCTTGCTTGTCAGCAATCGCACTTTAAATGTATCCATGCTCCTGAAGCTAATTGTCTTGGTTCTCTCACTTGAAAACCGATCCTAATTCACAAGCAACTTCTACATCCTGTGTGATGAGAGACTAATCCAGTGTTTAAAACAGATCGATCACCAAGATGTAATTCCCACTAGACTTGCAGTTTGAGGTGAACTATTCAGAAAACCCATCCCAATGATCTAGGAGTGTACTTGGAAGCCAAAGTCCTTCCAATACACATCACAGCAACCCTTTGAAACTGTCTGCATTTTGAATTCAGTGGTGACCAAAGTACTAATTTGCTTTTTGCTTGAACCCAGGAAACTTCAAAACATTCACCTTCAATCCCTTTATACGTCAGAACAGTTAGTGGAACACCACTAAAATACTCAAATCTTTCGCGAAAGTATGCTAAAAGCAGCCCACTGAAAAGAAGAGAGGATTAAAACCCACCAAACAAGTAATTAGATGAAATTCTAAGAAGTGGTATATCCTTTCTGTATCTGGCAAATATCAATTAGGAGACAGTCCATAGTAATAGCACAGAACATGGACTATAGTCAAGGTTCCTGTAAAAATCTGAGGATAAAGAAACAGAAGAGCATGTCCTGTGCTCCTTTGGCTTAGGGCTGTTTGAAAAATATAAAGGTAGCCCTAGAGGATGCAGCATTTGGGGATGCTTGTGGAACTCACACAAACAGTTAAATTTGGGTCAAATGGATTTTCTTTTTCTATTAAGCCTTTTCTTTCTTGTTTTCTCACAACAGTTCAGAGCTTTAAAGAAAGCCTCCTGAGCCCTCCTCTCATTTTCAAAAACGAGCTTGACACAGCAGAAAAAATCCAGCAGCAGCTAAAACGAAGCAGAAATCAAGATGAAAACTAATAAAAATCTTTAGCTTAACTCACAGAGCACACACCACTATGCATTCCTTTGTGGTGTTGAGTTTCTTTATCTTTAAGCTTTCATTTTTGAGAGAACCTGTGTTTTCTAACAGTAGCTGGCTCCTGCAGGTTTTTTGCATACTTTTAAGAGCTGTGAAGGCCTCTATAATTCTGTTGATTTTTTTTTCAAGTGCAAACATGCCAGAGGCTACAAGGCAAGACTTAAAAGTTTTGACCACTCATATAAAGCCTTATTATGAAAAAACCCAGACAGTGTTCATGACTTACCTTGTCTTGAAAGTTTGGATTGGATCCAATGCTACAGAGAAACTGAACCACATCCACATGCCCGTACCGAGCTGCAACATGGAGAGCAGTCTCCCCGGACTGCAAACACAGGAGAACACGCCAGTGTAGTTTCATATGTCACCCCTGGATACACATTGCCTGTACACCATGTACAACCTGAATGCTGGTGTGCTGCATGGGATACTCCTCCCTTTCCAAGAGCTGCACAGCTCTGGTTAGCAGAGCTTACAAACCAGCTGTATATGACAAATAGATCACTACTGGACAGGTAGTTATTTCTTCAAAGGCTTTCTTTTTTCAGAGCTTATTTTCCTACTTTATTTGTTCTAGATCACAGCTACAAGGGGATTACTAAGCAATATGAGGAGGAGGCCATGTGTGCAATTGGTGTTGAAACAGATGTCCTACTCCTATTCATACTATTTCCACATGCACCCCTCCATCCTGCATATTCAAATGTAAGCCCAGCACCTTGGTATATCATGGTGCACTTTGGTCATTATTTCTAATTATTTACCACACTTTTTTTAATGACATGAAAAAGAAATAGTATTTTTATTAGGAGAGTAATCTCTTTCATAGCAGCCCTACCAAGAATCAAACACTGATTTTCCTATGTACCTTGCCCTGCACTAGTTTCCTCAACAAAGCAGACTGTGTTTGACAAGTATAATTGCTTCTGTATTGCAGTTTTGGCTAGTATGAAAATATTACTATGGTATAAGACTTTAACAGCAACCAGTTTCTAGGACAAATGTTGCTCAAGTAACACTGCCGAAGACAAGGTAAGTGCTAATCTGCTTTGTTAGCTAATTGTTAGGCTCAACCGTATAACAGTCAAATTTACTTGTCAGACGAAAGTGATTTTCAATTAAGAGCAATGAAAAACAGAATCACGATTTCACCCTGAGTTCCAATGAGAAATCTAATCTTCAAGTGAAAATTAATTTAGGTTTGTACTTCCCCACCTACCCACCATGTACTCACCACATTTAACATGCACACTTGGCTAACATTTGTCAGGAAAATAATCAGTACATCAAGCTACTTTAAAGCTCTGTTATCACAGACCTCTGTGTCAGCTCAGAAAACCACACAAAAAAAGCCAGTCACACTCTTGGAATTACAGCCCCACCTAAAATCCTTCCAATTTTTGCTAAGATAAAAGTTATAGAAAAAGGCTCTCTGCATGAAAAAGGAGTTATTTTCTTACCTTATCCTTAACATCCAAAGGGCATCCATTATCACTAAGAAATTTCAGCATTTCTACATGACCATGTCGAGAAGCCCAGTAGATTGCATTAGAGCCAGCCTGCCAAAAATATTTGATTTCATAAGTTACTGATCAATTTACAATCCTAATTCTAGACGTTCAACTGAGGTATACATGCACTTGGACGTACACAGATACACTGAAAAGCTATTCAAGCTTATATGAACAAATTCACTTTTTAAAAAAAATTCAAATTGGTTTAACAACCCACATACCAACAGTGACAACAAAAACCTCTCTATGCAACAATGATTAACAGGATTACTAACTGTTTGCAAGGATAATCCTCTTCTCCCTTGCTATAGAGTTTTTAGAAAGAACAATCATGAGATAAAAACCTTTCTTCTGCGTACTTTGCCATCTACTAGATGGAGAAGCAGACAGTTCCTCAAGTTTGCTTTAAATGAAAACCAGATTATTACAGCACATTTTGGAAAAAAAAGCTTTTTGCAAAGCATACCGTCCATCAAACATAAGTTTTAGTTGCAATATTCCCCATGGCTAATATGTGTATTTATAATTCCGTATTAAATGAAGTTCACAATTATGTTTCAGTAATTTGAACTGAGTCAGGTTTGTAAGCATGAACTACATTTTAAGATAAGTATTCAAATTACTTCAGCTAGTAAAGTGGTCAAAATCAGAGGATATGTACTTGTAACAAATGACATTACTAAAGATTTGCCTTCATGCTTTTCCTGTGGAAGACAAAAGACAGGACCTACAGCTCAGATATTTTAATTTCCAGTATAACTTGGTCTGAACTGCTTGTCTGCTGCTAACTGTACTGAAAAACTTATAAAGAACAGTTGACAAAGCAGAATCCCAACCTTATCTTGAACATCAATACGAGATCCACGCTTTAAAAGCAACTGAAGCATCTGAATGTTTCCACAGCCAGCAGCAATCAATAGTGGAGGTGTTCCATGCTAACAACAAAATACAAGCAAGAATGATATATTTAATTTTTGAAGGATTAAGGAAAAAGTGGAATAGAAGGCAGGTATTGAATGCTGTGTCTAGATTTCCACATTCAAATTAAATCTTCATGGAATACTGCATGAAAATAATTCATCCCTTTGTTCAAAAAAAATTATTGTACAGTAATTTTCCGTATTTTAGAGATGAAGTCACATGGACTAAATTATATGTCACAAACTCAATGTAGGCTTTTCAAATTAGGAGTATTAATATTAGCTCTCATGAGACTAGTTTGGCAAGGATACCTCCCTTTGCAATTTCTTTGTAGCTACCATACCACCTCAAAGACACAAGCCACCAGCAACATCTAGGAAAATTAAATGGGACTGCACCCTTAAAACAAAAAAAAAGTGTTTTCTTAAATGGTTCAAGACTCCATTGCAGCAAAATAACAGACACTTTACTTTTATATTGCTTTTCATTAATATTTCTCAAAGTACTTTGTACTGAAAGTCAGTACAACCATTCAAAAATTGAAAATTAGAGCAAAGATGATTTATGCAAGGTTAAACAGCAGAGCCAGCACATGAACTTGGCCTCATCTCGAAGACTCTGCAGTAGCAGTGAAATACTGTAGTGGGCAAGTAATTTCATTACTGAAAAAGAACACTATATCTCACATTAGGTTCACATAACCAGCTTCTGCAGTTTCAAACTTCTGTTTGTAACAATGCTTTGCAAAGTCAGTTTTGGCAGTCTGGTTATTCCTACATATTCTGCCATCTTCATCTGCCACAAGAAACAACAAATGCAAACAAAAGCAAAGGCTGAGATCTGATAGATTACAGTTCTTGACAATAGATTTGAGTAATATCTTTCAAAAGCCAAGGCAAAAAATCCCATTTGGGGGTTCATTTTAAAGGAGCTTGGGAAGACTGAACACAGAACACATTAAAATTTCTCCTAAGAAAGAGGCAGAAATCTCCCATTCCCTTGTCTTTTCATTTCAGGTGTTACATTTCTATTTTACAACCATGTTGCGCTATCCAACAGGGTTATAGCTAGTCCCCCACGCACTTCAACAAAGACCCACAATACCTTGTTGGGTTGATTGACATCGTAATTTGTCAGAGATCCCAGAAGGTGCTGCAATCCAGGAACATTGTCATCATTGATGGCATGAATAATAGCTTTCATCACAAAAGAATCTTCCTCATCCTTGCAATTAAATACGAAGAAGAAAAATCGTTAACTTTAAGAAAAACTCCCTATCTCAACAGCTGCCAAGACATCTAAAAAAATTAAAAACTAAAATTTTCAAAGTAGTTTTTTATAAAACTGTTTCAGCTGCAAGTTGTAATCCTTCAAGAAGCATATGGCTAGCATGTACGTATGTTATTTGAAAACCCACACCAACAACTCCCACACTTTTTCAAGTACAATATGCTTCCATCTTCTTCACACAAAGCCCCATTACTCATTGAGATTCCAAAGAGGTTCTTTTATTAGCGGGTTTTTTTCCTCCCAGCACTTTCAATAGATGCAATACTTGCATGAAATGAAACTAATTCCATGGACATATGTGAACATTAAAAAAACCCAGAGGTACACAAATACTAACTGAAATATCAGGTTTTGTGCCATCCACAAATATGGCACAGAGAGACCAAGGTCTTACCTTGTCTCTCCTGAGGTTTCGGAATTTTTTACAACACTAACATTAGGCTACAGTCCTTTCTTCAGGGACACAGGAGTGAAATGCTGATGCAGTGTTAAAAGACATACAGATAGCTGAGGTGAGGGGAGAGGGCAGGGAAAGGAGGGCAAGAAGGATAGAACAAAGAGCACAGAAGCAGAAAGATAAGAGAAGGAAAAGAGAAAACCTGAACACGGAGTTGCACAGGAGGGATAAGGGAAAGATCATATGCATAAAAAGTGCTCTGCAGAATTTTTGAAGTTTGAGCCTATTAATGCACAGAAAAGATGGTATTACTCAGATCTAAACATATTAACAGACATCCTCTGCTGAACATAGGGAATTTATGAAGTGTGTATTAAAACTTGTGGAGTAAGCTACAAAGAATGCTTTTGGACTTGCAAGCATTTGCAATTGCAAAATATAAAGCAAATGCCTTTAACTACTCAACTCAGTAGTCATATAAAGCACCACAAACTGAAAACTGGAGAACATTAAAATTTCCTCCTTAAATAACTGCTTGTTGTGATACTGCTGTCAAGCATTCATTGGATTTAAGAGGGTCTGAATGATTTTGAGCATTCAGAAAAAAAAAATTAGTATAAAGAATATTTTACTCTATACGACGAGTAGACTAAAATTCAAATACCACTTTTTCACATTGTAAGTGCTACAGTACAAAAAAATCCTCCTGAATCAAACTTCAAAACCAAGATAGACGAATTTTGACACTAGCTATCAGCCTCAGCATGGTAATTAGTTAGTTAAATTTCAAGGTTTGTGCCATGCAAAAGATCAAATTATGGATAACTGACCTCTGTAGCCTTAAAATCTATTTTTCCTTCATATGAGATTATGTACATTTTCAATTGCCCAATATTTTTATTAATTGGAAACTTGTGAATTCCATATGTAGTAAAGCATTCTAAACATAAAAGAATATACTTACCAGAGTATCATCACTTCTAGCGACACTCATGTTACTTCTGGACAAGAAAGATCTTGATAATCTTTGGCACAAGGATATTAAGCGCACTGATTGCTTTTAAAAATAATAAGAAAAAAGCTACATGTAAAAAAATTAAAACAGACACTGTTGATAAGATGCTATCGCAGAGATTTTAAAGGAATTAGCAAACAAATTCAAGTGTGACTTCAACACTACCATCTGCTTTTTATATTGCATTTGAAACTTTAACGTCTTTAGGCATTTATAACCCAAACAGAAGCACAAAACAATCTACACACAAGCATTTGTACACAGCTCATTTACAAAGAAGTCTTCTCCCATACTGCCCTGCTCAAGTACTTAATTTATTCCAAATGAAAAAGGAATGAATGTGTTTTCTTCCTTTTTCTCCACTCTTAAATGTACTGATAGTTTCCTGAAGCAGGCAATGCTACTTCATTTGTGTCACACATTTTGATGCATTATAGAATGACTTACTTTCCATTTTCGTCGTGCTGCAAACTTTTTGAACTTCTCCATATTCACTGCAGAAGCTTTTCTGCTAAGTGCTTGCTGGGTGTCTTTAGGCTATAAGCAAAAGAAAAACAAAGCTCTTCTAAAATATCCCATAATTTCTGTATGTAAGACTGACCTTCAGTGCTAGCTTCCACTTCAATGATAGTAGTACTCTAATCATACTGGAATAATAAAGCAATTGTAAGCACATAATTTTAACATCTACAGTCTAGTGTGGCATACAGATGGAATTTCTTGAGAAAGTGCCTTAAAGGAAATCCGGACCTAAGACTATTTCGTGCAATACAAAACGTAAATGTGTTTCATTTTAGATACCAAAAAACCCTGCCTCTCTGATGGAGGCATTTGATTTCTAAGATAAATCTTGTCTTCTGGGAAGGTTTCTTGGCTGATTTTAAATGCAATCAAACTTTCTTACAGTCTCAGTGGATGCTGCTGAACACTACCCTGACACCATCACATCACACCTACCAGAGCAGCAAGCTCTAAGTTGCATCTTTTGAACTTTCTCATGGTCTAGTACTAAACACCAATAACTAGTGGACCATACAAATTTTGCATTTTATGATCCTATACTTGAAGACATTTTTATGGAGAAACCCTAGAATCATAGGAAGGCTTGGGTTGGAACACACCTTCAAAGATTATCTAGTTTCAACCTCCCCTGCCAAGGAAACATAGGTAAAGATAGTGATGCGAAAGGGGAAAAGACAGTAAAACCAGTGGCATGGGAATAGAATGCCTGGAAAGAAATAAAACAAAGTAACAGGGTACAAAACAACCTGTCTCTTTGCAGGAGTGTGAACCATGGTCCCTCTGAAAGACAATTCCTGCTTTAGTCGTTTAAAATATCATTTCAGTATGTTCAACACATTTCAACTATTCAAGATTATCTCAGCAAAAAATCAGCAAAGCATGGTCAAATTTGTAGCTTGGCATACTGGTGTAGAACTGTCTGCCCTAGATGTTGTACTGTGAACTGGAGCAGCTGTGGCACAGATAAATATTCTGCTAAGTGGTTCTCTGGGAAGTGGAATAGGGTCAAATATCTACTGTGCATCTCCTGGACCTAGGAAATCAATGACACTGAAGGTATTTACTACTTACAATCAGAGTGAGATATGGAATTAAAAAAAATTAACTTCCAGGTATTACTACACATTTTAAGAAGAATGATGGATGCTATTTTATCCCTCTCAGCCTAGTAGCACCAGAAAAGCTCCATGCAAACCACACACTGAAATACTGAAGGAAGAAGTGGGCCATCAACCTGCATCAACTGCTTTCTTCTGTCTAAAGGGGAAGGACAAAAGAAAGATTACTCCTTTTTCCCCCATCTAAATAAGGCACTTAGAAGATGAAAAATTAGAGGAAATTGGACTGGATTCAGAGAATGCATCTTTGTCAATGCAATGCCCTCTGAAGATTAGCTTCTCTGCCTGAGCATGTTCTTAAACTCAACAGTGGGCTACTTCCCTATTGCTAACTTACACAGAAGCATGTATTAATGAAGAGAAGACCACATTCTCTACATGTTAGTCTTCATACAGACAGCTTTCCAAAACATTAAGTTACATTAACAATCATGCCAATTTTCCTTGTAAAGGAACTTGAAAAGTGAAAGCAAAGTATGAAATGAGGAATGATTAAGAATAGGACAACACAGAATGAATTACATGCTAACCTTGATCCAAGGATGCAGCAAACTGTCTTGAATAGTCATTCTCTTCCTTTAAGACAATAAAAGACAACTGTTTCAGATAGTAAAAAATACATACTGCCTTATGTTTGTTAAACTACCATCTCAAACTATCATGCAATTTGAAATACTAGAGATATAAGCTGCAGCAGTGCAAACACAAGAAAAACTCACTTTGGATCCTTGACTAGAAGCCTTCGTATGAAGTCTTTAGCTAGGGCACTGGTATTACTGAAGAATTCCTCTTCAAATTCATAATTCACAGCAGACACATTTGCTAATGTTTCCTGTTTGGTTTCTCCAAGAAATGGAGATGCACCACTTAGACTGCAAGACAGAGAGAACATTTCTCTCATTACATATTGTAGCACTGCTGCTTCAACCCTCTGAGATCAAGTAATAACAGAAAGAGAGTATTTTTCTATTCCTCTTTAAGACTGTAAACATACTTTCATGAAGATGTGACCTAGCAGGACAAAAAGCTTTGCTGTAATTTCAAAGAATACTGGTTAAGATAAAGCTGTAGGACAGCCACCTATAGATTTGAAGATTTTCCAATGCTATCTCAATGCTGATTAATGGCAATTCTTTCAATAATTATATTATTGCTTTTATTATCATACAACCTGAACCATGATGTGCAATCAAAATGGCTTGATTTGTACAGACACCACCAAAAACCCAGATGACAGAATCAGAATTAAAAAGCAACAGCATTTGCAAGAACCATCCATAGATTTTGGTACTTACAGAATATAAGTTATTACACCAATGCTCCTGGATTGAAGGAAAAACACAAAAAAAGGATGAGGGAGATGAGAGAGAAACAGATGGAAAGAGAGAGAGGAGAGAAAAAAAAAGGGTTAGAACATAAGAATAATCAGGAAAGATTCATTTCAGGTAAGGTACAATAACTTACCACATATCTGCTTCAAGACCAAGAGGTTCATAATTTACTATTTCAGGAGCTAAAGGAAAAAGCAGGAAGATCAGTAGCTAGTCAAAGAACATATCTAAGTCTGACTCTGAACCTATGTATGTCAGAGGTAGTAAGCTAAGATGTTGATAGATAAAACACCTAATACAGATATAAGTTGAAACCGAATGCTACAAATTGCTTATTTAAATTTCAAAATATCATGAATTACACACAAATTACATAATCTGTAAATCAACACACCAAGCTAAGCCACAAATTCTGTTTCAGACACTGAGAAAGAATAGTTTGAAGAAACAACAATTTTTCTCACCAACAAACTCTGGCGTTCCAAAGATATTTTTGAATTCATTTCCGAAGTCAATTTTGTGCGCTAAGCCAAAGTCAATAATCTTGATTCGAGGCTTTGGTACATTCCTGTCCAACAACATTATGTTTTCAGGCTTTGAGAAGGCAGAAGAGGGAAAGAAAGAGATATTACACAGAGTTATCAGTATTCGTCACCACTGAACACTTCTCTTTACCACTTTTAGACTCCTGAATTGTGTTGTACACAGAAAAATTCTATTTTCCTACTATGATCTAACACATGCTAAAAATTAACTACAATAAATTAGGGTTTCATGTTGATGCCAGAGTGCTACAATTTCCACAGGGCCAAGATTTTACTTCTTGTAGATAGTCAAGAAGTCAACAGTCACAGTTTTAATGGAAACTGACTCTAAGTGAAGCATACTTGCCTTGAGTAAAGATTACAGCCCCTATACTATGGCTATTCCAGCAGTGTTGGAAGCTTGCAAGAAACAAATACCTATAAACTAGTTACTGGCCTTGGTTTACATTAGTCCCTGAAAGAGTTTTGTTTCTCACCACATAAGCAATCAGGGAGGTATATCTTGTTGCCTTTGGATCTCCCAGGGAAACTTTTGGAGTGACCTGGCTCCCAAATTTTAAGGCTCAACATACTTACGAAAAAGCAAAAAGGGCAGGCTGCACTGTCTTTTCTAGCTTTTTTTTGAAATAAGGACTTTAGATTACTTTACACCAAAGACTTGCAAAACCAGAACAAAGAAGATAAAATGACAAGATTATCAGCAAAGGAGCCTGCTTCTACACTGCATCACTTTAACTACTATAGAGAACCAGCTACTTAATATCCTGTCATGTCCATAAGCTGGTGTACTCTGAAGAAGTGCTGGAGCCGTATCCACCCTGCTCACATTGTTAAGGACTTCTGAAGTCATTAAGGACAGCTCTTCATCACCACCACCCTTCTTTTACCTCTCTTTCCCAAGCACAGGAGCTAATACATGAAAATGTAATTTTTCCATTTCCTCCCTGCATTCCTATGGTATGCTTTTATTGTTCTGCACATTTTACTTCTTGCTGCCTACTTTAATTTAAAAACTTTTGGAATCCAGTGTAAGAATGACTTGTTTTATTACAAACACCTTGGCAAAAATTCACATTTCACATTGCAAGAAATATATTCCTTACTAGCTTTGTAATTTTTTTCTCTTGCTGACTGTCATAGAAAGACCAAATATATTCCTGAGGTAATGAGGATGAAACTGGAAAAGCTGTGCTTACCCTGTAACCCGTTCCTTTCCCTACCTCATCCCCAGAACACAGCACCCCTTTCAGAATTATGTTGCAATGTAATAATCATGCCTCCTTTCCCTGTTACAGACATAGCTTCCAACTTCAGCAGACTTCAGGGAATGTTTAGTTGCCTAGCTCTGAGTAAGATCTTATGGACAAAAAGATTCCAAAACATTAAAGAGCACTAACTGGGTTTAGATACAAAAAGCTCTGCTTTCATTATCAAAAGGATGCAATTAACAGCTTTTTTGAAAACAACCAAAAAAGCCCCAAAAGGAAGAAACCAGAAGAGGAAATTACCTGCTGTCTTCTCCAT
>JAWWLZ010000094.1:33632536-33646614 GCA_035041345.1 Poliocrania exsul
AAAAAAACCCCAAACCACCAGTTAAAACAGGCATCCTGTTCAGAATATTTCATGCAGAATCTATTCCCATTAAAAAAAATCGTAGTTCTCATCTTTATTTCAAGTTTGTTCTTCCAGAAATGTTTAATTTCATCAGAAGCTGTCATTTCCCCTGAAGAATCTTACATTAAAAACAGACGGGAACTATTTACAATTCAGTAACTTCTCTTCAATGGCTGAGCTTTCCACTGTCTGCATAAACTGGTAAAACAAAGCTATGGCCAAGATCTGCATGATGGCTGATTTGTGGCTAGCGTTACAAAGGATTTTAATGGCTGTTGCTTACAGCTGTTTAGGTTTTTATCAGCTCAACACACCTTAAGGTCAAAGTGGGCGATTTGCAGAGAGTGGAGATACTGAACACCATTAAGTATCTGTTTGAGAAATTCTGTGGCCTCTTCCTCCGTGAGAGATTCTTTCTCAGCTAAGAAGTCGAAGAGCTCTCCACCTGCAACACTTGGAGAGCAGAAGAAGAGTTATTGATAAGTCTGCTTTAACCAACGGGTTCCTTTCAGCATAGCTGTTCTCAAACCAGCGTTGACAAGCATCCATATGCTTTAAAGGCTGTGAATATCAGAAAAGATGATGAAAATTACTTAATTCAATACCCAAAGTAATTAGTAACTCCCCCTCCTCCCCTTTGAAAAGAATACAATAAAAAGTCATATTTTCAGACAAAAAAAGTTTAAAACCCACAAACAAACACGGTTAAGAGTATCTAAATTTAAATGAAGTAAACTCCTCTGTGTGCACATTTAAAAGAACAAAATGAGAAGTAAGTATACTCCAAACATACTAGTGTAATGGGACATTACATTATGAGAAAATAAAACTTGAATTAGCTTGTATCAGTAAAACATCAGATTTTCACACCTTCATTGGAAAATACAAAATTTAAAGCTTACTTTGAAATAGGGACTTTAGATTACTTTACACCAAAGTACTTTGAAATAGTTACTGGCAGCTGTCCTGCTAATCAGTTTCTAAACTCCTCAAAGCATTTAAGTCTTTGAAAATACGTTCCATTCTTTGAAAATATATTCTGTTCTTTGAAACAGCATATTCCATTCAGTACTTATGTAGTATTTGTCCTCTAACATTACCACAACTTTTATATATGGAAAAGTTCTTAAGACTATTTTCAGCAAGTGTTCTGGCTGCACAGACAGAAAGAAAGGAGGTAAGAGGATACCTAAGCACATCTAGATTTTTGCATTTGGAAGAGAGAGGAATAAACTGAGGATGAGCTCTTCCCAGCTCAGTCAAGCAGCTCTTGACTCAGTCAACAGCGTAAGAGGTACTGAAGTGACAGGAAACAGGAGCTACAGCTATTCTTAAATAGCAAACAATGACCTTGTTTAAGAACATATAAGGAGATGACTGACCACCGTGGGAAACCCTTTTCCCGACCTATAAAAGCAGCATTATTACCTAGATATGCCTTAGAGACTGCAAGATGGTCATAATAACCCGCATGTTTTGTATTATATTGATATTAAAACAAATTTAGAAAGGGCATCCTAACTTATATTGCTTTTCTATAGGGAAAAAAAAAATCTGTTCACAATTTAAAGCTCTGATTATGAACATGATGGGATTAACATGTAACAATAGTTGAACAGTTTGGGCAAATTTATGGAAATACATTTGACTTCTTTATTATGTCTACTTTTTAAGAGACTTAATCTACATTATTGTAATGCAAATTGCATGAAAGTGCATTTTAATGAGTTCTTGGAGTTTCACTGATCTGTCTAGACAATAATGACAGTATTGTTTTGGGTATTATTTGTGTTGTAGCATTTTCTGCATGTAAGTAATTACTGAAAGGAAGTGCTATTGAAATGTAAAAATTATAGACTGGAAGGATGAGAGGTCATTGTAACATTTTTTTTCTTGTTGTAGAGACATTAAAATGGCATTCCTAATGATTAAATACAACTTGTTATTTTACAGAGGCTGGTCAGAAGTATTTACAAATGGACACACACACATATTCTCTTATTCATTGCTTCTGACTGAAAAAACATAAGAAAAGGGTTTCAGTCTAAGGCCTGTATCTCTGCAGCACTTCGTGATGATGAACACAGCCCTAGATGGTGACATTTCTAATTACTGGACTAAAGGACTTATGCTTCCTCATTTTTACAAGTGGATGCTTGCTGCAGTTGCTGGGAGGCTGCAAACTGGAGTACAGCCATGCCATGTGGAGCAGGCAGACTCCACTGTGGCTACTGTCCCAGAGGTAGGCAGCTGTGGCAGTAGCACCTTTATGCACTCAGTATGGTCTGAGACTAAGCTAGCAATCACAGTTTGGGGAACCAGCAAAGCTGGATCCTGAGTGGAGGAAAAGCCTGGAAGACTGCACTGAAAAAATGCATCTGGTTCACTTTTCACATAGATTGCCGACTCTGTGCAGTGGAAGTGCCTGCTGATGCCTAAAGCCTTCATCAGCCATCACAAACACAAGAGAAGTACTCACGACAGGCATTTGCAGCAATGCCAACTCAAGCACCGCGCTGTCCACTCTGCAGTCTCAAACAGACTGTGACAATGTCACACAGGTATTGAAATATTTTATGGCTGGTAAGGCTTGCTCTTGCTGTTGTTGGCATTTTCAAGATATGCAGTCTGTGAAACTTACTAGTCACCGATGAACAGCAGCACTGATTACAGACTTTCCTTTTAGACCCCAAAAGAAAGATTTAATTCCTAAAGTTTATATCATTTAATACAGAAACTCAACTGCATTTCTGCAAAATGGAAAGAGCCTCTTCAGCAAATTATACTGATTTGTGCAACTTCATACCCTGAAAGTCTGCAAGACATTACAAGCTTGATGTATGTGCATTTTTACACTTTTCAAGGACAACACATTTGTGAATAGCTAATTGCATCAGATCACATCTTTTTTAGCACTGCTGAATACTATCCTTCTGCCTTTGCCACACGCTAGTTGTGACATTTCTTTAATGATTATTTCATAAGCCTTATAGTAGCATGAAATAAAATGTTACCTGCATTTCACAGGTAATATATCTAGCACTTGAAAATCTTGAACCTGAGGGCCAGAAAAGCCAAAAGGCTTGAAACACTTTTTCTTTTTTGGTTAGAACTGGAAGTTCGTTAGCAAAAGTGGTGGATTTTTCCAAACTGTTGTTTGATTCTTTGGATGCCTAAGTACTGTCACCTGAAGTGACGTGGCAGCCCTTGCATAATGAGTAGGTGAGTGAGGAGAGACTGGCTGTAATGCACTCAAAGGTTTGTTTCAGATGCCCTTGTACC
Organism: Poliocrania exsul; assembly: GCA_035041345.1. Classification (NCBI taxonomy): domain Eukaryota; kingdom Metazoa; phylum Chordata; class Aves; order Passeriformes; family Thamnophilidae; genus Poliocrania; species Poliocrania exsul. Next base: position 33,635,861 of record JAWWLZ010000094.1, read on the forward strand.
TGTGGTCTACAAGGCTTTGGTGTGCCACTTCATGTTATACATCTCACTCCTAATGTCTCAGATGAGATTTTATGTGGGCTGACCTCAGAGAGCAGGCCATTTTGCATTCTCCTGCTGGTAACTTCTCAACTGGAGAGGGCACACTAAGTAACCTGGGTTCTCCCTCTGGGCATTGCCACTGCTGGCAGGCACAGTGCCCATTTACATGCTCCTGCTTCTAATTTTACTGGTATGGACACAAGGCATGTGAGAAATAGGTTTTTATAGCAATGATGACTAAAATGTTAAACTAGCACGGATGAGAAGCTTCACTTGGAAGCTCAGAAATGCCTGGCTTCCTGGAAAGGTCCCTCTGCTCCAAGCAACCTCCAGGGAAGCCCTTCTCATATTTGTGGAGCTGCGACCCATGTACCCATGGGAGTGCAGTAACAGCAGTTGTGTTTCTTACCTTCCTCTTCACACTTGACAGGAGATTGCTTATTCCCTACCCTTTTGCTGACTCTGGCAGGTCTGATATTAAGCTGTACAAATACAGGAATACAGAAACCATGGTATCACTGCAAGGCAATTACCTCAAGTGAGTCACAGGGTGTTAATACAAGGTCTACAATCAACATACTTTGCAAGTTTGACTTCCACAGTTAATTCACTGAATTAATGTCCTCTGATCTATCAGCAAAGCCTGGTTTTACAGGTTTCATAAAAAAGGTTATACATCTAGAATAACTAAATGATCTTGACTGGACTCCCAGGCACTGCAGATCAAGAAATGGGTTAAAAGAAGCCAGTAAAGATACTGGCTACGTAAGCTACTGCAGTCTTCACAAATCTCCAAAAACGCTGTTGGGTCTTCAAGTCTAGTCCTGTGCCTCGGCCAGGGTAACACAGTCCCACAATACATAAACTCCGCATATTTATTAACCCATAGTCACCCTCAGAGGTGGAGCCAGAAGCCAAGCAGAGAGTCCCATACTGATACACACTCTACCTGTGTATGTCCCACCTCACACACAGAAGCAGTGTTAATCTCAGAGGCGGCACAGACAACAGACCCTTTGACTGATCTTTTTGAATGTTATCTTATCCCAAGTAGGGCACTGTTTCCATCTCCATTACAGTGGAGCCTTGTTTCTAAGTTAACTTTCCTTTCGGGTTGCTGGTGCACAAAAACCCTGCTGAAATCCGACCGAAACCAGAGCAATCCATGGGTTTTCTGAGACACAGAAACTTGCTCCCAGCTTGTCCTTGGGGCTCTACAGAGGGGAGCACATAGCCAGATCATAAAAGACTGCTGCCCCAGCCATCAGCTGGATAAAGATGGCTTCCAGAAGGCAGTAGAGGCAAGAGGTTCACCAAGCACTACTGCTTTGTCCTGTAGAGCAATTCAGACTATCTGTAGCTGGTATCCTCTGGAAGCACAGAGCTCTTCTCTGTTCAGTTCCTCTGTTTGCTAGTAGGAATTACCAGACAGCTTCCCATTAGGCTCCTTCTGTGCCCTAAGACAACTCTGATTTCCAAAGTGCAAGTAATTAGATGATGGACAATAACCTATACCCGTTCAGATTAACACAGAAACTTGATTACAAGTCAAGTCACAGCTAAATTTCTTTATGGCTGCAAAGCCTCTATGTTCACCTTTACATACTATTTTCTTTTAAAGCATTACTTCTTCAGTGTTCCCGTATAAAACTTTTCTGTTTATTTTTAAATTGTCATAGTTTTGCAATCATAATAGGTTGTTCAAATATCTTGCTCAATAAAATAAAAATTTGTGCTTTATGGCAGTCATATCTGAATCCTAAGGTACATGTTATATTATTGACCATGTTATAACACAGAAGATCACCAGGGCTGAGTAAATCTGTTTTCTTTGTTAACATGACTACCTCTTATATTGTTTTCAACTAGCAGAGCACATGTTTTTAGAAATATTTTGCATAAGCATTTTCACAAAGAGCAAAGTTGGTATGTGTTGTTTCCCTGACATTTCTAGGCAGAAGTGTTAGCTTTCCTGAAATGAGACAAGCAAATTAAAGCTTTCAGTCAACTGCATTCTTTTTTAAAAATTGCAATAGTGGTAAAACCACTTCCCAAAGGAAGGTTGACAGATGTGATCGCAACTCACATCTCTCTCTGGGAAAGAAAATACATTATGTCCCCAGAAAAAGGATTTTTGGATAGTGCTTTTGCAAGCTGCCAGGCTTTCTTAACTACGAAACAAAACCGATCACAAGATCTCAGAGGAAGTCATTACGGGAACCTGCTCAGGGAACTGAGAAACAATTAACCTTCAAAGTCATCGTGATCACCTTCTAATGACTCAGTCATATGCTATGATCACACTGCTTACAATGTAGTAGTATCTAAATGGTAATTAATAATTATCTAAGGATTTCTAAGGAACTTAAAAATCCACAAACAAATCCTGAAACCTAGGCCCAAACTCCTTGAAGAAACATTTATCTAGCTTAGATTTCAAAATAACAAAAACTAAGTTAAAGAAGAATCCTACCAGTTTATTCCATTTTTAAAGCAATTCCATTTCTAAATTATTCAATTTCTTCTGTAGTCCAAGCATTTCTTCTATCAACTTGTAAAAGAAATGTTTTCCCTGAGGATTCTGTGATCAAATATGACTTGTATGACTCCTTGTATTATTTTGAAATAGAAGTTGTCAGCCCAAGACTAAATCCATATATTGCTACTTCTGTTTATGTAAGGATAAGGGGGTTTACATGCTCTTCATTTCTCTTTATGAATTGTTTATTTCCCAACCCATTCCTCAGAAGCACAAAGTGTGCCAAATATTTTGAAAGAGCAGAATAAGGGCTGCTAGTTCACTGCATTACATACTGGCTGAACAACACTGCACTTCATTTTTTCTTTTCTTTATCAGAAAAAAATGAAGGCAAGTTACAGCATCACTACACCTTGTCATTTGCATTTCTCCAGCTTCTATTAGGGACACCAACTGTCATGAAATCCTCTCTTTATAGTGCCTAAGTTCTTCAGTTAACAGTGAATAAGAAACATTAGCCTCAATCGCTAGCCAGAACATAGGCACCAAAACCTGGACTATAATTTAGACAGTTAAGTCCCACCAAGCGGGAGACTGAACACTCTTGTGAATCTTTCCTGCACCCAAACAGCACTGATATTTCAGTTTCCATCACTGAAGTTTCTTTAGTGCCCAGAATCTGGATAAAGCTCACGGTTACTGACATTTTGGCCCAGCAGAGTGCCTTAGTATTTTGATCCCATCTACAACATTCAAATTTATTATACGAAGAGCATTCAGGTTTAGTAAACAAGAGGGCCACACATTTCAGTCAGGGACTGCAGAGCCCAGAAACCAATTCTCCCTTCAGGCTATGCTCAGTGTGTGACTGAGTCACGACAGCTTTAGTGTTTTCTTTTCAGCCCTGTCAGGCCTTTGTTCTTGTATGTCTACACATTCTCTGTGCATCTGTCTGTGGGCCTGGAATTTAGGATTCTGAAATTCAATCGTGGCACAAGATCTACAAATGTCACAGAGTTTGCTGACCTGCTGTTACATCCCAGAAAACACCAAACACTTAATCCTCCTCTCAAATTTCAGTGCAAAGCCACCTGACAACAACTTTCTTATTTACTTCAAAGTAAAATTAACAAAAATCTCAGAGCTATTTCTATCAAAAGACAACTAAAGAAACACTGTGCAGACTTCAAGCCTCTCCAGAAGACAAGCTATTACTGTCTTCCAGAGTATAACTGTAACAGGTTCAATTAACAACTAATAAGATAGAAGAGGAATTTGACGAGTTCATTATTATTTGAAGTGGAAACACTCTCCGAGACACTGGGATGCACAAAACTAGGTTTTAAAGAAAGTTTATGTTTTTAAATAAAGCATAAATCTCAGTATTTAATGCACAATCACTTGTGAGTTAATGCCATTCCTCTCTTTCTGAACTAATACTTTCAAAGCTTTCTATTTTTTTTCAAAATTTAAAAACAGATACTCATTACTCAGAACCATGTCACAAGAGCTAACCCCTGAAATTCAGATTTCAAATTCAGAAATGAAGGTATGTTTTTTGCAGAGAAAAATATGAATACCTAACTCCATCCGCAGCTTCCAAGTGGAAGGAGTCAGCTACTGCTATCAAGTCATTTTAAAAGGTGAGAACACCTGCATTGCTTTTGCACATGCTAAGAAATTACTATACAATTTAGGATAGAAGTATTCTTTGTGTTGCACCAAGAAACAATAACCAAGGCTCTACAAAGCACCACAAACTGAGTACATTTTGCAGGTGTACAGTAAATAAACACAGAATAAAGTGGAAGGAAGAACAAAACTGAAGAGAAAAATTATGCATCCAAGGCCAGCAAAAGGAGACCCAAGAAGATGCAAAACATTCTTGAGGAAGGAAAATGATGATCACTGTGCAGAGATATCTGTTTTCTAGTCTGTGCAGTCTGATAAAATGATGGCTTCAGTAGAGCTTACTAGAAATAGCTTAGTATTGCTACGACTCCAATTGCTGCAACTGGATAGAAAAAAGTACTACTAATTCAATTATTTGTGTGATAAAAGAAAAAAAAAGAAAACCATTTTTAAGTTAGATGTAGAAAAAGACAATGTCTTTCAGTTTGTATGTAATATGTATAGCATTCCTTTCAAGATGATGAAACAGTCCATAGAGTGTGAATTTCAAAGGCTATTTCCAAAGGAAGGAGACACTTGCCAGTAAGACCAGAATTATGAAAACATGCCTGACTGCTCTAGATATACTGAAAGACTACAATAAAGGAAGGTAAAGTAAGGCTCTTCAAGGGGTATCTCATGCTTGTGTGTGACAGCTGAATATTTTAAGGAAGGATTTGATTTTAAGTTTCAGAAATTAAATGTTGCATGGAACTTGGTTCTTTTGGTAGATCAGTTCCCTGACATAAGGTAGTTGAAAGAAAAACCTCCAAACACCTATGTGGTTAAAGTTGTTGATATGTCCCTCTGCTTTGCATTCAACCTTGCCACTGCAATAATTAACTAACTGCCCACATATTTCTGCATGTCAATCATGACCTTGAATAGAAGCATTAGAATGGTATGGGTTGCAAGGCACCTTAAAGATCATGTAGTTCCAACCCCGCCCCCGCCACAGGCAGGGACACCTTCCACTAGATCAGGTTGCTCAGAGCCCCACCCAACCTGACCTCGAGTAATTCCAGGGATGGGGTATCCACACCTTCTCTGAGCAACCTGTTCCAGTGCCTCACCAACCCACAGTAAATAATTTCTTCCTATTATCCAATTTGAATCTACCCTCTTTCACTTTGAAGCCATTCCCCATTGCCCAGTCAGTTGCTCACCTCTGGGAAAGAGCTGATTAATACGGCAGAAAAATGTTTAGAAGGCTGTATGCAAGACAGCAAACCTCTGAGTAAAGTAGGAAATAAAAATCAATAGTGAACAGGCCACAGACTCTGTTGCCCTGGGACTGTGCATGTTGACATCTGGCAACAAAAGGGCAACTGCAGTGGCTCAGTCTCCATGCTATGTGGTGTACTGGCTCAATATTGTAGTCAGAAAGGAGCACAACTCCTAGGAAATATACTACATTCTAATCAGAAGGGGAAATGGACACTTAGGATGGATTCTGAGGATAGCAAACAGGTTATTTAATCAGCTTTCAGCTTTATTTATGTTAGTATGAAATTGTTCTGTAAGAACAAAGACTGTCAAGAGCGTAGGTCCGTAGGCAAAATGTATTAGAACAGCAGAGAAAAGGGATTACATATTTAAGTGTCTAAGCATACAATTAAAATGACAATCTTGTTTCTCTCAATAGCTTTATATAATACCACAGTGATTTTGAGAACTATAAAACTTTGACGCAATCCGAGTTTACAAAGGGATTGCTAACCTCATCATTTCCTCTTCGACCTTCTAAATAAATAAATAAATGCATTGCCTTTATAATATCCAAAAGAACACTTCTTCAACTTAAAAGACTCACAAAGCAGTTTGAAATGTGGAAAAAAAAATCTCCAACTGAAATGACATAGGGGTTGTTAATTAGACAAAACAACTAGCTAAAATGCAACGTAAATATTTGCTGAACTTTATGCCATTAAGCTTACGAAATACTAACAGACTGTCAGAAGAAATATCTTCTTCTATTCAATGCACAGTAGTGGCTACACACGGACACACACAGCAACCTTGCTGCCAGTAAAGCTTCTATTCCATGTACAAAGCAGGGAGGTGGAACAATCACATTCCTCCTACCACTATCCATGATTACCGAGTCTTCCTCACAGCTTTCAAGTACAGGCACTGACCTGATTTCATCTGGACAGATTACAGAGTAAAAAGTGCTGCAGAACAATACACTGAGGTCATAGATCCAAAGAACGGGAGATTTAGTATCAAGTGAGGGGAGAAGGAAGCATCACACTTAATTTGCTGTGGATGCACGACACATTTAAAAGAGTTCTGAAGAAATACAAAAAGTAGTAAGACTGTAAGGAACTTCTACTTTAAACAGGATGATAATTCAGCTTTAAAAAGCCAAACTTGATAAAATTACTCAAATTTGGCAAACTAATGCAAGTGTATACCTCTGGAACTAAAAAAACAAAGACAGACTACAAGTATTATAAGAAACCATCACATGCTGAGCTAGAATTGTAAAAATATGTTTACATAAAAATAACAAGGCAGTACATGCATGTATATATCATACAAAGGTGAATCTCCCTGTTTTCTTCTTTCTGCAAATGCACATGTTACAGCAAGCACACAACACTGAAGTATCTTCATAAGGTAAGTGGAAATATCACTTAACAAAACTAATAAATAGGAAAATATAACATACATAAGAAAAAAACCAAATTAACAGCCAAGGAAAAAACAAGTGTTGCCCAAGATTTTGGTACTAAATCTTTTGCTTACACAAAATACTTACTCTAAAGCATATTTAGCTGATACAGAGCAAGTCTAGCAGTAATACAGTGTTAGGCATGCAATCTGTGTAAAGACATGCACATGCCACCAGCATGCACTCACAGACTCTTAACAGGTGAATAATGCTTGGGGCTACACTTGCAGTCTTTGAGGAACTGGAAGCTAGACTTGAAAAATTGCAGAAATAGTCCCTGCTGACATTTATCTCAACCTATTAGGACTGACATTAAATGAAAAATTGGGAACTAAGACAATAAGAAACAATGTGAAAGTTCAATCCACATTTCAAGAAGCTAGAACTGGGAAAATTCTGTTCTGTTTTATGTGGGTTAAAAAAGGAGAAAAAGCATTCACTGAGGTCACTTTACACTAACATGAAACACAGTCAAATTTGCTAAACCAACCTCCACTTATAATCTTTATTTCCCTTTTGCTCTTATCTTCAAATCAGTTTATTTAGTTCCAGGGTATTCTTCTGGATCCATAACATCAACAATGATTAAAGTAACAAGCAGAAAAAAATCCTATAGAGAATTTTTTTTAACCTTTGCAGTGCATTTAGCGTGAAAGATACATGTAGAAATCAGGAAGCTACACCACTGATTTAGAAATAAAGAATTACAAGGTTATTGCCTACCTTCTTTTGACGTGATAAGGAACTTCCATTAAATCACTGCAATTCTGAGTGTCTATTTTTATAAAACAAATAAACACATATTGTGCTACTTCTTCAGAGGTCTCTAGAGCTACTTACAGTTCCAGAATAAGAATGACATCTGTTTTGTTTTCATAAACATCATGCAGCATAATCACATTGGGATGTCGAATCTCTTTTAGTATGCCAACTTCTCGCTCAATATCTTCCCGGCTTACTCCACGCCGGCTGGATTTTGTTCTCCTTTTCTTGATGAATTTTGCTGCAAACTGCTGACCAGTACTTTTCTCTCGGCATTTTTTCACCACAGCAAACTGCCCACTAAAATAATAAAAAAGGAAAAGATTAATGTTTCGTTAAAGAAAATTTAGAGTTAAGAACAGACTCTATTTACTGTAGTTGGGGAAAACAGCTGTTAACTCTGCTTGACTAAAGTATATTACTGCTTTTTATGCAATCTAGAGTAAGACATGAAAAAATCCTAGAAGAGGCAAAAAAGCTAAGATATGGCTTTTGTATCACACAAACGTACACATTTCAGCATGTCTGTATGTAAAAGATAACACCTGTGAGGATTACTGCATTTTTGACAAATATTTGCACTGGGAATTACTGGGCAAAAGTGTAGTTTCTGGATTTCTCCTTCCATTTGCATGCAAGGTGTTTTTTGTGTGTGTGTTCTGCAAGTGAAACAGTTCTTAGTTTCTTATAATTTAACTTTCTTATAATATCTGTCAATATTCACTTTATTCTTAATTATCATTATCACTTTATTATCCTCAACCTTGTTTTTCAAAAAGTTTTTAAAACAACACTGGGTTTCATGACACTTGCTTTCATTTCTAATTTCAAAAGAACTGACTAAACACAGTAATACCAAGAATTACAGTTATTGTATCATGTTATTAAGTACAAGTTTGAAGATGAGGAAAGTACCAAGACACTGAGAAACAAAAACCTGTGTTTCTGGTACAAATCAGAATAAACTCGAGAAAGCTGCTAACTGCAGCATGTTACCACTGAGGTGTAAGCCTGCTGTTGCTACATGTACACACTCATTTATATCAGAAATCTCCAGTAATCTAATGTTGTAATTTCCCTAGTCTCTTGCTGAGAATTCTCTAGAAATTCTGCTCTTGGGGTTTTTTTTTCACCATATGAAGAAACGGTAGAATGACCAAATGATACTAATGAGAAAATTTCCTGAAGTTAGCCTACACTGTTAATTGAGGAAGTGCTGTTCTCTAAAGCAGACTCAGCACAGCAATTAAGTCAAAGCTGACCCTGGTAGGCTTGACTACCTGAACAACCACATAGCATTTATGCATGTGCAACTGCAACCCGTAACTGAAAGAAAAGTTAACTTGTGTTAGTGGTTAACTGATTACTGCTGGTAGAGAGATCTCTAAGAAGATGCATCACCTGCAAAAAGGGCATCACATAATGACAAAGTGCCAATTGGGAATCACCCAAAGCTACACATTTCATGCAACCATTACTATGCTGAATCCACACTGAACCCTGAGTGACAAATTTTCTTGAACTGGGACATGCAGTTGGGCTAGGCTAAATGAAGGCGTCACCTGCAGAAGGCGGGGCAGAGATGCGAACTCTCCTACAAACTCCTAGAAAGGGACACCAGAGTAGCCACTACCAGTTGGGAAATCTGTGAATGCAGCCAAGGGTACTGAAAGAAGTAAACTCGAAGAGAAGCAGTCAACAGTCTTAAGCTGAGGTCTGGTTTTATTTCAGTGTTATAATCACCATTTGAGTTTCATTATTCATTATTTAATGAAATCAGTTCATGAACCTGAGATGATGTTATGTTGCAAGACAAAAAAATCTTTACCTTCAATTTCACCCCCCAGTAATTCTGCACAAAGTCCTCAAGGGTCAGACTTATCACATGGGGGCCCACATGTTATTATTACAAACTGCAGTGGACAGGGCAGTGCTTTAGACTGATGCAGCATATAGATTTTTAATACAGCTGTATAATTTCTAACACTTTAAAATAGCAATTAACAGTTACTAAACACCCTTTCTCACGCTTTGGGTAACATTCCAAAAACTCTTGAAGTTTTGTTTAATGTTCTTTCCAAGAAAAAAGTAGTTTAGCGAGGACATCTTGGTTGGGACACATAGCAGGACATAGTAAGATGTCATTGTAGTCAAAGCAATAGAAGGCCCAGAAACCTTGGAGAAGCTCCAAAGAAGGCATGTGATGCTGAAGATGATGATGGTGAAGAAGGAAGGGCTCTGGAGACCTCTGAATCAATTCCAGGGAGGTGTGCCAAAGGGCAGATCTGAGGAAAGTTCTGGGGGCACACGATTCTCAAATTGGGTGTATCCATTATATATGATAATTAATTAGTGTTACATATTTGTAGGAGCCTTACACTGTATCATGTACTTAAATATTTAATGTATCTTAAAGTGCTTTAGTTAAAGACCAGCTCTCTATTTTATTTATACTAATTTTGTCTTGACAGTTTTCTTCTTCTATTTTAGGCATCAAGACCCCACCATATTCTCTTCTCCATCACATGTAGGCTGGAAGACCGGTTTCACTCGCTCAGACTTGGTCTGCTAGTGTTATTAGAGATGTTCGTAGACAGCTCAGACTATCCTGTGTAAGTGGCAGAGAAGGCACAGATCTCTGGAATATCTGTGTCACCCTAAACTGGCAGCAGAGAGCTAGACAAGGTAACCTAAGGTACCTCAGCCTTCTCCGCTTGGTTCAATTCAATTTCACAAAAACTCTTCCTGCAAAAGTCGCTCTGGGTTGGATCGCCAAGGTCTAAGCAACTTTGCACTGTGGGACAGCCAGCCAGAGTAGGAGTATTTGCACTGCTGCTCAGAAGTGAAAACACAGCATTTCTGGCCCTTGCTTACTGGGAGAAAAGCAGTGATTCTCTCACAGTCTGCCCCACAGCACGCACATCTCCAGAGAGATACAAAGCTTTATTTAAAAAGCCCTCAGCTCTGCAGAAAGTTCAGTTTAGAGAAACAACAAAATTGGGGAAGGGCAGTGGACAGATGTAAGCATAATTACAACTCCAAACAGCTAGTCAAGCTTGTGGGCCACAACGAAGTAAAAAGTTGCTGTTTGTCTTTTGACCACACAACTGGCTTTCAACCTCAAAG
>JAWWLZ010000094.1:33663342-33673485 GCA_035041345.1 Poliocrania exsul
TTTCACCATGGTGCTAAAACAAGACAGTTTATAAGAGATGGGAAGATAATAATAAGATGAAACTAGATGACAGAATGGCTTGAAGCGGCACCGCATGCAAGATAACATGCTCTGCTGAGCAGGCTGCAGATGCCAACCACTAGCACTACCTAAGCACAAATGCAGTGTTCTCATGACTGCAGATACGGGGGCACCGGAATTATGTGGGCACAAGGGACACTGCCCTCTTCTGAACACATTACAGAAAATTGACAACCACATGGAAAACAGATGGCCACCAAGAAATAGTCACTTTTTCTGGTCTCACGTGATTTTGCATGCTATGATGCTGAAACTCTTTTCCCAATCTGCCTCATGGCTAGCAGTAGGAATAAACTTCAGTCAGTATCACTAGGGTAGTACAAAAAAAGGCCAACACTGGAATTCTAAAAATGAAAGTAGGCAAAATAGTAGCTTTTTTAATTCTAAATCTGTGCTCCAAAGTTAAAGCTTATGAAGGCCACACATTAAACAAACATCTACAGTAAATTAGGGGAGTGCATAAAATTAGTGTAAAAAGCAGTACTATAGAGAACAATATGAGACTTACCTATGCAATTTATTATCAATTTATAATTTTCTTCACTCACAATCCTCTAAATAGTATTTTTCCACAATTCAGTTTAACTAATTTTCATATTAACATCCCATACTTTACACACATTTGTTGGGCTGGATTGCCAGAATGGTGGTAATTCTGTAGCATGTGGCACTGCAGAAAGGGTCTCTAACATGTTCCTCCTCTGTCTGGAAGTGAAACTGGCTCAAAAATGTTCACCTGTACCCTCTGCACACTTGTAACTGTTGTCATACCTCTTCTTAAACAGATCTCACAACCTCAAAATTTACTTCTAACCATTAATGCTCAATGATGCAATTTAAAAGATAATTTAAAAACCCTATTCACAGAAGGCATGGAAGAAAGTGCTACCACATCCTAGGATGAAATGGCAATGAGCTGAAATCCTTCGTACCAGTGTTGTATCCTTCATAAAATCAGAGAATCATAGAATGTCATGGGTTGGAAGGGACCTTACAGGTCATCTAGTTCTAACTCCTCTACCATGGGCAGGGGCACCTTCCACTAGATAAAACTGGTCAGACTTCCATCTAACCTGGCATTGAACACTTGCAGAGATGGGGCATCCACAGCTTCTCTGGGAAACCTATTCCAGTGCCTCACCACCCTCACGGCAAGGAGTTTTTGTCTAATATATAACCTAAACCTATCCTCCTTCCTTTGAAGCCATTCACCCTTGCCTTGTCACTACCTGCTTTTGTAAAAAGTCCCTTACCAGCTTTCTTGTAGGCTCACTTCAGAGACTCGAAGGCTGCAATTAGTCACTCCAAAAACCTACTCTTTTACAGGCTGAACAAACACAATTCTCTCAGTTTTTCCTTGTACAAGAGGTGCTCCATCCCTCTGATCATCTTGGTGGCCTTCTCTGGACTCACTTGAACAGTTCAGTGTCTGTTCTGTACTGAGGATCGCAGAGCCGGATGCAGCACTCCCAGTGGGATCTCCTGAGAGTGGAGCAGAGGGGTAGAATTACCTCTCTTGATCCAATGGCCATGTATATTCAGTCCAGGATACAAATGACTTTCTGGACTGCAAGTGCATTGCTGCCTCATGTCCAGCCTTTCGTTGATCAACACTCCCAAGTCCTTCTTGCCAGGGCTGCTCTTGATCTGTTCATCCCCCAGCTTGTATTGATAATGGGGGTTGCCCAGACCCAGGTGCAGCACTTTGCACTTGATCTTAGACATCATAAGAGTCCCATGGGCCCACTTCTTCCGCTTGCCCAGGTCCCTCTGGATGTATTCTGTCCCTCAGGTATGTCAACAACACAACCCAATTTGGTGTCATCTGCAAACTCCCTGAGGCTGCACTCGATCCCTTAGTTTCTATCATTAATGAAGATATGAAGTAATGCTGGTCTCTGTACAGACCCCTGAGGGACACCACTTGTTACTGATGTCCATTGGGACTCTCAGTCACTGACCACTACCTTCTGGACACGATTGTCCAACCACTTTCTTATCCATCTCTCTCCAATTTAGAGAGAAGCATGTTGTGGGATATTGCGTCAAAGGCTTTACAGAAGTTTCGATAAATGACTTATGTAGTCCTTCCCTTGTCCACTGATGGAGTCACTCCATCATAAAAGGCCACTAAGTTGGTCAAACAGGACTCATCCTTGGTGAAGTTGTGCTGGCTGTCTTGAATCACATCCTTATCGTACATGTGCCTTTGTATAGCTTCTAGTGCTCCCTCAGTCTTCATCCTGCCATCCATCTGCTCGAGAGGTGTAGGAAGAGAGGTTGCCATTGAAGACTGAGGCAAAAAAGTAATTGAGTACCTCAGCCTTCTCATCCATTGTTACCAGTTTTCCAGCATTGTTTATCATGGGAAGTACACCTTGGCCTTCCTCACCCTATCCCTCCACAACCAAACTTCATCTCTGTGCCCTTCCCAAGTCAACAGCCCTTGTTTCCACTGTCTGTGCATTTTCTTCTTTCCCTTTAGTTTGACCAGCAGCTCCCTACTCAGCCATGCCTGTCTTTTGCCTTCCTTGCCTGATTTCTTGCTCTGGGGATTGCAAGCTATTGTGCTCTCCGTAAGACTTCCGTAAAGATCTGCCAGTTCTGTTTCACTACTTTGTTCCCAAGGGAAGTCTCCCACAGGATCCCACAGAACACTTCCCTGAAACAGATGGAGGTCTGCTTTCCTAAAGTTCAGGGGCCTGACTTTACTTTGCAACTGACCCATATCCCTGAGGACTGCAAAGTTCACCAACACAGGATCACTGGTGGCCCAGGCTTGTCTCCCATCTCTATGTCCCCAGTTAGCTCACTTGTTCTGGTGACCATCAGATCCAGTATCACATCCTCTCTGGTAGGGCTGTCTATGGCCTGGCTGAAGAACCCCATGCATTCCAGCAGTCTCCTGGATTACCTTCAGCTTACTGTGCTATTTTCTGTGCAGATTTTGGTGTGCTTGAAGTCTCCAGCATGACAAAAACCTGCAAGTGTGATGCCTCTGGTAGCTAGTGCAAAGAGGCTTCATCAAGTCAGCTAGAGGAAAGTCAGTAAACTAAAGTAAGCAGAAGAGACCTAATAAAGGAGGCAAAGCAAAGTAGGTGGACAGCAGGATGAAGACTGAGGGACCAAAGTCCCTCCCACTGTAATAAAAGATGAGATTTTGGACCACCTGTGGAAATTGAATGTACAAAAGTCTATTGGACCCAGTGAGATGCATCCCAGAGTCTTGAGGGAGTTGGCTGATGTCATTGCCAAGCCACTCTTCATGGTATTTGAAAAGTGGTGGTAGTCAGATGAAGTCCCAGGTAACTGGAAAAAAAGTAAACATTGTACCCATCTATAAAAAAGGTAGAAAGGAGGACCTGGGAACTACCCAGTGTTAACCCTTGCTCTGTGCCTGGGAAGATCATGGAACAACTGTCCCTGTAATTTACAATTCAATAGAAATGCACAATATAATAAAGATACTCCTTTACTGTGTCATCTTCTCATCCCTGGAAAGTATTGATGTGCAGCTTTGATACTGGGGAATTTCAGCAGGAATGCTTGTACAGACAACAGTGAGGTTGTGCCCACAAATAAAAAAGTGATTAACTCAACTGTTTTTTCATTATGAACAGATAAAAAGGACACTTTACATTCCCACCTCTGAAATTGTTCTTCATTTAGATTTGGAGTAATCTCCTCTTACCTAAACCAATGGAATGCTCATCCTGAACATCTAGAGCTGCACTGGTTAAAAGCAATGTAGCTACTGCAAATGGCAAGGAAGAAACAGTAACCTAAGCTTTAGAAACCTCTTAAAATCACTTGAACATGACAAATGTTAAGATATTTAACCTAATTCTTTCCTGAACATCTTCCTACTACATGTAAAAACAGCTACCTTCCAACTTTCAGAATAAAAATTCTAAATGGCTACAGAGAAATTAAATTTTCCATCACAGTTACATATGAATAACAAAGATAAATATTAATAATTATTAATATAAATTAATAATTAATATAGATTTAAAATTGTCTATAAGGTGTCTTCTGATACTTCTGATCCCAGCTTCACTGTTGTTTTGTGATTTTTCAGGGGGGTGGATTTTTTTTTTAATATTCCAATAATTTTTGGGTAAAACCAGCTATCACTGCTTTAAAAAAGAAGCAACCACAAAAGTCAATGGACGAGAATTCACAATGTATCAAGGTGAGTTTGTTACCACAGAGACAGCTAATACAGGCAGGATGCTGCACAAATACAGGCTCAGTGCACATCACAGACAAAGGAGATACTTTCAGACTAAAATACTGAAGATATTTCCAACCTTTTAGAACTATGAACTTCCTGAAAAACACCAACCTCTGGTTTTTTGAGTAATTAAGGACAGAAAGGTGCATTTTGACACTTGGAGATAAAGTCAAGGAAAATATCCAAAAGGCAGCAGGAAGTGAATACTGTGTTGAGATTGAATAGCTGCCAAAGTCCAGAAGGCAAGTAGCAAATGTAAGCAAAGACAGCATCTGATACAGAGCAAAAGGCAGTGATGTGTTTCTTCTGATGGCATATAGAAACAGACCCTCAGTACCAGGAAGAAGATGGAGAAGGGAGAACAATGGGTAGAACACAACTGATTTAAACAAAGCTACACATATAAGCTGTCACATGTACTTAACAACCTGGTCTGAGCTTTATCAAGATTAACCAATCTCTCCCAGTGCAAACCTGAAATATGGGGAAGCTACTGAAGAGAGAGGATGAAGATTAGCATTCCAGGCAGCACCTGAAACTTGCAGCTCTTCTTCACTTTTGCTAAAGCAAGTACCCTGTTCCACGCTGCGCAAGGTCATTACAAATACATATTGCAACACCAGATTAAATGTACTCTTACAGTAAGGCTACATGGTGCATCTGAAAAATGTGCATTAACTACCACCTCCATGAAGGTACCTGTAACCCAAACCCATCAAGCACACTTTATAACCACCAACAGGGTAATAGTAACCATATTGATAAAGCTCAACCCTTTCCCTAAAGGATGGACTCAGTTCTCAGTTCAATGAGCATCACATTATGTTATCTTGCTTTTTGAAGTGCTTCAGGTCTAACTGTAGCTGGAAAACTGTTTCAAAAGCTCCTTCTTTTTCTCTGTGTCAGCTGTTTGTCATTCTTGAGAATGTATGAAGGACCACCAGCACACACACATTATTAAAGATAACATTACTTAATAGATAGAAGAAAGTTGTGTTCAAATGAAACATCTTAAAAGTCTTATAAAAAATCATAGTCCCCCCAAATGAACAAGAGAATTGATCATACTCTGCTAAGCAATTAGGTCAAACTGTGCTCTTGAAAATTACTTTAGCGCAACGAAAGGTCAAGGAATGAAAGCTGTGAGAGAGGAGATGAAGCAGAAAAGAAGTAGAAGGATTTAACTCTCAAGCATATACAACACCCTTGCCAGAAAGAGGAGCTGCACTGTTGTTAGAACTTCATCGTGTATGAAAGGAACATTCTTGGCACTGAAAAACTGGCGTCTGTGTACAAATAGAAAAAGTGTTGTTCCAAGTTTCAAGCTCTACATAGAAACAAAAAGGAGCTCCTTCACATCAGTGTGCTCACCGGTACTGTCTTGTTCCTTCTACATTACACTTTTGTCAGTGGATTGATGTGACTTAGTCATCAGGCAAAGAAGTATATTTTCTTTACTGCTAACCAGAACAAAGAGATATTACATGCTTCTACAGAGTTTTGTAATTCTTTTTTTAGGAATAGATTCTCTAGCATAAGCAGGAATTCTGCTGTCAGATTCTTTTTCTTATATTCACATTTGGGTTTTGGAATGCAAATTTGAATGAGAAAAGTACTCTGGGTCTATGTTGGCAGCAGATGTTCAGAAGAAAAGGCACATTGAAAAAGCTGGAAGCATTACTGAAGGTTTGACAATTCTGTCCTCCTGGAAACCTGTAAATTCTGCAGATACAAAACAGAGACATACTAACACAGCTTTACAGATTACTATAAGAAGTTGGCTGAATTATTCTTCTGAAAGTAGCCCAACAAAGACTAAATTCCGTTTTCTGCTTTCTCTAGTGCTCTGAATGGTTAGACTAGGTGGGTGAGAGGCAAACACCAGACAGGCATAGACAAAACCAGCCCTGCTTCCTGTATATATATAAACAATTCAGCTCTGTCTTCAGTTTCATGTTATCTATGCAGCATTCACTTGTACAGTCTGGGTAACACCAGACATGCAGGTTTGTCACTGTGCCAATAGACCAGACAAAAAACACAAGTTATCAGCATCACTGAAACTTTGGACAAAATATTGAGCAACGGTCAGACACTATTTTTCTGCTCTCCAATCCAGCTACTGCCTATCAAGAACAGAAATTACATGATTAGGAAAAAAGAAAAAAAGCAAATCGTTGGCTACTCCTTTGTAAGCAAAAGCATAATATCTAAATGTTGTGACTTCTGCACTTTAGGAGCTGTAAAACTTCTCACTGCTCAGGAGATAAACAATTTTTCATGGTTCCTTGCTGAGAATTCATTTTACCATATGATTATGTTTCACTTTTAAATTTCATCTAATACACTTCAACGTGAGACAAATGCAAAGGTATTAACAGACAGTTTGAAAACCTGAGAGTTAGTTTTTAAACAGTCTCCTCCATGGTATGTTCAATCTTTTTTTCTTTTAATTTTTCTTTTTAATATGAGACTAAGCTATAGTGTAGAGCTCAAGAGCTCTTAGCTTTCTAGAGTGTAGGCACTTGTACGCTACAGTTTGCATGAAGAAACATGGTGTCAGATTGACAGAATCTTGGTATTCTGTGGTTCTTTCAGTGGACACTTCTGAGTCACTAATATTTGACATACGCATCATTAAAAGACAAAAAGTGCTGACCTGTTCTGGAGGACTCTGGAGCTGCTCCTTTGCACTAACAATGGGAACAAAAATAATTCACTGAATGTGATGACATGACAAATATAAGATGATCACAACCAGTATGAAAGTGAACTCAGTCTAAACACACATGTATGACTCTGGCAAAACTTGGGGATGCTAAACACAATAGAAAGTGAAAATGTGAGACAGTCTCATGCCTCAAATGCCAACCTGCAGAATGCAAAGAGCTAGACAGTACTTAAGAAAATACTTCTCACAGAAGTCTACTTATGGACACAGCAGTTTAAAACACCCATGTGAAGTCCATGATGAAATGTTATGGTATTTAATGTATAAGCTGGGGGAATATGTATGGCTGTAAAACTTCCAAAGCAACTGGATGCCTGGGCTGGAGCTTGTAGAAACCCATTTGTTCTGAGTACATGTACATCTGCTAAAGCCTTTTCAGAAACCATCTTACAATATGAAAAGCCCTTGTGAACAGCAAAAATGCTACTTACCACCATGTATGGTATGCAAAAGTAAATTTACAGGTACTTAAAGAATCAATGCTGACATACATACCCATATAAATAAAGGACATGCTATACCTTGCAAGTACTTAATACTAGAACTAGAGACTTAATGTTTCTGCTGTTCTTTAGTACTTCACTTCCCCCTTCTTTTGGACTTTTCTTAAAATTTGTAAAACAGATCAGCAATTTACATTAAATTACAAGTTCATCTAGCTAAATGTTAAAAGACACACGTGAAATAAATCTGACTCGGAACTGAATATAAAACTTCCATCATCACTTGCTCAGAAAATCCTAAACCAGAAGTTGGGGTGAATATTAAAACATATTACTAGAACAAACATTTGATTTTGGTGATGCTGTTCTTGCTGCTATTTCGTAAACAGGATTGTCAGTTTCACGCTTTCTTCCTAGCAAAGGGTTCTGAAGCATGCCTGAGTGGGTATCTGTCCTTCGGCTTGGGAAGAAAGAGTTTAGTGACAGTGCTTATCAGTTCTAAGTTACGTGACCCACTCTTTCATCACAATGACAGCCTTCCTTTATTTCACCTTTTTAGAAACTCCCTATTTGACACTACATGACCTATGATCTTAAAGAGCAATAACATCGTGTCTATAAGCAACATTCCTATGCAGATTTTGACTTCAACCTCTGTGCCAAGGAGGGTCTGTCTAGCTATCTCATGGCTGCTGCTGCAGGAAAACACACTCAGACTGTGCTGTCACCAGTCTCGTCCTGGAGTAATCACAGTAAGGTTTTGTTTCCCGTTTCAGACCGGGTCTTCCACGAGGTCTCAGCCGGCCACTCCTGCACGGCACTGACGCAGAGCACACAGGGTGTGGGCTTTACAGTGTGGTTCAGTAGGCTGAGCCAGCATCTGTCACAAAGAGTCTTCCCCATACTGCTAGCCCTGCATTCCTACACCAGCGGCTGGCACTGAGCCTTGCCTGACGTGCCCATGGTGACCCAGTTCAAGGGAGCTCAATCTGTAATCCTCTCCTGCTTCCAGGCTGCCCCCAGGATGGTGCCAGTGCCAGCACAGGAGAAGCAGCAGGAGAACGCAGCTCAGGAGGTGAGGAACAGGACCATCCCACTCACTGACCCTTGCCTTACGCTGGCTTAGCCACTCTGTAAAAACATCTGAGTGGGCTGGCAGACAGATAGGGGCAGCACTGACCAGGAACTAACACACACTTGGAAGGAATAGAAATGTATAGGTTTCTTTCTGGAGGGAAAAAAGGGGCAGCAAAAGTGGACCAACTCTGTATGATAGAATCTGAAATAGTTTGTTCTTCAGTTAGTGTTATAATTGGCAGCAAAACCAGGAAGAGAGATCCTTCTTTTAGACAAGAATGTGAAGTAAATAGTATCAGAAGGCCCTTTCAAATAAAAAGCAATGAGATAAGCTGGGACATTAGGAATTAAGCCATTCCCTGGCATGCTTTCCTTTCCCAAGGAATCCATCGATATTCTATGCAAATGGCTCTCCTCATGGAAATAAGAAAATACTTCCAGACAGATAATATACCAACAAAGTCCAAACTCCCATATCAAAATGTTTGAAGTCTCTGTTTGAACGGAAAAAACCCCATAACAAAACACAAACGCACACACACGCACAAACTCAAAAAATGCCAAACCAAAATAAAACCTTCAAAAGATAAAGAAAGATGAAGGAGACAAGTAGAAATATCTGTCTCTGGATCACCTTCATTAAATATAACAGGAGCCAAGCATCCCAATAAAGGATTCTGAGCCAGAAAAAAGGCAGCAAAAGAAAGCTAAAATTTGTTACCATTCAAGATTCCCATGTCCTTCTTTTTTTATAAAATGATAAACTGCCAGTTTTGTTGATGAAGTTACTAAAAGTGCCGAGTTCTGGGTCTCAAAGTTGTTGGACCCAAGTAAAATGCCCACTAGTATTATTTTATCTTGTGGATAAACATCCATTACTTGAAGAATAACTTAATTGTAAACTATGCCAGAATAGAACACATTGTCAATTAAAATAAAAGTTAGCTCCACTCAGTTATACCTACCTAGCTGGGCAAAGTAAGCATGGTACCAGATAACAGACACCACAAAGGATTACAAAGTAGCATCTCAGCAATGAAGTCCAATCCTCTTAAGATGCAGTCAACTCTTCAATAGTCAATAAGTGTAAAAAAATCCCAAAACAGTGATGATATGAGAGGCTCCATGGCACTTCTCTGTATTCACAAGACAGTTAAAAGTCACCAGATTCCAGAAAATGAACTACTCTGGATTTAGGTGAAAAGCTCCTATTACAAGATACTCTCCTCAACATCACTGTCTGCCACAACTGAAAAAATCCCACTAAGCTCCAAAACACCAAAACTACAGCACTTTTTGTACATCAGGAAAACATCGTCAAGGACCACAATATGTCTGGAAACTCTGAGAGCTAAAACTGATCCAAGACATCCACAATGACTGTATCATTATCAGCCTTCTCCTTCTTCAGAACAGTATCATTCAATTCTTTGCTCTAATTTTACAAGCTCAATCTTGATACAATTTAGGTTCCCTGTTCACACTGGTTTTTATTTCAACAAGTCCAGTAAGGTCACCCTCCTTGAGGGAAGCAGCCTTTCAATTTCCAGCCTGCAGAACCTTCGGTTAACACT
>JAWWLZ010000094.1:33684204-33704781 GCA_035041345.1 Poliocrania exsul
CGCGGCCTCCTGGCCCTGCCCTGCCGCCACCGCCGCCGGGCGCTCGGGCCAGGTGCATCCGACGCGCTGCCCTGTGCCGCGCTCCGCTCCGCTCCGCCCCGCCCGGCACGGCACGGCACGGCACGGCCCCAGGGAACCCGCGGCGGCGGGGCCCGCCCAGAGCGGGGCTGCGGGCGGCTCCTGGCATGGCCATTGTGTGCGCGCCCGGCGGCCGCACCCTCCCGGAGCCCGCGACTACCCCCGTCCCCGGGCAGGGGGCGCTGGGGTCGGGGGCAGTGGAGGGGCTGGCGGCCGCTGCCCTCCATTCAGGCGCTGCTGGCGCCCTGGTCGACCAAACAAGCGGTCCTCGTCCTGGCCCCGGCCCGCGCCCCGGCCGGAGTTCGCCGGGCTGCTGCCCGCAGCAGCGAGCTCTGGAGGGCGGCCCCGGCCCGGGCACACCGAGCGGCCCCGGGCAAACCGATTTGGCGCCGTTGCCGCCGGCAGCGCCCTCGGACACCTCAGACAGCGAACGCTTACGTGCCGTTCGCGGGTATTCGCTTACCAGGCCACAATAATGAGCTTGGGGTTTGTTTTGTTTTGTTCTGGTTTTTTCCGTTGTTTGGTTTTTGGTTTTGTTGTTTTGTTTGTTTGGTTTTCTTTTTAATATAAGATACATTCAACTATCTTGCAGAGTGTTGCACCTTATATTTGGGGTTTTTAACTCATGTCCTCGCATGTGGTGCTACTGCTGCTCCGGCTCAGCTGTCCTATCACAAGATGTTTTCTGTAGTGTATTGGTTCCACAGCGAATTGTAGCTTTGAGTACTGGTTACATTCTGGAGGCAAGTTTTTACCTAGTTGCTCTTTTTCCCTCCCATCCCTTTTGTTCAATCTCGAAAGAGCACATGATGTCAGGTAGCTGAGCAGCTTTTAAGTTCTATCTGAACTCTTGGGGTCTCTCAGAAAAAGAATTGCTCATCAAAGGTGAAAAGAAGTTCGATGAACTCCTATGATTTTACATTTACTTGATTTAGCACTTCAGAGAATCTGACCCTCTTCAGGTACAGGGAAACAAGCAAAGAATCCCCAGTATTAAGTGAGTCATTGTGACCTTGGGCAAGCGTCTTTTTTTTTTTTTTTTGCCTGCAGTGAGGTCATCTGTAAAATGAAGGGAGTGTATTTGGATGGATTGCTGGATGTGAAGTCTCATAAAGCCACCTGCAAAGAGGTCAGCATTGTGGCTTCTCCTTGGTCTGAGTTCAGATTAAGAACTATGCACCCCTCTTTCATTTATAGCCAGAAATGCAGGAGCATGATGCTCTGCCTTTGCTTTAGCCTATCTTGTACATATTTATCGCTAAGATGTTTTCAAAGTCATGACTCACACACTTTAGGCTGTCAGATTTTCAACACAGCTCCAGGCTTTTAACAAACACTGGATACAAGTTCAAAAGTTCATTTTAGTTTTGGAGATTGTTCCTCTGCTGAAAATGAGGACCATCACAGTAGCAAGCCCATGGAATTTTGAACACTGAACCTTGCTTGATCTTTAGATGTTTTTCACTTATGTGTTTTGGTATGTTTTATGGTGGTTGTGAGCTCATACAAGATTAAAGTTTGTTGTAACTTCTATGTATTTTGCATTGCAAACACTGCTCTTAAATGCATTTCAGTGCTACTCCTTATGTCCCAGCCCTGCTTCTGAAGCAAACGAAAGTTTGCTATTGATTCAAGTGAAGCAGTGGCACATTGGAATCAATACACCATAACTGAGATAATTACCCAATTGCAAAGGAATAACAGAAAAATGAATTGCTTAAAATGTTTCTCTTTTCCCTTTCAGTTAATAACTATCTGAAGGGGGAAATCTTGCAACTGTCACCTGCCCATCTAGGTCTGGGATGCCTGAATACTGTTGTTCAGGCCCCTCATTGGGCCCGAGAGTTGTGTTTGAATACTCTTGTGGCAGTAGCAACAGTACATCACCATGTATGCATGAGAGGAAGTCACGGTCCACTTGAGTGAAGACAGCCACAATGCCATGTCCTTGCTGTGGTACACACAGGTACAAAAGAAGAGGTTTGCCACCTGAAGCACTGTTCCTGTTTCTTCAGAGGAGTAATCAGATCATTGTGTCTGATGCAGTCCACTTTTAAAGGGCTTGCCAGTTCCTTAGTGGCTTGCTGTCTGGGAAAACAGCCTAGCTGAAAATCCAGCACCACTGCTATGCCTTCAAAATGCTCATTGACTTTGAGAATTATATTGGATTGTGCATGTAGTAAATGGGATAAATAATTTTAAATTTCTGTCAAATGTAATTCAGCAATTGTGGTTGTGATTTACTCTTACAGGTTTATTAGCACATTGGATGAAATCCAACCCTAATAAACTCAGTAGGAAAATCTCCATGATTTCATGGTTCCATGATTTCAAGCCAATGTGTATTTTTTGCTTATTGTAATAGAACAGAAATAATAA
The DNA here is from genome assembly GCA_035041345.1 of Poliocrania exsul. Lineage (NCBI taxonomy): Eukaryota > Metazoa > Chordata > Aves > Passeriformes > Thamnophilidae > Poliocrania > Poliocrania exsul. Next base: position 33,686,662 of record JAWWLZ010000094.1, read on the forward strand.
AGTGAGGTTAATTCCTTACTTACACCATGGTAAATCAGGAGTGATACTCATTATTTCACTGTGAAAGAGGCTCAGGAGCAAGACTAATAACAATAAATGTGTTTTCAAAGGAGTGATTTGTGCCTGTCAGCTTACTACATCAAGTGGTTCATACACAGTTTGCTGTGTAGAAAGGCATTTTGTTTATCAGTAAATATTACAAAGAATTCAAATTTGTAGAGAGTATCTGCATCCCCAAGCAGTGTTAAATGAAAAGAAAGCTACATGGTTTCTTCAAGTCAAATGATTTATAGCACGCGTCAGCCACTTTGCTTCTGAATCTACACAGCCTTTTCTACATGAAGTTAACAGACAAGAAGGCATATTAAGTGTATTGTTTCAGGACAAATCTTTTCAAAATCACTGGCTGATTAGTTTCTGACATCCAGGTAAGATGCCTCTCCAAATAATGTAAAACACTAATTGTAGCAAAGAACATAAATTACTTAGGCTGGCTATGATTTCTTCTGGGTATATTTTTCATTTTAAGAGATCGGCCTTTGTTTACAATATGATTATAGAAGCAATTTCCTGGGTTGTATGTGATGTTCTCTGTGCTAATTCATAGGTATTTCATCTCTATTTTTAAATTTCTTAAAATACACTCTAGTTACTGCCCCTGAAAGTTGGTCTTATCCATCAGACACCCCAGAGATGACACCAGAATTGGAAGATGACCATTAGTGTCACAGAACCACTCAGTTCTGGCAAACTCAGAGCACTTTTCCTACAAAAGGAGTTCCAGATGTGCCGACTACTTTTGTGATAAGGTGTTGCATCCCTCAGAAAGAAGACTGAATACACCAATTGCTTTCAAAAAGACCTGAAGCTGCTAAAAAAGGTAGGACCTGTAGACTAGAAGGCAATACTTTTAGTACTATAACTAGACTCAACTAAGTGGTGGAGAGTAAATTTTGCAGGTTGGGGAAATAATTCCTTAGCCTTTCAATCAATAAACAAAACACTGTTTTGTTTAAAATTGCAAAAACTGCTTTGAATGCTGTGTTTTGGGTGACACATAGAAGACAAGTTCATAGAAAATTATCAATGTCACTCTTCTTGGTAAGTCAATTAATTGAATACCTATTTGGACCAGTACTTGACTGCTTAAATGTGCATGTCTGAGTATCTTCCTCAAAAAAAGCCGAAGCCCAGAGTAATGGGCAAAGCACTTACAGAGTCTGGGTTATGAAACTGAATGCCCTTCCTTCTGTGATGATACCTCCACAGGGAAGCTCTTCTCCACTGGAAAATGCCAGCTATCAATGGAAAAAGGAAGACTCACATCTACAGTGGATGGGTCTTTCCCTGAAGCTAAACTATGATTATGGAAGCCTCTGACAAATGACCCAAGAATAATCACTGACCAAAATCAGGGCTAAACAGCAACTACATTTCTTTGACTTATACCTCTCTCATGTAGGTTTGTTTGCTGCATTATTGTATGTTTATTTAATAGAAAACAAACAGTGTGTGACTGAATTTTTTGACAGAACTGTTCCTGTCTGAAAAGAAGGTTTACTTCAAGTCAAAACATTTTGACAAAGATTGTGTTAATGTGCAATTTCAGTAAATGTATATTTTGTTATATTTAATTAAAATATTACTTTTAATACGATACCTTTTTGTTGCATATAGGGTTACATATTCTGTGAGGCAAAAATATATGTTCTAAAGTAGCATGAGTAAGTGCTTTGTTTTCTTGGCTTTCTAATTCTGAGCTCAAAAAATCTGATCTCCTACAAAATACAAACCCAATCAAATATGTAACTGCAGGTTTGGTAAACTTTCTTCAGTCAGATCTAAGAATATCCCAAACCTACATTAGAAAGAAATCAAGAAAGTTCTTGCCAGAAATCCTTGGTTATTCTCATGCTACTTCAAGAATTTTACAGGGAAATTGAAGAACTTATTTGCACAGTATATTGCACCATAAACCTTGAACTTGATTGGCATCTCAGTATTGTGATATGCATGCTTAATAATAATATTTTATAACATTTGCTATGATAAAACAGTAAGTTTGCATCGTCTTTTGCGCAATGTGCACTGGATTTCCTGCCACTCAGCTTTGAAATGTAAAAGTTCATCAGACATATATTGGTAATATAAGATACAACAAAAACGTACTTACTTAGATAAATAGGTTTCTGGGGTAATGGATGATAGGATGAGGTAGTACTTGCTGTCCTGTCTTTAAGTCTGTTTATTTCATTTTTCTACAGGAGGGTCTACAATCCCAGTCACCAGGCAAGCAAAACAAATAAACAAAAGCATATATATATATAAGAAAAAATTTAGTAAGGGTAATTAAATTTATTTAATGACTTTCATTCAATGCTCCCCGAATGCTTTGCAAGCACAGTTCCTCTAATTACATCTGTAAGAGTGAGGTGTGAAGTAATTATGCTTGTAGATACTGAACAGGTACACAATGCTCTCACCAGAGATGAGAACCAGCTTTAGAGAAAGCCACGTGGAGGGCAGAGAAGGCTGGTAAGATAGTGCCTGTGGCGGTATCTTTTGGTGCTGTAATCAGCCAAACCTCTCACACCACTTTCCTGCTGATGTTAGCTGTGAGAAGGTAAATGTGCTTGCTGACACTTGGCCTTGGCTCAGTGCCTGCCAAAGCCACCTGTGGGTTCAAATTCCTTTGGCACAGTACATGAATATGGTGGTCATAATCTTATCCTTAGAAATAAATGCTGAGTAGTATTTAATGTAATCATTTTACAGATAAGGCATTGGAAGTGCAGGCTGGATTTGAGGTTTAACCCCAAAATCATGGATATGTATTTAATGGTGGAAAGTATTTTTTCTTTTTTTAGCTAAATGTGACTAAACTGTACATACAGAATGGCTGCAGGATCTACCTGATTTGCATAGTATTGGACTTGAAATAAATGATAATGAATGAAAAAAGATGTTATCCTAGGACTTAACTCCTTATTTCAGTTAGGCTCTAAGAGTGCCGCTGTCAATTCCTGTGGGCCAACACACCTACATGATGGTGTTTCCTTTAAGGATGTACTGTGAAAATCTGGATATAAAGGCATGAATGCTTTTAACTGCTGCCCCAGGTTTTTCCTGTCTCAGTAGGTCTGGCATGACAGATATGCTGCTGTGAAGTCCACATTTAATACCTTGCTACTACATATAGCATTATTGTGTCTTCTGTTTTGAAACATTTGCAAGGGAATCTCAAAATCTGCACACTGATCCAAAACTCTGTCTTCACACTGATGCTTGCATGTGCCTGTCATAATTGAAGAATAATTCATAATGCAAGACTTGACAGAACAGATATAGCAGGTGATATTTAAAGGTGAAAGTGTGGGAGATTTTTTTTGTTGGATTAGTACATGATCCAGGTTCCTCAAAATTCTGGGGAACCAAGGGCAGCAGGTTGAAAATCATAAAATGGGATTAATTTATCAGCTGCCCAGCACCCTGACTAGCTCTAGGTGGAGAGTTAAAAGAGTAGGAGTCTCTATCTATTTGTGAAATGCCTATGTGTGAAATAATTGACATAAAAAAAAAAGCTGTCTGACTGTTTTGCAGCATTTGCTCAGTATATTTGGGCATTTCTGAAGACAAAACAACCCTAAGAATGAATCTACAACAAACAGAAGTTGCATGGAATTGTCTTCTAGATGTTAGGGAGATAAAGTAATCTTGTTTGCCATGTTTCATGCTCATAGATTTCATCTGCCTATCTTCCTTACACATACAACAGCTGGCAATGAAACAATTGTGCTGTAAGTTCTGTAGAGAGAAATTGAAATTTGCGCTCATTTTCCTCTATGTGTGATTCCTTCGCTGGGGTACTGCCCATGATACACTCTGATCCTGCAGAGTGCATTTGTGTGTCTGTGCACCAGGCAGAGAGCTAGGCAGAAGCACAACTAAACTTTTGCAAAATGGCAGATTCATCAGGCAACAGGATATGGAAAAAGAGTATGAGAGGCTTCTGTTATGTAAGTGTTTTGGTTTAAAACCTTGGCAAAATGCCAATTATAAATCAAAGCAATAAAACTCCCTCCACCCTGTGCCGAGAAAAGGGAGAAAAAAATCTGGAAACTTAAATTTGAAGCAGAAACTGGGATATATATTTATACAGAAGAGGGAAAATTAAAAGCAAACTATAATATAACACACATATACAAAGGTAGAAAGAAACAACAATAACTCCACACCAAGTCACTCACTCAGTAATACAGATTTTATCACCCAGACTCACAAAAATGCTCCAAAAGACTCCTCCCGAGAAACACCCAGCAAGGGAGGAGAAAAACTAACAATAAGATGTTTACTTTCTTGAACCAAAAACAGCTGCAGAGTAGCAGTGTGCAGCAGTGAGGCCTGGTTCCCCAGAACAACATGCACATCCTTCCCAGTCAACTAGCCATGAAGGAAAAAGAGGGAGGCACTTCCCTCATTCCCTTTTATACCTGTTTTGATGTTAGATGATAAGAAATATCTCTTTGGTTGCTTAAGTCAGTGGACACCTGTCCCTTCTAATCTACATAACACTAACTGGGTCTATTAAAACTGAGGCCTACTAAAATTAAGGCCTAATCTAGGCCTAGCTAAAACTAAGGCCAAAACTACTACAACAGTAGGTGACATATAATCTTGGTGAGCTGATTAAGAGATGCTGCATATTGTTTCAGTACTGTAACCCAGTCAGTTAAGTTACCTGTGGTATAGAAACAAAATCTGTCCTGGTAGAATTCCCGTTTCTGAGGTTGGTCTCTAAGTTTACGTGGCATAAGGGTTGTGAGGCCCAGCCATGACCTGCTGCATTTTGTTTCCCTGGCCCTCCCCACTCGCTTAATTTCCCCTAGCTGCAATTTAGCTCAAGGTAGCACAACCTAAATATGTCCCACCTTGGTACGGATGGCTACAATAGCCTGCTGGGGATCAGGGAGTCGCGACAGTTTACCTCGTAGCACCTCTTTGCTGGGGTAAGCTGGGAGTAAACGTGGCGGAGGCAGGACTCTGGGACAAAACAATATTTTCCAAAGTAAGACAGGATGCACCTGTAGTATTGAGGGCCAGTAGTGAGCGCTTCCCATGTCATGTCATTTACAGTGTGTTAAAAGGAAGGCACAAACCATTTTTCTCAGCTTAAATAATCCTTCCCAACATCCCTTCAATTAATTTAGTATTCTATCCCCTAAACTGATTTATTGTTGTATCACAGATAAAGCTGAACAAGTGACTTAATGAGTTCAGCTTCTAGGATGGGTGGGTTATTTGTTCTATGTTTTAGTGATTACTCTCTTTTGCACAGTTTTCAAAGAAAATAGCAGTGGCTGCATACCTACGCACTCAACCCAGCAGGATTTTACACTCTGAATCAAAGACTTTCCTCCTCCAAATACTCTAGAAGCTTGTCAGCTACAAACAGAACAAGTGTGACAAGTGGGGGTACTGCTGTATTGCAAAAAATCAATGCATTTTTTATTAGTGATTGTGACGGTCCCCCATTAGGATGGAAACTTTATGCAGGAATCTGTAGCTGAGATTCACCAAAGCAGATCTGGAGGTCTAGATGTTAGACTTTTAATCTGGTGGAGTAAACATCTGCTTACATAGGTACAGGCTGAAGAGTTTGTAATCACTCTGCTGGGTGAGCTTGCAGCATCCTGCAGAATGAAGGGTGTAATTTTTACTTACGTGTTTAAATAAAAGGACCACTTTTGAAATCCAGAGTCTCCTTGTGACTTCAAGACACAGGGAGTACCATGGGTCCACGATTAAAATACAGAAGGTTATTCTAGTATTCTCAGACATGATTAATTTCTAATCATGTTACAAAAATGATAACACTATGTGCATATTGCTTAAATGGATACCATTGTATCCACAGAGAATTACTAAGTGGGAAGTAAGCCTTCAAAATATCTTATTCCTGAATTAGACAGTACAAGTATTAACAATGATGTCTTTTATAACTGAAACCATATTTAGCAACTAATTTGACTGACAGGCAAGGAGAGAGTTCTGTCATGCTGCTCTTTGTTTTTTGTTTTCATTGCCCTTCAGCTATCATGTTGTTGTAAAGACCTAATGCATAATACTGTGCAAAGCACTCTCAAAGGACTTTTTTTAAAAAAAAAAAAAAAAGAAGCACATACCAATATTTAGAAAACAAAAGTATTTTGCAAGCTGCCCAATGAGCGAGAAATACAGTCAGGATACATGATAGGATAACAAAGTCATACTAGGAAATCCAGATTAAATACTAGAAATTACTATTAATAATCTTGTGAATATTGCTCAAGGGGAGAGGCAGTCCTGAATCCAGCTGAGGGAGGTGGGTGGATTGGTGGTTCAGCTGTACAACTGGGACCTCTGACTGGAGCAAAAGCAGCAGTAATGGAAAAGGACTGGGACCAGATGAGGAGGAAGGAGGGAACTCATGTCCTTTCAATGCTTTTGGTAAATCTGCAGCTGCATTGCTTTTTGTGAGTAGTGAGAACATGAAGAAACACTAAAGAACACTAGCCACTATTTTCAAATGAAGTGAAAACTGTTTTGTGATATTAAATGTCAGAAAGTTACCCAAGGCTAGTACTTTAGCTGATGTTAATCAACATGATAAACAGGTTTGGTCCTCTAAAGTAATGGAATCAGTATAACTTAAACAAGGTCATTATTTAACATGCATGAGATGTTTTACGTTACCTCTTACTATGACTTGAGGGATTTAGTGTTAAAAAAAGCATGTATGAATCCAACTATGTGAATCCATACAGTTAAATGCAGGGCTAGATACTCAGCATGAGAAAGGTAGCTGTACATTGTTTGAGAATAATTACATGGAAACCAGGATTTGTTTTTTTCCCCCGGTACAAGCCTGTTAAATTAGATTACATTATGTTCCAGTGTTCAGACTGTGGAATGTGTTCTGCAAGCTCTGCTTGGCCTGATGCTGTGCTGTGGAGGTGCTAATTTTGAAGTTGCTGGGGTACAAGAGAGAGGTGACACACTGAGTTAATGCAATAGTACTTTACCTAAGAAAATCAGGGTTCTACTTCAAATTTGACATTGCTGTGGCAATGCCAGGGTAGTGTAGGTGCTTGTTCCCACCCCTACAAACAGACACAGTGCAGTGCTGTAGAGCTGACACCAGCAGTTAGCATATGTGCAGAAGAGATTGGGGCTGCGGATGGACGGATGCTAACAGGCATTGTCAGAGCGGACCAGACTGGAAACAATTCAGGCAGCACATCCTGTGCTTCCTCAGCACACTGAGAATTCACTTGGCATCTCTACACCTGTCAAAACAATAACTATTACATCATCCACCCCAAAACATGCAGATGAATAAAGGCTGGGGGTGGGGACGTTTTGCTGATTATTGACTGTAATGAAGGAGAGTGGGTGGTGATTGCACATAGCAGAAAACCTAGAAGAAAGGCAGTATGATATAATTTCACACTGGGAATCTATTGCTATGGCAACAAAGAAGAGATGTTTTTTTCTTTTTTTTTATTTTGAAAAATAGAGTTCAATACAAAAGTATCACAAAAGTAGAAATCAGATTTCTAACAAATCTTTCCTTCTCTTTGCTTGTACTTTATTCATTAGTATTGTTACTGCAATATTTTCAAGTATGAAAAATAAATGTTTGTGGCCACTAACATTTTCCCTAAATGAAATAAAGTACAGTTGTGTTAGCTTTATTGAATTTGTGTGAAGTTTCAACAAAACCCTGTTTTATGTTCTCAATGTTCGGGCTACAGACCACTTAGAGTTTACATTTCTTTTAGAGCTTTTGAAATGTTCCTCCAGATTTAAGACAATTTTCTAGTTCATCTAGATAAAGAATAAATGAAAACAATTACTTTTGCTTAAAGGTACTGAAGTAGGTTTTGATGGCCATTACAAGACACTCCGGCACCAGTATTTCACTTCAGGAACTGCAGCAGCTTGGGCTGATGAATAGTTGCTTGAGGAGGGAAATTTCAACATTTTCTGTGTGCGAAAGGTTAAAGTTTTGCAGTAACATTAAATGAAGGAGCAGTAGTAATCACTCCTCTCCAGGAAGAAGTAAAGCCTTTTGTCAGAAGGCCAGATGAATACTACATGGCTCTGTGCCGGCATCACCTGCCAAAACCCTGGAATCACCACTCTGTGTCTGCTGGAGACAAGCTGCTGGTACAAGGAAGAGTGACCAGTTCTGGGTTTCTTTCCCTCTTCAGAGTTTAAATGACCATTTCGAGTTACTAGCTAGATGAGCCAAGGATTAGCCTGTACTGGAGACTTGCTCCCTGCTTCCCCTTCATTTTATAACTTTAGGCTACATCCCACCCTATTTTTCTAATGTCTACAGTATGGGAATCACATTTACTGTTTATTTGCTCATATATGATGTTAATTTCAATTGCACACTCATGTTTACACTATTTTAGTCTACACCATGCATAATTATATATTTTTTCATTGTATTGATCATGAATTTTGTAATATCTACAAGCTTTTGTATGATATTAAAATTACCTTTTTCCACACCTTTTTTCTACATAGAACTTGCAAAACAGATATCTGCTTTTGTGAGACACCCTGAAGCCCATGCACAAAAACCTCTGTGAGCACTGATGGTATTGACAGTCAAAATACTAATTTAGTGAAGAAAGACAGCATGCCTACAGCAAGAGACATTTAATCAAACAAAGCAATTTCTCTCTGTATGACTGGTTTGTAAAAAACACAAACAAATCAAACTTAAAATCAAAATAAGAAACAGAGAAGAAACAAATGAGAACTATGGACTCAATTTGACAGAAGACAGAACTAAATACAGAGATGAAATTCTAGGGGGTTTTTCCTCCAGTGTGCCAAGAAGAAAAGACAAGGATGCTGTTCAGTTTGAAATTCAATTTAGAAGCACCTGCTAGGCTGTGAGGTGCTGAAATTCTGATGTTCCATATCTTCACTGTATTTACCATATATATATAGCAAATCAGACTGCCAGTTATTACTCACTTTTGGACCATTTTGGAAAGCTGGCAGAGGAGCTCTGTTGTGTAGAGGAATCTGTGGATGTGTATAGAAATCTGTGGCTGGCATTGACCTTACTCAGACAGCTCAGGAGCTCCTACTTCCTTTTCTTCATTAGCAAACAAGGATGCAAACAAGCCTGAGTATGTGTTGGGTGTCCTGAGATGCGAAGATTGGACAAAGAGGGAGGTCTTTTTAGGGCATATTGAGATCTGGCACTCTCTGGCTGGAAAAACCATCTGTAAGGAGCAGTGCTGCTGAGAAATTTTCTGAGACTAATTTTTACTGTCTCTTCAAGTGTCTTGTCTGTAAATTACGAATCGAAGGACTCTGTCCAGCAGATGAAGATTCCACCACATAATTACTGCTCACAGAAACTGCAACACTCGTATGTGGACGAAGAGAGACTGAATTACACTTCCATGACACAGAAGAAATGCATATTGATCTCAGAGTTCTTGCTGCACAAAGAACAGGGACAACCTCATGTGCTTTTTGGCCTGGTATCTGCTTTTAACATTTATTTGCTCTTCTTTTTCTCACAACATCACTACCGCGTTTCCTGCTGGCGGGCCCTCTGGCAGGAGCCCCAGACCCTCTGATGTGTGGAAGCCTTGGCACTGCTGCCAGTGTCAAGTGGAGTATCAGCTTCTGCCCCTTTGTGTTGCTAATAGAGCTTCAAATGAACATGGCTTTCCTTTGTGTTTGTACAGAAATTTCATACTGTTTATTTCAGAGTTGTACTTGTATTTTTTAACATTATTATTTTTTTAAAATACTAATCCCCAATTCACCTGCTACTAAACTCTTAAGCACTACTAATAGACCCTAAGCAATAATACACAGCAGGCATAAATCCACCTCTTGTGTTCTTCTAAGGCTGATAGTTATTAACAGAGACCTCTGTGAATACTATGAAGTACTTTTAGGTTGCTGTTTGTTAAGCCTAACTTACAGTGATATATTTTTGAAATGAGCTGGGTTTAGTATGAACTGATTTTTGTTGAGTATCCAACACTAGGATTTTATGCAGCAGAGACCTCCCACTTGTACGTAAAAGTACAGTAGCAATTTTAATTGCTGTTAAACAATACAGATTGACTATGCCTTGCATCTGTGTAGGCTGCAGTAAAAGGTGCAGGGTATTTTCTACAGAAAAATCTTTTTGAATTAACAACGAAAAAATTAGTAGGAGTCCACAGGAATTTAGCATATAATAGCTATGAATGGAGAATTACATCCCTGCTGCAGTGCTCTCTGGGTTGTTCTAAACATTCTACAGAAACCTTGTCATTCCCTAGTAAACTTCATAGAAAGTTCCCCTAAATGCTGTTTTTTTAACTATTGGGACTGGAAGCAGATTCTAAGGGTTAGGAAACACCATCACTTTATTGGACTATTAAAAATTTTCATTTAATCAGCCTTACTTGGGTATCATTCCTCTGGGACCACATGACAATCCAAAATGTTAATTATGGTGGTGCACTTACTCAGCAGCACCACTGTAATGAGGAGGGGGGAGGTGGGGAAGGAGCAGTGGGTGGGTGCATCATTACAGCTTTACCCTGGTAGAAAGAAGAGAAATAAGATGTTCATTCTTATCTTGAACTCCAAATCAGCAGTACAACCCACAGTATATGATGCAGCTCTACTACTTCAGCATTAAGTGCTGTTTAGGGTTCAGCAAATAAACGTATTTTTGGATTGGAAGGGTTTAATAAATATTGCATTGTGAGTGCTGGAATTGTGTCTGCCTGTGGGCTGCAGAAGGAAACCCTAGTGTACATCCAGGGACTCATTCCCATGAATGACTAGCGTCTACGCAATTCTAGTATCATAGCAACATCCATGAGTGATGATCTTTGTTTCTGAGACTTATTTATATAAAAACCACTGCTAGTGTGGAGTCTGCCCTTCTACTCTTTGCTGCAGTGAAAAGAAGGACTGCAGAAGTGGTCCCACCAGTTCCAGCATGAGTCATGGGGGAGTTCTCCATGGTGGGGGTACCACTTTGTGCTAAGTGCCTGTACAGCTATTAGCACCCACAAAGTTTTAATAATGAAAAGACTTAGTTTTGCAATGGTACAGAAAATCAAGAAATATCTCTCAAAACAGTACTTCCCAGAAGTGCTTTCCTAAGAATAGGAAGGAATGTAGGAAGTTATTGTGCTTAGACAGAGTAATGCTATGTGGCTAGCTTTCTTTGTGCTCATCAGGTCATGCTGCATGCACTGCTCAGGAGAACACAGCTCAGGAGAAGGCAAGTTCCTTCAGCACATGACAGTGAGCAATTTGTTTTGCTTTTGCTCATTGCCTGCTTCTCATGTTGGAGAAGGAAATTTCAGGTCTACACACTCCTCACTGAGCTTCACTTCCTCTGTCCCAGTAGGATTAGGGAACAGAGACTTGGCCTTAAATCAGGACTACCAAGCAAGCAAAGGGGCAAAATTAATGTAGTGAGGCTTTTTTCCCCTCTGCTTTGGCAGGTAAACACAGAGAGGATGATGCTGGAATTTGCTCTTATATAGGAACATGTGAAGACAATGCTGTGTAGAATAATAATTGTAGTACAAGTCCTTGGTCTTATAACTTTTGATTAAGCTACTGTTTCCACTTGGCCCTGAAACCTCTGTGCAAGAGAAAATACTTTCATTAACAGTTTCCCTATGAAATTATAATCTAGCACCATGTCAGCTACTTCATGGAGAAGAGACCAAGCAGGACAAGACTGGCTTGCCATAAAGTTTTTTTTATTTTATTTTCTTTGCTGTCATTAGTATTAGTTCATGCATTTATTCAAGCTAGAAAATAACCAGTTTTTGTGGTTTAGGAATAGTAATCCCTAATTCAGTGTCCCCAGCAAGACTCTCACAAACCAGAAACTGCTTGCATGTTTCCTCCCCAATCCCTTTCCCCCTTCCTTTTTGGGGGTGGAGTTGAGACTTGGAGGCACAGAAAGGTGAAAATCACAGGTTGCAATAAGAACAATTTACTAGACACAGCAATGAGATAAGAAATCAAATAGCAACAAGAACAATATAACAAAATTGTACAAAGAGGGTGATTTGCATGCAAAATGTTCACTGAACCTGGGACAATGAAAAGCAATGGTGGATGTCCCCTGCACTCACCATGCTTGCTGCCCCTGATCAGAAAGGGCTGCCCCTCTCAGAAGAGAGAGAGTCTTTGCCCTGCCCTGGCATGGAATAACATAATGCCTTAGCCACACCCCCTCCTGCTGATCTGGGCTGGAATCAGGACACCAAGTCTTAAAGCCACTGCATTTAGACAGGACTGGCCTGAAAAGGAAGAACATACATTAAAATCTTTACGTTCTGTGTAGGGCAACAAAAACATACTGAGTTTTGTAAAAGAAAACAGAGGGAATATTACCTTATATACCTTATAATTTTTCATAATGTGGTAGAGCCCTTTTAAATGTAAGTCACTGATATGTGGCAACACAGATGCTTCTACAAAGACAAAGCTAGTGGTAACCTGAAAGCTCACGACGTCACCAGGCAAAAAGTGCTGTAGATACAAAAATGTCGCAGAGGGTGATGGAAGAGTATTTTGTGCACTGCCTGATCCCACAGAACAGGGCCAGAGCTGCAGCCTAGTGCAGTCCTGTGCTTCCTTCCTCTAGCCTTCGATCATCAGTTATAAACCATCTTCAGTCTATCAACTCTGGGACCAAGGAACTTGGAGCGTTGGCCCGTGATTCTCTTCCTCTTCAGTAACCCTAGAAATTATAAAGTACACTGACAGCATCTGTCTAGATTTTCTGAGAAAATCCTAGTACAAAGCATGTGGAGCCCTTTCCTAATTTAATTGTGCTTTTCAGTCATTATTTCCAGAAGGCAATGATGAATTCCTGATCTCTGATTTCCTCTTTTAACAGCCCATTAGAGTGACCTTGCAGTGCTTGGCAGTACCAGACACCTGACCTTTTTTCTTTGTGACATGTATCAGTCACTCTGGAGGTGTGATCTGTTTACAGCTCATGAAAACCTATTTGCCTCATATGAAGCTGGTGTCCTTGTTCACAAAATGAGGGCAAATTGTAGCACCTGCCTCTTTTATGAATCTAAAGGGAAACCAGGACAGATAAATCGGAATGAGAAAAGGGAAACACAGGGGCAATGCCACCGATAGATAAATGGGAATGAGAAAAACAGGTGCTTATATTGGTGAAAAAAAATTGTTGCCACATGAATAAAGTAGATAGTATCCAGGAATTTGATAACAAAACCAAATCTATCAAATGAGGCAGATTCCGTAGTGGTTTTTGACAGCAAAAGAGTTTTTGGAGAATCTCTTGCCTAAGATGTAGTTGTAAAGGACACAAATTGCAACATTGGTACAGCATTTGCAGATTAATCAAAATATGAAGTGTCAGGTTTCCATGTGACCATTCCTACAAGAATTAAGTTGGCACCTCCAATAGAAGAGGAGAAAAGACCAATGACTACTACCATGTTCTTGACACAAGAGACTACTTCTGGTGTTTTTATGACATGGTCCCAGTTTGCAGATCATAAAAGAGAGGAGGCCTTTGTGGGAAAACACTGAAATGGACCTCAGAGGAGGACAGCACTGAGAAGCAAGCAGCTGAACCTTACTAGCTGCATACATGAGAGACTTGTTGGAGTTCTAAAATTATGCATTTAATTTGTATGGTTTTTAGTTAAGAAAGTTTTCTGTATCACCCCTCCCTGTCATTACCATCTTTCTCAGTGTTGCCCCTGCCCTGTCTTCCCCTGTGATCCCTGGGGCTTTCATTCTCCAAATGAGTCATTGACCTGCTCGTTAAGCACCAACAACGTGCCTGCCCTTTCCGCCTGTTCTGCCCCAATCCCTGGGTTCCTATTGGTTAGTTCTCCTGTCATTTGACAAGTGTTTCCCCAGTGGCTATCCTGTTGTCAGTTGTCCACTCTGCTCCTGCCCTTGCCCAATCGTGTCCAAGTTCCAAATCCTTCCCTGCAGACCTCCCTCTTTCCGAGACTCTGTTCTTATTGGATGTTTAATGGTTGCTGACTCACTCTTACCCAATCCTCTTTAAGTTTCCACCCAGTTTCGAGTACCTTCCCTGACTGACCCTTTATAGGTTATCACTTTCTTTATTAAATGGCTTCTTTGTTCACCCACTCATGGAGTGTGGAGTGTGTGCTTGGGAGCCATCCCCTCTCAGTCGGTGACTGTTAGGCCTTTCCATATGGTTCCTGGATAAAAGAACAAGATAACAGAAGTTGTACCCATAGTTGCCAGAGTCTGCCTCTGGACTCCTATAGCCATCATGCTTCTCAGCAAAGCCTCCCACACAGGTCTTAAAAAGACCCAGTGAACCTTCGGTAAGGAAAGGAGAACAGAAATGTCCATTTCCAGTTCTTTGCTATTCAGACATTTGCCCTTCTTGAGTGTTGTGAGCAGCTGCTATAGAGTGTAGGTAATGGCTGTAGCAACAGAAATAATTAATCTTAGAATCATAGAATTGATTGTGTTGGAAAAGATCTCCGAGATCTCCAAGTCCAACCCTTGGTCCAACTCCAGTCCATTTACCAGATCATGGCACTCAGTGCCATGTCTAATCTCAGTATAAAAACCTCCAGAAATGGTGAATCCACCACCTCTCTGGGCAGGCAATTCCAATACCTGATTACTTTCCCTGTAAAGAATTTTTTTCTGATCTTCAACTTAAATTTCCCCTGGCAGAGCTTGAGCCCGTGCCCCCTTGTCCTATTGCTGAGTGCCTGGGAGAAGAGACCAACCCCCACCTGGCTAGAACTGCCCTTCAGGGAGTTCTAGACAGTGATGAGGTCACCTCTGAGCCTCCTCTTCTCCAGGCTAAACAACTCCAGCTCCCTCAGCTTCTCCCCATAGGACTTATGCTCCATTCCCTTCACCAGCCTTGTTGCTCTTCTGTGGACCTGCTCCAGCATCTCAATATGTTTCCTGAACGGAGGGGCCCAGAACTGAACACAATACTCAAGGCGTGGCCTCACCAATGCAGAGTACAGGGGTCCTGCTGGCCACACTATTTTTGATACAGGCCAGGATCCTGTTGGCCTTCTTGGCCACCTGGGCACACTGTTGGCTCATCTTGTTTCCACACTTATGAAAAGAGATGACAAGCTTTGCCTCACCAAAACAATATTTTGCTTTCACTCATTAGGTACGGAGAAGGAGCAGAAAAAACAACACTGCAAAGATCTTCTGTCCAGTGAGACTATACTTGTTCCCTGTTTCCAGACCTGAAGTCCATGAGGCCTGTTAGCTTGTTAAAGAAAGTTTGTTGATGAAAGACCTCTGACACCTGTTCAGGGCCGTAGGAAGACAGCACCTCTCCTTGCAGTTAGGCTTGAATCTTTCATAATTATATTTGGGGTACTTACAAGTCAGGGGGAATCACTATCACCAATAGCTCAGTTACACAGTTAAGATCATTTAGGCCAACACACAACTCGTGCTTCCTTCTCCTTTCAGCTAGACTACACTTTCTATGTTATGTTTTCTCAGCTTTCTGTGCAGTTCAGACTGGGAGATGCAGTTCACTTCCAAATGAGATAGGTTTTGTTAGGTTCGGTACTTCTCTGCCAGCAGGAGAGAACATTTCTCACAGAGGAAGCTGCATTTCAGGGCTGCTGAAGTTGCTTTTGATTAGTACCTTTGCCTTTTAGTGGTGAGTCAACCTGTTCTTTCCTCCTGTGAAAGCTAATCTTAGTTGTTGTTTTGGGCCAAATACCTTACAACTGCAGTTATTCACTAGCAGTGAACTCAGTTCCTTTCTATTTACAGCAAGCTTCCTACACTCTGTGGTCTTGTGATACACCTGAACTTAATAGAATCACAGGGGATGGCACCGTACCCTTCTGTGCTAAAAAGAACTTAAGAGAAAAACTGATACAAGAAGCAGAGAGGTGAGAAAGGGCAATGGAACACTCTTCCATGAAGATGTTTTAAGACACCTTTGCTTCTGACCAGGTGAAAAGGGAGCTGAATCCATAAGAAACAACTGAGCCATTATTTAGCATCTCATTATCCAAACTCAAGAAGTGCTGTGTCCCAGATGAGTAGAACACCTCTTAATACACAGTGTAACATCATTCTGCTGGAGGAGGGAAATCCATCTAAGAATGGTAATGCCTTGAAAGAAATGCTGTCATGGTCAAAAATTGAGTGGTATCACTGTGTAAACACAGATAACTCTGTATGCCAAAAAAGCTTTGCTTCCTGTTGGGGAAATTACCAGTGATCAAGGAGTGCCTACACCTCTGCTACAGGGAAGCATAAGGGTTTAAATGTGTGCAATGGAAAATAAGACTGAGAACTAGAAAACAATCAGTTGCTCAGGCTGTAGTGACATGGGATCTATCAACTTCATTTAGAGATTTGTTCAACCCCATAGGTATGACAGAATCACAGAATGGGTCAGGTTAGAAGCACCCACTGTGGGCCATCTAGTCCAACCTGCCTGCTCAAGCAGGATTATCCTAGAACACATTGCACAGGATTGCATCAAGGTAGTTCTTGAATATTCCCAGTGAAGGAGACTCCACAACCTCCCTGGGCGATCTGTTCCCATGTGCAGTTACCTGCTCCCTAAAGAAGTTCTTCTTCATGTCCAGGTGGAGCTTCCTGTGCATAATTTTCTGCCAGTGGCCTCTTGTCCTATTGCTTGACACCACTGAGAAGAGCCTGGCTTTGTCCTCTTGGCATTCTCCCCTCAGATATTTATAGATGATGATGAGGCATCCTCTTTGTTGTCTTTTCTTGAGGCTGAACAGGGCCAGCTCCCTCAGCCTTTCCTTGGAAGAGAGACGCTCCAGTCCCCTAATCATCTGTATTCCTCCACTGAACTCTCTCCAAGACCTCTATGTCTCTCTGTATCATAGAGTTAAGAATGGTTTGGGTTGAAAGGGACCTTAAAGATCATCTAGTTTCAACCCCTGCCATGGGCAGAGACACCTCCCACTATACCAGGTTGCTCAAAGCTGCATCCAACCCAGGCTTGAACATTTCCAGGAATACATTTGAGTATTGATAGATGTTACTGTGTTCAATGAATGAGTTTTTATATATTTTTCCAGGTTAAATGCAGTAAGGTGGCAATACAGTCTGAAGACCTAATAGCAAGGGAAGGAGAGATTCCCAGTTAATATGTTTGTGCATGACACTGGTCTCCAGGCTAACAAAGGTTTGTCAGTGCTAGTTTGAGCACTTGACTCCCATCCTGCCCATGGGACTATCACGAGTTGGTTTGACTTCCAAGAAATATACCTCAAATACGTCTTGGTGAGATTGTGTAAGACACAATATGAGTAGGGTGATTGTTTATCCAGAAACTGTTATCCTGCTTCCATTTGTTGCTTCTGAGTCAATCAGTGTTACACTATCAGGTTCATTTACTTGGTCCAGAATAACAGCTTGTTAAAGAAAATATTTATCATATTCTGTCTTCACTAGCAACTATTGACACAAGATGCAATCCTGAAAGTTGCTTTGCATTTTTATAAAAAAGAAAGACAAGTGGTAGCAATGGGAAAGAGACAACCTGGTCTGCAAACTTGCTCATTCTATGTTAGTAAGAGATCTTACTTTCTGAACCTAAGGATCTCTTTTACTCTCATTCACCATTGGCTACCATACTTGTAGGGATTACTTACAAGGCAATGTAACATTATAAAGGAATGACAAATATTTCTAGCAGCCTTTAATCTACCTTGGTGGGTAAGAAGGAGAAGAGCCATTTCAATGAACTCTGCCTCCTCTCCACTAAGTGTAAGATTCTGAGAGAGAAAATTTTGGTGGTGGGCAAATGGCTAAAAATTGCTCATTTTTTCCCCTCTAAACTTCCCATCAAAGACCATTTACTCCTTACCAAATACCATTTCTCCTCTTTAGAACTATTTTGCTCCTGTGGGTTCCAGATTCCCATTCCAATGTATTTCTGGCGACGTTGAGCCTAATAGTTCCTAAGTTTGGTTCTTTACAGAACATGAAACCAAAAATCAAATGAATCCTAGAAATCAGAATATAGAAGCATTTATCTTTATTTTGTGATGTAATTTA